>JAOTQP010000619.1:18203397-18265383 GCA_026413545.1 Cichladusa arquata
GGCCTAAGAATTTCCTCTACCTGCTAAAATGACAAAGGCATCAATATTTCCCCCTGCCGCAGGCTGCCATCACTTAGGTGTCACAGATTAGTGGGAGTACTTTTATTTAAATATAAAAGTCAATAAGAGACAGCTCTTACTTTCAGAAAATATTTTTCTTTCCAAGTCTGCACTTCTCAGCTGTATTGCAATGAAAGAGCTGGGCACAATAATTTGAAAAAAAGAATCAGCAAACTCTCAATGCAGTAATTAGAGAAGCAATTCTGTCCAAAATCTTTCCATTAGATGATTCCCTCTTTGTTGCTCAGCTTCATCCCATCCCTTCCTGCAAACACAGGCTGCTCATCTTCCTTCTAGACAGAACTTCAGAAATTTCAAGCTGCTTCATTTTAATAAATGCCTAATAAATAAAACAGCCCATCAGAGCTTTCCCAGGATCTCAGGGTGTGTGACAAAGGAAGGCAGGATAACAACAGAGCACAGCTGCCAAGAGCTAAACTGGATTTTGTAATCATTAGATTATTCACTTAGCTCCAAAAATGTCTATTTCTGAACAGCTTTTCAGGATCCCCAAAATGTTGCTCCAGAAAAGCCCTGACTACTGCACCAGGAGGGTTTCCCCCTCCTTTAATGAATTAACTGTTTTCCACAAGAAATATCAAAAGAAGACGAGTTTGAGCTAAAAGCCAGCGACCGATTCTATCAGCTGTGCCTGAAGCAGGGAGCTGACCTCAGTGATTTTATCAGAGGGGAATAATGTTTTAATATGATGTGATCAGCTGCAGCCTCCCTGAGTTATTCCAATATCAAACACCTCCTAAGAAACAAGGCCCTGGAGAGCCTAATTATGGATTAATGCAGCTCCCACCCCAGTTCCTCCATGGAAGTTCCTTTTCTGCAGGCACAGAATTCCCAGCCTAGGGGTGGCTCTTGGTGCTGCTGGTGTTGGATGGAGCCTCCCTCCCTCTTCCCCAAGGATGGGGCACAAGGAATCAATCCTCAGGGTATCCTGAATAAAAGTGCCCTGTGAGATCCCCTGCTCCCATTTTGTGGGGGTGCCTTTTGTGCCCCTTTCACCCTGCAGACAAAATCCCCATCTAAACTGAGAGCTGGGCTTGAGATTAAAAGGGCAAATTGTGCCCCTCTTCCCATATCTGCAAATATATTTCAGAGCAGCTGAGTAAAAGAATATGCAAGTGTGATATAATTTTAATTATTTCCTGTAATTATGGGGAGAGAGCACAAACGAAGCTATTCAACATATTTTATTTAATGGCTTTGAAGACAAAGATTGTCCTTCTGGTCTCTTTCTATTGCTATAGCATCTGTGCTTCAGAGGAGAAACTCTTAAAGTAACGTATTGTCTAATGTTTTGTTTGTTTTTAATTTGGAGTGATCAAAGTCGTGATTTTTCTGTGTCCTTGGTGCAAAAATATGTGTCTAAATATATATATATTCTTTTAAATCAACAGAACAGGAACATCCCTGGGGTTCAGCCCCTTTGCCATCTCCACCAGCACAATGTTTTGGGCTGCTGGAATTAGTTCTTTGCTGGGATACTTTTCCAAATGAAGGAAAGAAATGTTGATAAAAATACTGCAGCATTCCCTCTATTGTCAGATCTACTGTAATATGTCACGTCACAAAAGAATCACACAGCTGTCTGTAGTAAAACTTGTTCCATCTCAATCAAAACACTTAAAAATTCCAAGTTAAAAACGAGTGTAATGAATTGTCCCCAAACCTCTCAACTTCTATGAGGTTTTGGCAAAAGCATCTTTGCTTTAGGATCCCAGCAGTGACATCAGAGCTGGGGAGAAGGTGCAGATTCCCTTTTACTGAGATTAAACCCATGGTTATTTACTTTAGATTAATGCAGTGACTCATTGTCCTTCTTAACGATTCAGGTTTGACTGGCCCGAGGTGAACCCGGCCCAGCCCCTGTTTATGCAATAATTAATCTCACAAGTGACAGCCCAGCCCAACAGGCTTACACAGAGATGATGTTTTAATTTGCTAAAATATTTTAAAGCAGGATTTGTGCAGCCAGCACTTCAACACACAGCTAAAGATGCCAAGAGCAGCTGAGGGGGTTTTGTATTTTGGCATGGACAAGTCTGGGGCCACGAGCCATCCCAGGAGGTGTGGGGCAGAATTTGGGATGTCAGAGGCCAGGGAAGCTCTGTCCTGCTCCCTCCCGGGCAGAAAAAACAAGGAACCTACTGCAGGTGAACCTTGCAGAGCCATTCACCCTGAAAACTGATGGGAACTGGAGTCTGAATAGAGAACTAAGGGCTGAATTTAGCAGGACTTTGCTGCCTCACCTGTACCTGGTGTGTGCTGGAGACGGGAGGGAATTTGGGGGAAAGGATGATGTAGGACATCATGTCAGACTTGTCCCTGATTCAGCTCCTCTCCAGGAGTGCTTTTGGGGACAACAATGATGATTTTCATCAATTAAAACCCTTTAGAGCATCCCTCTGGCAACAAGCTCTGCACACACCGCAGTGATGGCCAACGTCACAAAACTTCAGTAATCAAAACACACCGAGAGCAACTTCAAGAAAAATAAAGATAAAAATGTGCTATCTAGTCTCACCTTCTCTAATTAAACCCCTCAATTATCAAAATATTGGACTGTTCTACAGAACACACTCAAACCCAGGTGTCCAACCCCTCTCCCCCAGTGTCTAACTCTGTTATAATGTAAATTCTCATGGTTCTGGCTGTAAAGCATCTTCCATTCCCCAAAAGATTCTCACTTAATCAGCCATCTAAGCATCCCCCCACTGCAGGTGAAATGGAGCCAGAAAAGCACCCAAAAATCCACAGCCCTGTTCTCCTCCAGGTTTACACACAAATAAACCCGGGCAGCAGTGGAACCCGCGCTCCTCCAGGTGATCTGGGAGCCTCGCCGTGTCTTTAAGCACATTTTAACATAAAATTATCCTGAAACAAAACGCTGATTGTTCTTAACCCGAAGAGGTGAGAGGGGGCAGATGCATTATTGATTTAATCACAGCCACAAGAATAAAAGCGCCGGGTATCGCGCTCGGTTAGGATTTTATATTGCAATATTCAGTCGCCATCTCGGGACAAAAACACAAGCAAAGGTCACTTCCATCGACCCTGGCAGGGTAATTACAGCCTGTGGAATGCCAAGTGTTCCTTAGGGATGTTTCACTTAAGGAAAAAGTGGATTAGCAGGGAAATCCCAGCAGCAGCGACTGGGTTCTACTCTTGGGGGCGATGCCTTTGAGCAGGGCTGGTCCAGGATGGAAATGAGACAGCATCAGCTGGAAACTTGGCTTTAAACCAAATTAAAAGTGCAGACCTCAAAGGGCTTTGATGTGTTTTTGAGTGTGCATTATCTTTTTTTTTTTTCCCACGCCTGGCTGCTCACACTGATGTTCTTGGGTCATTTTTCTTTAAACAAAGTTCTCCAGCATCCACAGCCTGATTCCAGAGCTGCAAATTTCTGAGGAAAAGGAAGAAAACCCAACCCAACCCAACCCAAACAAAAAAAAACCCAAGCAAAAACCAAACCTAAAAACCCCAACAACGACAACACAACACCAAAACATACGGATACACACACCAAAAAAAAACCCCAAAAAACAAACCAAAAAACCCCCAAAAACAAAAATAAACCAGCAAATACAACAACAACAACAAAACAAACAAACAAACAAACACCAACCAAAAAAAAACCCTTGAAACATTTAAACTCATTAATGGGAAAGGAACTGGAAGAGGAGTGCATCCATCACCAAATCCTCAGGATGGGCATCCCTGGGGGGAAATAAGGGATGAGAGAAAGGGAAAAAAATAAAAAAAAAGCTCTTAAAGTTTTCTGGGCAGCTTTAGGCCAATCCTCTCACTTAATCATGAGAGTATCAACCTAATGATGTTAATTAATGTTCATCCCTTTTTAATCCATATGTGAACCAAGAGCTGACAATGAAGTCAAAAGTTTTCCTTGAGGGATTTTATGATTAGTGATCATTAAAATTGGGGATGGATGGGCATCCAGGACTCCTATAACCCAGCCTTACATTGGGAACTCGGATTTTTCCCACCAGGATGTGAGCAACTAATGAGAATTAAAGCTCTTTTTGTGATTACTGACAAAATCACCCCCAGAGTGAGGAATTCAGGCTCCTGTCCCCACCCTGAGTGCAGGAGCAGCAAAGCAGGAGCTGATCCCTCATTAAAGCTCACTAAGGATGGTTTGCAGGAAATGTTTGTTAAACAAACACCTCTGGAGTGCTGCCCTTCAGAAAGGAGCATGGAGCACACTCAGCTCAGGCTCTAATCCCTGAGCTGGGCTGGGGACACAAACACAAACCTCTCGAGCTGGGAGCAGACATGGATTTATCCAGAATCTCTGCAGGCCCACAGTAAAATCAGTGTTGCAAAGTGCAGATATTTTCTTTTAACAAAATACCTATTTATTTTCTATTATGAGTTTTTGTAACAGCCATGAATTTTATTAATAAATATGTTTTTTAATTCTCTGGACCCCTCAGAAATTGTGCAGTCACAGAGTTTCAGTTCTGACTGTTGTATTTCATTCCCAAAGCTCACACTTTATTTTTTATAGAATCACAGAATGGTTTAGGGTGGAGGGACATTAAAGATTATCCAGTGCCACCCTGCCACGGCAGGGACAACTTCCACTGTCCCAGATTTCTCCAAGCCCCAATGTCCAATACTTCCAGGATCCAGGGGCAGCCACAGCTGCTCTGGGCACCCTGTGCCAGGCCTGCCCACCCTCCAAGTAAAGATTTTCTTCCCAAAATCTGATTTAAATCTTCCCTCTATCACTTTAAGACCATTGTCCTTGTCCTTTCACCGTCTGCCCACATAAAAAGTCCCTCTCCCTCCTTTTTACTTCTTTTCACTTTATTCTTTACTTTTGTATTGTTTTTGTTGCTTAAATACAAAGCATTTTATTATTTATTTTAATTATTTGGGGTTTTTTTGCCGTTTTTATTTGGTGTTTTTTTGCTTAGTTTAGTACAAATAGAGTAAAGTTTAAGTGTCCTTCCACCTGCAAACAGAGCCTGCTGTTAACCTGGAGCACAAGGATAATAACCAAGGAAAAGCTGTGGCTGCTTGTCCCCACAAGTCCCCTGAGGCCAGACTGTCACCTCCCAAACCCAAGTGTATACATAAAAATCATGAATTTTAATGGCAAAAACCATGAGTATAAAAACAATACAAGTGGAAAACTATGAAAATGTTGAGCTATGACTGTATTAAAAACTCATTTTTGTAGCACCAACGACATCAGGGCTGCAATGATTTCCACAAAGGAAGGTTTAGTGATGCAGCATCTCTCTGGGAGCCAGCAAATTGCTAAATAGCCCTGACCTTGCTGCCACCAGCACCTCTGGAGAGGAAGAGCCTGAATTTCCCTTCCAGAAGCTCCCTGCTCTTCACCTGGTGCTCCATTAAGTGATTAGGTTCAGATAATATCCTAAAGTGCTTCGTTTAGCAGCCAGCTCATGGCATATTAATTAAGACTTGTGGTGAGTTTTTCCCCTTTGAAAAGCCCGAGTTGTGAGACAGGCGAATTAAATCTGTGAAAGCCAAATTTCCCTGACCTTTTCCTTCCAGCTCCCAGCCTGGTGTGCCACTGGACCTTTGGTGAGAGCTGCTGAGGCTCTGACTGAGCATTTTGGGGTGCAGTGACAGCTCTTGGAGTGCTCAGGGGTTTTATGAGCCATGGGAGCAGCAGCTTCCAGCTCTGGAAGGGGCTGCAGAGAGTGGGGAGTGCACTGCCCATGGCAGGGTAATCACAGCCTTGGACAGAGCTCTTGCTCCCACAGCCAGAAATTCAGATTATCCAACTGCTCCCCAGCACTGGAGTGACACTGGGGATGTGCAGGAGGCACAAATGGACCCAGAGCTGGCTCAGAACCCAGGACCCAGATGGCTCCTGCTGCTCTGGTCAGCAAATCCCTGTTTTTTCCAGTTCAGGAGTTGGCAAATCCAGGTCTGTGTGTGCTCTCCAAGCACCACAGCACCAGAGGATGGGAGCTGGAAAAAACAACCAACAAAATCACAAAGCTCATTTTGGGGTTAATTTGGGTTTGGGGTTTGTTTGTTGTGGTTTTCTTTCTTGTAAAAGCTCTCTTGTTTAGTTGTGCTACATGAATCATTTATAAGCACCACAAAGTAGTCAGGCAATATTCAAATCTCTGAGTCTGCTGCAAATTTGGGCACCAGTGGAAGGTTGGGAATGGCTTGGCCAGGGCCACTGGCTCTTGGAAACCCTCACAGCCACAGCTCAGTTTGGATCTGAGTGTCCTCTAAATACTTCACTGGAGGAGGCCAAGCAGGGATGCATAAAACAAATGGAGTCTTTCCAAATATATTTCAGTCTGTGATTAAATTGTGGAGTTTCTCAGTCCCTGGAGCAGAGGGTAAGAGGACAGGAGCAGCAAATCCACCTGGGTGTGCTCTGCTGTGTCTGGAGCTGCTTTTCCAGGAAGGGATGGGCAGATCAGGGAGCCCTGGATCTCAGGCAGAGACTGCCCTGGCAGATCAGAGGTTAAAAACATCCCAGAGTGAGAATCTGCAATTCAAGGGGCAGGTAAAAACCCTGAATGAATGGGAACTCTGAATTCCATAGGTTAAAGGTGGTGGATTTGCGCACAGGGAGTCAGAGCTCCAAGCCAAGCTGATCCCTTGGAAAAACTGCTGACAGAATCCTTTGTACAAAAATCCCAGCTCCTGGAAGAGGAATTGTGCCAGCAATTTTTCCAAGGCAATTTTAACAATTCCTCTTCCAGGAGCTGAGATTTTTGTACAAAGAATCCTGTCAGCAATTTTTCCAAGGGATGGAGTTTGTCCCTGCTGCATTTGTACCTCTGAGTGCAAACCCTCTACTCGTGGTAAGGAGATCCCAGAGTCCCCACCCAAGCTGATTAATTACCTGATTAATTACCCCACGGTGGGAGAGGGCAGGGATGAACTTTTGAGGAGCTGACTGTTCATCCTTTCCTTGGTCCCAAGCACTCTTACCCAGCCTGGGACAGGAAATTAATCTGCATAAACCATTCCCCCTTATGGCCACAGTTTCATCCCCCAGCTGAAGAAAGAGACCCCTGATAGGAAGCAGTTAATCCTCCAGCCTTGCCCTTCCCAAGCCTCTCCCAGACAATTCCAGCACTCTCCTTGCTAATCCCATGTCCCTCTGCTGGGAAATGTCTTCATTTCCATATCAGCACTGCCACAGGGAGTGATATCATGTCAGGATTTTCCTCCTTCCCCTCCCTGGGAGGAAGCTTTAAATAAGTGTGGCAAAGAATTCCCTTCTCTTGTTTTCTTCTTGTCCACTTTATGGCCTCCATGAGAATTGCTGCCTGCTACATGGAAAAATGAGATATCTTACAAAAAAATAGGGAAGGATCCTCACTCTATGACTTTGTAGCCGTTCTTTGGAATGTGTTTCTCTGGAGTATCTGGCTGTAAAATCAGGTTTTGAGCTCAGAGTAATAGCAAGAGCATCTCTCTGTGGTGGACTGAGGGGCTGGGTGCTGTTGTGACAAAAAGGATCAGGTAAAATTAAACATTTGGGGTTAGTTACAACCTCCCTTTTGGCTTCCAGAGCTGTAAATTAAAAATATTTTAATTTTGGAGTGGTGCAGTGCCTCTGGGGATGTGGCTGAGCCTCTCCTGCCTCACAGTTACAGCATTAATTGAGTTCCCTAAATTGTCCCAATGGGTTCAAAGCAGAGCTGGGTTTTGTCTCTGCCTTCTGCTCCCCAACAATGTCTTTATGTAACCCACACTGTCTCCAGGACAGATTTATAGAGGCACACACCCATGGACAGGGACACTTGTCCTTGCAATGTGATTCTAAATAAAACTGCTAAAAAACCAGATTCATTAAAAAAAAAAAAAAAAAAAAAACAACAACAACAACAACAACAAAAAAAAAAACCTAAACAAAACAAAACAAAACAGATTAATTCCTTAGACAGGAATACTTAATGGGAAGGAAACAATAAGTCAAACATGATGTTTATATATCATTTTGAGGGAATTGAGGGTTGTCAAAGGGAGGGAATAGGTAAAATGAGTTTTAGGCTCCCTTGTAGTGTCCCCTTGCTTTCACTGAAGGGTTGAAATGAAATCCAATGTTTTTCTGATCCCTGGGTATGTGGTGATTGATCAGAACAATTCCTCATATATGAACAGAATCCTCTGGATAAACTCACTTCAGACAGTGAATGTGCTACAGACCAAACATTCATGTTTCACTTGGATTATTTAAACTCATATTCACCAGGGTCTAAAACCACTTGTCTGAAAACAAGGAAAGTGGTTAAAAATTGAATGCATTTCTGAGAGAGCCCTGTCTGTAGAGACAGGAGAACATTCCAGTGCACAATACATTACAAATCTAGTAAAATAAGACAGGAAGAAAGTGGCAAAGCACAAAAAATGCCAGTGGACATCTACAAAGTGTGTTTGCATCCAAGGAATGTCTGGGTCATGCAAAAATCCAGGTGTTGCTCTGTGCTAATCGTGTTCTCTTCCCCAAAAAATAGCAGTGCCTGGAATTTCACCCATGGGCCATTCTCCCTCTGTGCATTTCATGGGATCAGTTCAGGTCAGACCTGCCATCCCCAAATAATCATGTTCCCAGTTGTACATCTATTTATGTCTTTATTGAAATGTGTTCTCTGCCCCTTCACTGTTTTGCAGTGAATTCTCAGCAGCTCCAGGTGGGAGCAGGGACTGTTCAGTGCTGCAGTTTGGCCACAAGCAGGAGGATAGAGCTGAAACCTGCCCCAGGTAAGGAACTCTGGTGTCTTTAATCTGAATTGAGATCTGGACTCTCCTGAAGCTGCTCAGCTCTTTATCCACATTGAAATTCACACTTATTTTATTTCATTATGGTGATTTTCTTTCTGAGGAGATTGGTCCAGACTAGGAATGGAAGGAGTGGCAGGAAAGCTGTGTCAGCACAGGCAGAGAAGAGGGCATCTCAATTCCCAGCTGCTTTTAGCCAGAGGTTTCCCATCTTCCTTTCCTTCCCCAAATCCCCAATTAGCATATTCATTAACCATGAGGTGCTGGCTGCAGTGCTCCCATGCTGGGCAGGAAATCAGGGAGCTGCAGCTCAGCTGAGCTTGGATTAGATTGAAAATTAAAACCTCAGGCCACTCTTTGAAAAATTCATGGAGGTTCAACTCTCTCTGTATTTGCTGTTATTTTGTCTTGTGGGTGTGCCAGAGATCCCATTGCCCCAGAGCTGATGTGCTTTTTCCAATAAACTTGCAGCCTAAATTCCAACCAGGGACATCCTGCTAGCAGATCAGGGAGTGGAAGGTGATTTTGGAGGATCAGGTTGGAAATTGGGATTCAGAAGTCACAGAGAGCCACAGCTGCTGAGCTCCAGGCAGTGCCCAGACCCGAGCAGAATTCCTTCTGCTGGTTCTTCTGCCTGTTTGCTCATTCTTTGGGTGCATGAAGAGTTCCTGACACTTTTAGTGGTTGTGGCAAACACTGGAGAACAAAGCAGAATAAAGGAGCAGAATAGGCACAGCCTTCCAAATCTCAGAGATCCCTTTGATATGGGATGGCACAAGAGGAATGGAATAGAGTGAGTGGCCACTCTGAGCATGGTGACCCCTGGATTATGCATTTCCTCTCAAACATGGCAGAAGGGAGATATTGATGTTGAGATGTTGCTGTCTCAGAGCTGGGATAACTTTTCCCAGGGATATAAAACAAGGTGTGGCACAGCAGCAAACCCAGCCCTGCTCCTGGGTGTCATCCCAGCTGGAGACCCCCAAATCCTCTGGAAGAACTCCCTGCCCTTGAGATGAAGGCTTCAGCCTCCCTGCAGGACATGGCCTGGCAAAATTAATTGATGTGTTTGATGAGATGATTCATTTGTCGACAAACGAGCTCGGCCAAAGGCGGTGGCTTTGTGGAGAGTCATAACCTAATTAATCCCATTTGAAAATAGAACAGGGCAATTTGAAATCACACTCATTGCCTCTGTAAACACTGACCACAATTAACAGGGCATTCTTCACAGTAATGGATAAATGGGGAGATGTGCAGGCAATCGTGGTGCTCAGTAACTTCCATCTTTGCAGTGATCCTGAATTAGTGCCCTTTGGAGAACCGCTGGAGAAATTCAAATTAGAAAATAATCAACAGCCTGGGTAATGTGTACATATGGTAATATGGAATGTGTTACACAATTAAGTCAATGTTAGCTCAAGGAAAACCTTAGGAAATCATTCACTGCTCGTGCAGTGCCAGGCTGTGGGACCTGACAGCCCCACATCCAGCCCTGGACCTTCATGGCACAAAATTCATTTGGATTTATACAACTTCCTCCTTGATATGGAGGGGGAAACTTCATTTTTCTTTGCCTCCTTTTTTTTTTTTTTTTTTTCCTCAAATGAGGTATAAATTCCCAGCTTTCAGCTGGATAAAAAAATAAATAAATAAAATAAAAGCTGGATATGACCCTGGTATCACATGGAGGAGAAGCCAGGACCCTGAGTGCAGGTCCTCAGTGTCCCCCTGGGTGGGGAGAGGTGGCAGAGGGACAGCAGGGAGGGGCTTCTGACAGCCTGAGAGTGGAAAACACAGATTTGGGGGCAGAAAAAGCCATTTTGCAGTTTGAGAACAAACTCTGAGTGAGACAATGCCATAGTACAGTGATTTTCCCCTGGGCCACAGGCAAATGTTCTGTCTAATCTTCAAATTTTTCTGACTGATTTGAAAAATAAGTTTCATTCCAGAGCTGCACTTTTTCCCCCCCCCCTCTTTCAGCTGCAGAGATTTTGTGATTTGTACTAACCTTGAAGATACAAAACAAAATATGTGCTAATGATATTCCTCTCTCCCAGCTGGTGTTGGCAACTCTTTTACTGCTCCACAGGACAAGTGCAAGTACAAATGCAAATACCAGAACCTTGTTGAGAGCAGAGTGTCCCACATTTCAGTGGAACCATTGGAACTACAAGACATGTAATAAAACAGTTTCTGCTCTGAATGAATAATTGAGCTGCTTCTGTGGGGAGGCCTCTAAAGAACCATGTGGCAGAATGTTTTTTAAGGCACTTATGAAAGCCATCCCACCTGGAAACCATCCCACACACAGAGCCCACGTTGCTCTTCCTCTCAGCTTGCTTTAATTGCTCCTTCCATGGCTGTGCCTCGGCTGAATGGGGAGGAAATTCAGCAGGAGACAGAAAAACTCTAATTATTTTTAAGGTAGAGCAAGATTCTGAAACCAGAAAACTCCATGGAAGTCACTGGGCAGGTTTTTTTTTGTGTGAGAGTCCCGTCCATTTCCTTCTGAGGGTGTCAAAAAGAATCTCAGAACACTTTTATCTTTTGAAATAAATGATGGAGCTCTTTAAAAGCTCACACCCTTCACCTCATGGGTGCTGTGGGTGACACCCATCCCAAAATATTCCTCCTTAGGCAGGAAATATCCCTCAACCATCTGCTCCCAGCCACAGAGACCACAGAAGAGAAGAGCTTTTACATCCAGAAGACATTTTTAAATTGAAAAAGAAAAAAAATTAAAATCAATCTTTCTCCTTAGGATGTAATAGAGAACAAACCCACCAGCAACAAGCACAATAAATAATAATAATAATAATAATAATAATAATAATAATTTTGAGGGTATTTTTGTCATATCAACGTTTCCCAGTGTGAGAGGTTTGTCAGGAAAATCCAACCAGCTGGAAGTTCACCACCAGTGTCCTGACAGGGGCTGGACACCCCTCAGAGGTGCATTAGGCAGCCTGGCTGACACAGAGTGTAATTCCCATCCCAGGGTGTAAACTGGGAATGAGGACCAGGCTCCCTAACTCTGAGTATTATTTATGCCAAAGTTAGAGGGAAGATATAAAAGTCTCCAAAGGTTTTCCTTCCTGAAATGCAGACACTTAGGTGAGAGGGATATTTCACTGTACCCTGGGAGGATCTGTGTGCTTCCAAGGACTACCATGGAAACTGGAGCAATCAAGTCAGGAGGAAAAATCCCACTATTTTTTTCTGGATAATATTCCCTAGAATATTTCCTACCCACAGCATGAAGTGCTACCTTTTAATTCCAGCAATGCAGACTAAAAAGGGACAGAATGATGTCAATGTCAGATTCCTGTTCTCAGGGAGCTCCAGATGAGTGTACACAACATTCCCACACTTCTTCAGTTCATTCATTACTTTATTACTCAATGCCTGATTAGCAATCCTCATGCTTAATTGCCCTCTGGCTTGTGTGACTTGTAAACTCTCTGGTTAACACCACATTTCCCTGCTCAAAGTAACACCATGACATGATCTGACATCTGTGATTTTCTTCATCATTATCTCTTTTTTATAGGTGGAGAAAAGGCTGCAGAAACCAGACCTGAAATTTTCTCTTTTTTTTTTTTTGCTAAGGCAAGCAGTGCAGAACTGAGCATAAAGAAGAGCCAGGATATATAAAAACTCAGGATATAACATTGATGTGTTGCAGGGAGTCTTCTTCTATAGCACACACAAAATTTCAAGAGATTTCAGCACTGGAAAATGAAAAAATGTTTTAGGAAGTGAACAGTTTCATTCTGGGAGGCAAAAGTTTTTCAGCAGCTATTTGAAATAAAAAGGGATTCTATTAATGCTCATGAATTCAGCCCATCCATTAGAGGATTTCCTAAACTTTACTGCTGATTTTTGGTGTTTTCTTTTTTGTTTGCTCTTTTGGAATAAGCAAAGCTTGAGGTCATTTGCAGCCAAGTGCACCTGGATTTTTTTTCCATCCATCCAGACCTGTTTTACCCCTTTGGGTTTTCTGCAGCCCGTGCTGTTATTCCATTTATTAGGGCAATTCCAGCAGCAGCAGAGTTTGCAGGCAGATCCTTCAGTGAGGCCTCATGCTGAGTATGGTGCTGCTCAATGTGAGTAATGACACCAGGATTTGGGCTGCACTGGTACAGAAATCAGCCACTCTGCTGACCCTGGAGCAGCTTAATAATTCAATTACACAAGAGAAAAGTAGATCTGTAGCTGCAGAAACATGTTCTGCAAAGTCTGCATTAAAAATAAACAGCAAACAACTCAATAAAAATGAAACAACAAAATAATATAAACCCTTACACAGCAGCACAAGAACAGCCTCCCTCTTAACAAGCATTTGGAGCAGGATCCTTTCCTCCAGCCCTGACACAAAAACAAAGATCTCATGGCTGGTTAATAGCTCTGCCTTTAGGGGAGTGGAAAGAAAATTACCCAGACAAGAACAAACCTTATGGCAAGTTCCTCTCAGGCTAATGGACTGCTCAGATGAAAGTGGCTTTTGCCCTGAAATATTTTCTAAAGTATTTCCATAAAGGGCTGTCAGATGAGCTCTGTGCCCCTCTAAAAGAGGCAAACAGAGTCTGGCAAACACTGCCCCAACAATAAAGCTGTGCCCAGGATGCTCAGGGCCCCTCTGCTCCTGCATCCTCCTTTTTATTTGCCCTCCTCCCCAGCACTCTGAGGGCACCACTGCAGCACCTCTGCTCTCTGCTCCTCTCTGTGCCTGAAGCTGGGTGCAGGGCTCTGTGCTCTCATAGAGCAGAATAAATATATGAGGTGGTTAAATATCTCCCAAGGTGGCTGGAGAAAACTCAACTCTTCCTAAGCTCCCACCCAGTGATGTTCCCAGGTTTATTCTGCAAGCTGGATTTGGGGATCTCTCATTTCAGAGTTACCAACATGGATTTTCTTGGAGTTTAAGAGCCAAATCCACTCCCTTTTTATCTCCACAACCAATGCCTCAATTAAAGAACTGACATGTGAAACCTTAGATTTTATTTTGGAGAGAGTGAAGGCCATAAAATCATGGAATCACTGAAAGTTTGGGCTGACTGACAAAGAGCCAGGACACCAAGGAGTGGAGGGAGAGCTTTGTGCAACACTGGATATTTATCACACCTGTGGAAATGATTCCTTTGTTTCACTAATGAACTCGTTGGTGAAACAAATCTGTCACCAGGGCTGGCTGGAGAGGTTTTTCCTTCTGACACCTTCCCAGGGCAGCAGGGAAAAACTGTCCCCACTATTTCCTCACACAAAGATCATCATAAAGATCCTGTCTGCTGAGGAGAAAGGTCTATGTCCACATCACACCCCCTTCAGCACCAAACTGAGGACACTAATTTGTGGTGTAAAGGTGATTTATTCCCTGGGTACTTGGGAATAAACCAAGATCTAGTGGTCACTTGGGGTCTGCAAAGGCATTTGGGAATTTACCTGTTCCCAAGCTTCCCTTTCACTGATGTATTTCTGGTAACAATGTGATAAATTAATGGCAAAGCAAAATGCTTTGATTTGTGTCACGAGGTACACAAACAAAGAAGCCTTTGATCTTACCTCTCTAGAGCAAATGAACTTCACATTTGTGAAGCTCATGGATGAAATTTGAAGTTTTCAGAGAAAACAGCAGAAAGAAATGAAGCATTTGTGCTTTTGCAGAATCTGGTCTGATCTTGGGCAAAGGATGAAAACACAGAGGAAAGTGGTTTTGGATGATCAGGAAATGAAGAAAATGAAGCACCAATTCCCTGCTCCGTGGGCTCCAGACCCCCTGTGCAAACTGGTTTGTGCTGCTCAGTCCCTTGGTACATGCACAGTCCATAATACCCATTTAATGTGGCACTGGGAAGGAAATGACAGATTTAGGAGGTGCTGAGAGGTTTAGGTAACAGGACCACAGGAGCATCTATCTTACATAAAAGAGAAATACATCCCTGCTGGCATTTTGCTGCTGTGTGGGTGGATATGAGGAGCAAACCCATATCTTGAAAATACAAAAATCTCTGCCCTCCCTCCTTGGAGCTGTTCTTAGTCGTGCACAGCTCCTTGTTCTACCTGAGGGTGGGGTGGGTCCAGCACCAGTCCCAAAAGCTGCTGCTCCAAATCCTTCAGTGAGGTGTCTTCCTTGCTCTGATACCAGCCCTAATACCAGTTTTGGAAAGTGTTTTCTCCAGCCTGGAGCCTGATTTCAGCAAGGAAATGTTTTCCCAGGAGCCCATGAGTGTTTAGCATTGGTGGGAAGAACTTTGGGTGTGTTACAGACACCCCTGAGCTCTTGGGGTTGCAGGAGCCCTGGGAATGGCTTTCTCTATCCCAAGTGCTCCAAACCTGTCCAACCTGAATTTGGACCTGCTAAAAAAGTTTGTCCTCCCACCTTAAACTTAAAGAAATCCCAAAGTTTCCAAGGAGGTGCTTGCACAGCATCATTTGGGGTGGAAAAGACCTTTAAGGCCACCTTTAAGCAGCTCTCTGCTGCAGCCCTGGAGGAGCTGCCTCGGTGTCTGGAGTTCAAACTTTGCTTGAGCACTCAGATTTCTCTGTGGATCTGCTGAGCTTGGGTTTTTTGGGAATTTTCCTGCTCAGCAGTCAGGTGCAGGATCCTCTGAGCTACAAGCACGTGCACTGGTGTTATTCCTGCACTGAATCCCCGACCTTCAGGTGCTCTTTTCTTCTTGTACAGTAAGAATTCTGGGGTGGTGTTGTGCTGTGGCCCCTGGGGACGTGGCTTAATGTTAGGGCTGGGTTAATGATTGGGCTTGATGATCTTATAGGGATTTTCAACCTTAAACATCCCATGATTCCAGGGAGAACAATGGTTCTGTGTTGAGTTTTCCTGGGATATTTTTTCTCTCATCTTATATTTACACATATCTATGCACACAAACAATTTGGGAATGCTGGAGCAGCTGTCTCAAAGCTTTATTCCATCACAACCATCATCTCATTTTACAGAGCCAAGCAAGGGAGATGGAACAGCTTCAGCTGCCAGCACAGCAGATGAAATTCTCTTTGTCACAAAGTCTTTTAACAACTTTCTAGCCAATAGGAGAATATTAAAACCTGACAAGCATTTGCTTAAGCCAATTAATAAAGCTACAGGTACATCTTGCTTTGAACATGCTTGCTTGTAATAGCTTAAAACAATGGATAAAGGTTCATTATTAAGTTTACATATTTCTACTGTCTTGCTGAACATATTTTCCTGAGGCCTCACAGCTCACAGCCCTGTTGTTTCTTGTCCTTGATCTTCAGCATTCTTGCAGTTCTGCAGTCTCTCCTCCAAGGCAGAGAAGGAGCAATAACAGAATCTGCCATTTAGCACCTGCATTTTGTACCTGCTCTTGTTCTTTCTGCCTCCCACCAGGTATAATTAAAGTTCTTTTCTTTCCCCCAGCTGATTTCCTTGCTAAAACCACCCACACCTCTGCCTGTCCACTGCTAAAAAGGTCTTATTAGGATCACTCATAAAAAAAATCGATATGCAACCTACAAATAATTGAAATCCTATTTCCAGCTTTCCAGATGCATAAATCACTGTCCTGCTCAGCAATCCAAACCACAGCCAGGAAAACTCCTGATCCTGAAGGACAACAAAGAAGGGAGCACATGTTCTGATATCTTCCCAGTGGGAAATATCAGGAGATGACACCTGAGGCCTTTGCAGTGCCAAATAAATGGGAATAAAGAACTTTGACTCATGGAAAGAGTGGGAATGAAATTGAAATTGTTGGAGAGGAGATATTCTCTGGGCTCTTGCGATGTTCTTCAGTGAGATTTTCCTTAAGAATGCAACCTAAGGTGGAAGTATTAGAAGATTTAAAAATATATCTGTGGTTTCAGGTAAGGAGTTATTCATCTGAACTCTAACTGGGTCGTAGCTCTTGCAAGGTAATGGAAGTTGCATCTTGGAAAATTATGTTTTCATTCTTTCTGGTTTTTTGTTCCATGAAGTGAATTGAGAATGAATTCTAAACCTGGATTTCAATGTTCCCTGAGATTGAGCACAATGTCTGTTTGCCAAGCCAGTGTGTCCCTGCTGAAAATCAGCCTTCCCAATTAACATGTATTTATTCATTGCCTTATTTATTTATTTATTGCAAGGATACCTTGCTGGAAGATCCAGGAAAATGTTGCAGCAAATATTGCTTTACTCTATACCTGAGCTGGTCCAAAAAAAAAGACTGAAATTATGCATTATTTATTATCCCAGGGTTAACTTAACAAAGAAAGAGATAAAGATATTTACATTTGCTAATTTGATACTGAAGCTGAGCTGATCACTGGGGTTCTGAAATTGCCCAAGCTCTTATTTTTGCTTTTCCTTGGAGTTGTCACTGACATTCCCTGATTTCTCTGCCCTCTGCAGAGATCCCTCAGGAAGATTTGTCAGAGCTGGATTAGATCCTGAGAGCAGGGAGTTGTTCCAGCAATGCCTGAAGGACAATTAGTGATCGTAGACACAAATTATTGATACAGTTTGGGCTGGAGACCTTCCTTGCCCAGAATAAATTTGAGGCTCTCTGTGGACTACCAAGGTCTTATTGTGGGCTAAGAAGGGTGTGAAACCGCTCTCCAGAATTATTCAGAAGATTTAATATTGTATAATATTAATTGTTTATTGTATTGTATATAATATTGTATAATAAAGGTGTTTGAAGACATTTCTCCAGACTGAGGAATGAATAGTGCATCTTCTGTGCTGCCTGAACTAGTTTGGAATAAATAAATTATCTGGAATATTAGGATGGCTCTTTGCTGTTCAGCACTCATTTATTCACTCACTGCTCTCTCTGGGCAGGGATTGCTTTTGCATAAGTTCTCCATATTTCCACCTACAAATTTCTCTCAAATTCCTTATCTCAAACCCTTTTATTTTTCACCTGGCTGTAGCTGAGATGAATATGATGATTTGCTTTCTTAACTGACATTTTCCATCCAGCTCTCTCCAGAGAATTTCTGCATCTGCTTCCTGAAAATGTTAAATATTTCTACTCATGCAGAGCCTTGATCTGGCCCAAATTCTGCTGTGGATTTGTCTAAATCATCTGCAATGATGACTTTAGGAAAGAGGAACACAGGAGATCTGGGTTTTCCCAAATAAAGGCTGCTCCAAACTTCATGATGTGTTCCCCACTGTGGAGAAAGGAAAGAGTGGTGAGGAGAGGCCCCTGTTCTGACAAAAAAAAAATCCCTCTGTATTTACCTGAAAGACCTGGAAAACAGCTTTTCCCTGTTTTCTCCCAAGCTGCAGGAATTCCCCCTGTCTCTGGTGAGTATTAGAACTTTTGGGTATTTATTTAAGTTACTGCAGTAACTTTCATCCTTTCTTGCTTGTCACAGTAAATTAAAACTAAAAAAAGGAGATATTGCTACGGAGAAATTATGATCTTAAAAAAATTATGTTTAATAATGTGCCCTGAAATGTCCCTTGGCCACCTCCACAAGTCTGGGTGAAACCTCCATCCACAGGGGATGCTGCTGGACTCACCTTCAAATTCAAATCAGATCCATTTTCAAATCCCTTGGGAGCTCTGTCAGACTCCCTGGCTACATCAAAGGCAAGGCAAACCTTTATCTCCAGTGCTGCTGAGCATCATCTGAAAAACTTCAGTGGGCAAACGTGCAACATTATCCCTTCATGCTCTCAGTTTGTTTCAAAAAAATTCAATTTCTCCTTGCATCAGTGCATTTGTTTTCTGTTGTGGGTTAACTTTCCCCAGTTAATTCACATGAGAAGTTCTGGGAAGTGTCACTGAGGTTCTGCTCAGACCACTTCTCATTCTGTGACTCCACACAAGGATGAAAAAGGGATGAGAATTAACCCCTCTTACACTCAATATCATTTCCAACCAAAAAGAAAAATTGGAGGTGCAGCCTGAGAAAAGATTTTGTACTTTATTTTCAATTTATTAAAAAAAAAACAAAACAACCAAACTCTGTCAACATGACATGAAAATTTGTCTGAACTTTCGGCAGACTTAAAAATAATAATTAAGCTTTCTCTTGGAGTTGAACAGAATGCTCCTTTCAAACCCAAAGTTAAATGTCCTTTTCTACTTGAAAGCTTGCTTAAGCATCTACAAACAAGTTGAAAATGCATTTAGGAATAAACATTGAATTAAAATTATGTTAGTTTATGACAGGAAGTTTGGATATATCTGGGGTTTGGGCTTTACTCTTTGGTGATTTTTTTTTCCCCACAGTTTCTTTTGACTGAATAAACCTGGGGGAAAAAAAAAAAAAAAAAAAAGAGTAGCTCAATAAAAGTTTCAGATTCTAAGATTTTCTGCAATGGCCCATAAGAAAGGTGACACTGATCTTTGATGCTCAGGGTAAAGAAGTTAACACAAAAAACTGATTTTTGAGAATGCTCTTAAAAATGTAAACTGGTCGATAAAAAATTGTGATTGTGGAAAACCTGCACTGAGTCCTTCATCGGTGGTATCCCAAATTTCCAGTGAAATTGGGTCTGGTTCTACCTCTTGGGGCCAGAAATCCTAAAGCCCCTGATCCCCAAATATGCCACCTGAATTTCTGACTGTGGCCCAGGATTGGAAGGGAAGATTGGAGCTCCTGTGGTTTTTCATCAGAATTGAGGAGTCCTGAAGAGACCCTGAAGCCAGGGAAATCCCCAGGTGTGGGTGCAGGTTTAGTGGCATTAGGAGCTGGCAGTGCATCACACAGGGATTACAAAGGAAAGTGCAAACTGAGCCAGAATTTAAATAAATAAATAAATAAATAAATAAATAAATAAAAAATCCAACCCAAACCTGTCCCTTTATCAGAAGCTTGGAAAAGCCACTTCTGCCTGCATGAAAATATCTCAAATACCTGCCAAGTGCCAGCACTGATCGTGTGGATGCTGAGCTGCCTGATGCAGCTAAGCCCTGGGAATTTGAACAGTTAACAGCTGGACTAATTAGGGAGCCCAGTATTATTGGGATAACTGATAACCAGGGCTAAGCAAGGTTATTTGGCGAGTAATAGATTTGACTTTGCAAAGAACAGTGGATATTTGCAGAGCTAATGAAAACTGCTCTTCCCAAATTAAAGTGCGAGCAAGCAGGGAAGGAACTGGAGTGCACCTAATTAAAAATGCATGCCGAGGCAGGGAGGCAGAGTCCAAGGGTAAACAAATGGCACAATCCAGATTTGTCTGCAAAAAATGCAGAGGGAGGGATGAGGTGACTCGGGGTGCCCAGTCCCAGGCATGCAGTGGTGGAATTGCCATCCCTGGTGATGCCTTAGGATTTTAACTTTTATATTTTTCATCTAATTGTAATCCTGCAGTTCTTTAGTGGATCACTCCAAACTCCATATTCAGTGCTGGCTGCTGCTCTCCCATTTTGGGCAGACACAGCAATTCCTCTCCAGGCTGGGAATCAAGGACACCTCACTGCCTCAGGCCCCAGAGATGGGAACAAAAGTGAGTTGGGAGAGCAAACTTGGGGTAAATGACTTCATTACCTGCAGCTGTAATTGGGAGATTAACCCTCAAAATGCAAATGGACCAAACTTATATAAGTGTGAAAATCTGTGACCCATCATCCATTTTGGGTGTAACCCCTGGGGGGCTTTGCCAGCCCAAAATGTACCTGAAAACCCTTCAATAAATATAACAGCTTTTTATTTACTTAATTCTGTCTGCCCTCTGTTTTTAGGTAATCCCAAAAAGTCATCACTGCCAGCTCCTCCATCCCAACCCCTCCACCCCAAACAGCTGTAGCTTCCCAAAACCATGTGCAGGGAAAGCTCTGGTCCCTCTGTGCCTGCACCTGGACCCTGCAGGAGCAGGGGTTTGGGCAGGGGGGTGAATTGCTGCCCTGGGGAGGCAGAGCTGGCAGCATCCCAGGGAAAAGTCAGGGCAGGGAATTGGGAGCAGAGCCCCCCCAGCTGCCAGCAAGGTGCCTGGAGGGAGAGCAGCTGCTCCAGTGGGCAGCCAGAGCCTCCAGGGAAGGAGTCCAAGTGCCAGCCAGCCACTGGGAAAGGCAAAGCTGCATCACCTTGAAGGCTTGTCCTTGGAGATCTGGCTTGTCTTGAAATGAAACAACCTGGTTTTTCTGTGTTTTTTCAAAAGAGAGCTGAAATATTTTGGATACTTGATTATATAATTAGCTTTTAGCTGCTCTGAATACCGTGGCTTAATTATTCTGGATTCCACTGTTAAATAATTAGAGCTGTCTTGTTTACTAGCAAATTTTCTGTTTCTTGCTCCAGGGTGATTTGTTTTATGTAAATTAAGTATCCAGGGCAAGTAGCATTCAAGTGTCCCAAATGCCAGCAAAGAATTGGGTTGGTTTGTTTTGCCTCTGGGCAGGTTTGAGATGTTTCCAGAATGGACATAACTAACAAACTGCCTCTTGGTTTAAGATTCCTCTCTTTCCCAAAACCAAATCTTTCTTCTGTTTTTTATTTTTTCTTTTTTTTTTTTTTTTTTCTTTTTGTAATTTAATGTTTTCTCTTGAATTCTGTGTTGCCTGAATTGTACTTGGAGTTACTTCCAAGCTGAGGATTGACATTAAAACTTTGTCTTTGCCCCTGCACCACTTGGAAAACTTGGGATGAGACTCTCTTCCCCCTTGGGACATGTGCTGTCAGCTCTTCTAGCAGTTCATTGAGTTGACAATTTCTTTGTGTTTTGGGATCACTATTGCAGCCCCAGCTGCTCAGAAACGCTTGGATAAAACTTGTAGGGAAAAGAGGAGGAAAAAGGGAGGATCAGGATTCAAGCTTTAATGATTACAATAATTTTTTAGGAAGGTTGTGGGTGAGAGGAAAGTCTGTTGAGCTGATTGTTGACCAGCACCCCCAGGTCCTTTCCTAGAGGAGAATCACAGCCACTAAAACATGAGTGTGTTTTGGAGAGCCCAGGTTTTGTCACCCAGCCAGCTCTAACTGTTGACAAAACCTCTACAAATACACTTTATCAAGAACATCTTTTATCTTAGATGGGGAGGAAAACAAAGCAAGAGAAGGAATTGTCTGCAGAAAAGCCTCTGTCCCTCATTTATAAATGTCTGTGCAGAAAACAGGGTGAGGATAAAGCAGCCATCCTGTGCTGCTCAGGTCAGGGGCTAGGTTTTATACAGATGCAATAAATGGATCAAAAGCTGAATATTGACAAATTTTCAGGAATAAACCCATTGCAATGCCAGGTAAGACCTCCCTTCCCTCACAGTGGTCAGCAGCAGTGGCTTCTGAGAAAACCAGGGAAATCTATAGGGGATTTATAATTTTCTCCCCCTACATGGAAATTTATGTGTCACCTATTCACTGGGGTTTTTTTCCAAGCCTCTGCAATATCTATTTAGATGCCTGGGAAGGGGGAGGAGTGTCCTGTGAGGCTTGGCAGGCAGTTTGCAGTTTTATAGGCAGTGTGCTTACTCAGTTATTTTTAGCCCATTATTCCCGGGCTGTTTTGGATTATTTAATGTGTGATATCCACTCCCTCCTCCCCCTGCAGGCTGGACTTGCTGGGAGGAGCATCACCCATCTCTGCCTTTTGCAGAGCCTGGTGTTAGGCACCCTGATGACTTTTCTGTGCTCACTTGAAAGAATTTTGCCACTCTCTGGTTTCTGATGCCACTGATGGAGTTGTTGGAGCTCCCAAGCCAAGCCAGGGAGTGCAGTGGCTGAGCTGAGGGATGGCCTGTGTCCCCTGCCTGTGACAAATACAGGCTCACACCCCCTGAAATGCACTTCTGGGAACACATTTTTCTTCATTTGCATGGGAATAAGAGCTGGTACAGCCAGCTTAGTGAAATGGAGCTGCCTGTTAATCCCTGGAACTCAATCACAGGGCTGGGCACAGGCTGGGCTGGGGGTAATTTGCCATGGCAGGTTGCTGTTGCACTGATGGTTTTCAGACAGCTGATTCTGTTTAGCTGGAAGATAAACTCTGCACAGCCACACAATGATTTAGGAGCTGTGGGCAAAATGTATGAGAGTTGAGTATCTGAGTTCATTTAAAGACCTTGCTACATATTCTTATTCCTAAAATGTGTCAGTGAGCCAGTTTTCATAGATATTTAAATACTGACAGAAGCACTCAGAATAAAAACCCTACTAGGTGACTAGCTGCATCCTTAAACTTCTAAATTCTTCTATATATCTAGCATTTAAAGGCTTAATTTTCAAGTCTCATTTGTTTGAAATAATTTAATGAGTCCACATTGCTGAGATCTTATTTCAGACAGGTATTTTTGCAGAAAGGTTAAGCAGCCTCATCACTCCCTACAGCTCCCTGAAAGGTGGCTGTGCTCAGGTGGGGTTGGTATCTTCTCCAGGCAGCACTGACAGAACCAGAGGACACAGTCTCAAACTGAGACAAAGGAAATTTAGGTTGGATATTAGGAAATTTTTTTTTTATGGAAAGAGTGATAAAGTACTGGAATGCCTGGGAGGTGGTGGAGTCACCATCCCTGGATGTGACACTGCCCAGGTGGGACCTGCTCCTGCAAAAGGTGTCTGAGTTTGGTGCTAAGAGAAGGATTCCCCCCTGAGAGGGGAAAAAGCTCAAATAGAAAAAATCCAGGTGCTTGGGTAGTTTTACATCTTTTCTGATGTGTGTGGTTGGTGAAGGGCTGGTTCTCCCTGACTGCAGGATGTAAACTTCTGCTCAGCTATAAATTGTTACCAACACTAAGTAGAGAGAAGTGTGACTTTTTTATTGTTGTTTATTTTTTAATCAACCCTGTGCAAGCCAGTGCATACCTCTGTCATCAGAGACCCTCTTCCTTTTGCCCTTAATCACATTGCTGCTGCCAACCTGAAGATTGACTGTCGCAGGCTGGCGTTTTTCCAGTATCAGTTTTTCTTCTTGTCAGCTTTTCTCTTCTTTCTTTCTTTTTTTTTTTTTATTTTTCTCTCTTTGTGACAGCATTTCTCTGTTCAGCCTCATTCCATGCTAGACTCTTCCCCACCACAAACCCCGTGCTGGGATTTTGGCTGCACGTGCTAAGGAGATATAGCAAAGCCTGCTTGGAAGTGGATTTAAATGCTCAAACACATGGGAGATGTCTGCTAGCAAAGGAAACATTTAACTGCAAAGAAATCTACAGTTCAGTGGATTTATGGAAATAAATTTGACTGCAAGTCAGGCCTGGAAGGTATAAAAGTGTGCTGGAAGGAGAGGTTTGTCATGGAATGGCTGTGCTGGAGAAGGAAGAGCAGAGCATGAGGACATGGATTTGGGGCTTTGTTTCGTTGTGCATTCATCCATCAGGATCTGGACTTGCTATTTGTCCCTGGCTCACATGAACAACAGTGTTTGCTCCTGGCCTGGCAGCCCCAGTGCCCAGCTCTGTGCCACTCCTGCCTGGACCAGGAGCTTGACTTGTGCTCCTGCTTGCTGTGCTGTTCATAGGACAAACCTGGGACATGGAAAAGGGCCAGACAGAGGATCTGCTGCCTGTGTAAGTCCTGGATGTGGGAGGCTTTCAGGGCCTTTTGAGTGCCCAGGGCTGGAGTGTGTCTGGTTTGCTGCAGCCCGAGTCTGCCATGTCCTGGCACAGGGCGTGGGTTTTGCAGCATCTGTGTCGTGGAGGAGGAGAAACCTGCTGTGCTCACCCTGCAGAGCCCACTGATGGTCAGGAGAGCAGCTAGGAATGCTCACAAGGCACCCAGGGAAATGGAGAGCGGGAGCACCTTTCAGGTTGTGAGGATGAGAGCTCTGAACATCTCTTAAACCCAAGTTTTTTACCTTCTCCAGACACGTCTGACAGCCGGGGCTCGGAGTGCACCGTGAGCTGCCAGCACATCCATCCATTCACACCAAAAAACTCTGGCATGGCCATTTGCCTCAGAGCTCCCTGACTTTGCTTTGTTCCACAGGGCAGCCTGCAGGGATGCAGCCCTGCCTGCTCCTGCTCAGCGTGAGCAGCTGTGGCTCTGCTGCCTTGGCAGAGTTTGTGTTTTCCTAGGCTCAGATTCCAGCCCAGCTCCAGCCCCGTGCTGGGTGGAAGCTGCAGCCACACTGCTCCAACGGCACGGAGATGTTTTCTAGGAAAGGCACTGTCAAAAGTGCTAGCAGCTTAACTGCATGAAATTCAATGTATGTTGTCCTAAACAACGAGGGCTTGTAGATCTTTGCCTGGGCACACCATGGAATTTATGGGGTGTAGAACAATTTCAGAACTGACAGTGCAGAGATCAGAAAACATTGTGCATCTGGAAATGCAAGGCAATGGGTGAGTTCTGTGCTGGGAGAGGTGTTGTGCTGTCAGTCCCTTCCCCAGCTGAAAGCAGAATTGCTGTGGCAAAGGAAGAGTCATGAAATCATCACAGAATGGGTTGGGTTGGAAAGGACCATAAAGTTCATCCCATTTCCATGGGCAAGGACACGTCCCACTGTCCCAGGGTGCTCCCAGCCCCAATGTCCAGCCTGGCCTTGGACAATCCAGGGATCCAGGGGCAGCCACAGCTGCTCTGGGCACCTGTGCCAGGGCTGCCCACCCTCATGGTAAAGAATTTCTTCCTAAAATCTGATCTAAATCTCTTCCCCAGGTGCTCCACGTGGAGCAGTCTGGTCAGTGGCTGTGAATTTTCCAGTGGATGATGCCCTTTAATTGGGTTCAAATGCTTAATCACATCTATGGAAATACCAGGTAAACAAAACTGAGCTGCAGTAATTAGAGGTGCCAGCAGCAGCTCTTGCCTTTTTAGATTCCTTCCTGGAATCTGGCCTGGTAATTTAGGGGAGAAAATCAATTACAAGCTGCTGGAGGTGATTTGAGTTTGGCCTTTGGGGGATGAGGTCTTTGCTGCAGGTGTCCTGGACAGTGGGAATTTCTCTGTCTTGTCTTGCTTCAGTTGATAAAGCAATGATTCCTCCTTTTTTTAAAATATTTGAAGTCTGGCAATTTAGGGACAAATGGGGCTGTTTAATCCAGGCAATGAGAACTGGCAGCAGTATATTGAAATATTGGACTGGTATTTTCTTGCAGGTAAGGCTGTAGATAAGAACAAGGATAAATTGGTTTTTCTTCATGACTGTTGCAGTAGATTCTCTTTTCTCTGGAAGACTTTCTTGCAGTCTCAGAGAAACACCTCAGCAGAGTTTCAGAGCTGCACCCCAGCCCCAGCAGATGGGAATGGGTTCTGGTGGGGCCAGGAGGAAGGGTTGATGAGACAGAATGGAAATGCCTGATTTGGGAATGCCTGTGGGATAATGATGTGAACATTTACCATTAATAGAGAATTCAAAGACAGTTGCTGGTGGAGAGAAACTTAAAATAGCCCAAACAGGTGAAATTAGCAACAGTAGGGGAAGCAGCAGAGATTTCCCAAGCAGGCACTTGGGAAGCAGGGACAATAAAACTCAGTAAACAAAATGCAAAACTGTTTGGAAGGTGGAGATGCTCTTGAGAGGTGTTTCCACCCTGGAAAGGCTCATTCTGCATCTGTTGGTACATTTAAGATGGCCCAGGGCAAGATTCAGAGGAGGATTTAAGTGTTGCAGCTTTGTTTAGTGCAGCAGAATTTAGGAAGCTCATCCTCACCTTGAGGAGCTTGCAGCTGCCTGCTGGGTGCAGGGTGAGAGTTCTCTTCGATTAATTACCTGTAATTGCCATTAAATGAATGAGCAGATCTCATGTTTTCCTTGGCTGTGCTGTTGAATACCTCCAGTCTTCTGCTCTCAGAGGCAGAGAGTCTGGAATATGGAAATAATCCATTTATTGTTCAGCATTACCTCTCCTTCAACACAGCTCCTGTTGGTGAGAGCAGCCCTGCAGGAGCTTTTCCTGAGGGAAATTTCAGCTCAGAGTTTTATTTTCTCAGAATGCTCCATTACTGCAAGGATTTAACTTGGAGAAGCAGCTGAAGAACAGCCTTTTTCAGCTTTTGCTAGTCAGTAGATTCCCACATGCTGCTCTTAAATGAAAATAAATTATTCTAGTAAAAGATTCTGTAAAAAATTAAGTTGGTGTTAAAAGTGGATGAATTATTATCTTTTTTTATCCTTGTTTAGGCTACGTAGAGAGGTGACTACCAACCAAATGTGCAAAATCAAATGTTTTTCATGCATATATTTTTATGATGGTCTTTAGCTGCTGTTCTCTTTTACAGGATGAAAGCTTTCCCCTCTTCTCCACCCCAGTATCTTCAGTTGTGTTTGATTTCCCAGGGCCAGCTGCCCAAGCAGATCCCAGACCTTGCAAGCCTCAGCCATGCAGAACAGAGTCTAAATTCCTGAACTTTCCCATCCATTCCACTGGGGTGGTTTACAGAGGCATTGTTATAGGAAAGTTGGGATTTTCCCTGTCCATCCAATTACCTTTGTGGAAAAATACACTTTTTTATTTATTAGTCCATTCAACCCAGGTTATGGATGAATCCAGTGAAGTTCCCAGCAATTCTGTGCTGTAAATCTTACACTACCTACAGCCAGAAATCTACAGTTGCTTTACAGTTTAATTACTTGTTATTTTGATGTTAAGAATTAGTTAAGTTGCTTGAGAATGATGTCCTTAAATTGTGCTACAAGTGTGGTTTTGGCACTGGTTCTGAGGTCTTTATTTATGTAGCTGAGGAGTTTCCTCATCTGTAATCAATGGTTTGCCTGAGCACAGAGCTGAGTGCTGCAGAACCCAACCCCATATTTTTGTGGCAGGCTCTGGAGTGGTGACATTGCTGTCTGAGCTGCATGGCAGCTGTCAGGTTGATATTAATGGTATAATCTATTGAGGGCTTTGACAGAAACGCTGTAATTGATGTGTTTGTGAGCAAGGATTGGAGCACTCAGAGCTGGAGGGCTCAGCACTGCCTCTGAGCAGCAATTCTCCAGCATTCCCATTTATTTCTCCCACTCTCATGTTTACCTCATTTACCCACAGCTGCACCCCTTAGCTCAGGCCACGGTGCCTACAACATGAGATTTGGATAATATGATTAAACCCAAATTCCTGGGTGGTGGGGAGGGCTGTGCTGGTGCTGCTGTTTTCCTTCTAAATCAAACGGTTTCAATCCTGATTTTTCTGATGCTGTGCCAAAGGATATTTCAAAATGGCTTTAAATAAGAACATTATTCTCAAGCAATTTAATTCTTCCCATTGTAGCAGCAGCTGTATCTGGTGTCTTGGCATGGACCCTGGAGTGACTCAGTGGGGCAGAGCTGAGGGGCTGCAGGGTCCCAGGGAATTGGTGGTGTCTTGGTGAGATCTGGGTGGGACACAATACTCTGATGGGTTAGTGGGGATGATGCCTTTTTTTCTGTCCTAGAATCACGAGCCAGACATAGTTAGGGTGTTAAAAAGGGGTCACCTTTATGTGAGGATCCTCAGGGGCACAATTGGTCAGGTGGAAAATGCCAAAGATGCACACGCCACATAATGTGTGTACAAATTTTATAGATTTTGCAAATTAGCATAATGACAGGGGTCCCCAGTTAGAAGCACACCTGGTGAATTCACCCCCAGTTCCATCCAGCACCTTCTAGATCCTCCTCCCTCAAACGAGGACTAAACTTTGTTCAGCAAAATCTGTCTCCATGAGCTGGTCTCAGCCTTGGTTTCTAGGAGAGCCAAGGTAGAGTCAGGGTCTTGGAATGTGTTTTGTCTTCCTGCCTGGGAAATAATAGATAACAGAGGCTCTCCAAAAGCTGTGCTCTGATTGTGCCACCTCAGTGCTGGGACTGAGGAGCACTCCTGGTTCTGGGAGTGCTGCTGCAGCCAGCCTGGCCTTACACAGCATCCCCCTGACCCCAAATGTTCTGGGAGTGCTGCTGCAGCCAGCCTGGCCTTGGACAGCATCACTCAAAAGTGTGATTGGTGGTAAAAGCAATGTCAGTCAAAATGGGTGGTTTCTGCAATATTGTGATCTACTTGGAAATAACCTGCTCCTAACTCAGAAGGGAGCAAAAGAAAGAACAGAAAATTGCCTTTGTGCAGGATTTAATATTTACATCTCAGAATTTGCCAAATAGGTTTGTTATTTATAGCAGGAGCAGCAGGAATATTCATCAGTTTCCATGGTCATATTAAGCTCACCAAGTACAACAGTGAACCACAATCTGCACTGGAGTAACTTTAAAATGCTTTCACGCCGAGCGAAATAGTTTGTATTAAATTTAAGAGTTAAACGCTGTGTTTCTCCAGTGCTGTTTCTGGGGGTTTCAGATATAAAAATGGAAATGCTTTATTGGAAATTTAATGGGAAGAGCAGTGCTGTATGCAGGAACCCTAAAGAACTCCCCGTCACCAGGCAGCGTTCAGGATTGCCATTTACAGGGCTTAAAAAGCAGAATATGCAATGAGGGTGCCTGGAATCCCATTAATAGGGATATATTTCTGAGGAGTTGAAATGCTAAATGTAAAATAACATTTTGTAATTTAAATGGAAACACATTTAGGGGCTGGGTACTGCCTTATTGCTGCTGGCATCTGTATTTGAAGTGTTGGTTGGTGTGTCTGAGCCAGGGCAGTAATCACACATGCCCAAATCCTCCTGTTCTGCTTTTGGGCAAGCAATCCTCATTTCTGAAATGCCATGCTTACAAAATGTTGCTGGAGATGCAGGTTTTTTTCTTTCTCTGGTTAATTTAGGGAAAGAAAAGACAGAGAAATTATTTGAGGCTTTGTAGTCAGAGCCTGTGCAAGGAGTTAAATCTGGGCAGGGAGATCTCAGCAGACATTTACTGGTTTTTCCTCTGAACCTGCCCTTCCCCAGCCCAAAGAACAAATCCAGCAGTAAGAGAACAGCTGAAAGCTGTCAGGCTTTAATACCCATAGATAAGGTCATTCCTTAGGGGAGACCTGCTCAAACGCATAATAATATAACCAGGAACTGCAAAAGACACCGAGATATATTAAAAGATAAAATGAAGCAGACTGAAGTTCAAACATAGAAAAATCTAAGCTTTATGTGGTGAGAGGTAAAATATTCTCACAGACAAGTGGAGGCTCTTGAGAGAGGAAGTGTTTGAAAGGCCTGGGAGGCTGGAGAAATCCTTGGGGATGAGTGTTTGAAGCCTTACATGATGCAGATAATGCAGGAGGAGGGTTGGGAAGGGGCCTGTGGGAGGCTGAACTCACCTGCCACAGTGGTCAGGGGGTCTGGAAATGCAGCAGGGACTGGAGCATCTCTGGAGGAGCAGCAGGTAACTGGGGAGAGTCCCCAGTTATAGAACAATAACCCTAAAACCCAATGGAGTCCTGCTCGTGGGGTGGCACAAGCACTGGAGGCCAAGGCTGTCTCCAGGGGCTCTGGGATTTTTCTCTCCATTGTAGTTGGCAAATTTTTGTGTTAGAACTGGGAAGGTCTGAGTTGGATTGTGGGTATCTGTTTTGAAGGGATTCCTCTCCTAAGCCTTTTTGGATTAATGTCGGCACTTTTTTGTTGTTGCTTTTTGTCTTTAACTTGCAGGTTTTTTTAATGCAGCATCATCCTGTAAATCCTCTCAGTGGGGCTCTAGCCTGGTCTGGAGGCTCCAGCTCAGAGCACATGTTTGGTGAGGTGTCAATATTCCATGTCCCCTGGGAGATGTTTTTAGCTGGCAGTTCTTGATTCAACCCCTGCCCACCTCATGTGTGAGGGACAGCCCAGTGCTGGATTCTCCTGCCCAGTGCTGGCTTCTCCTTCCATCTGGGGGGGTTCAGTGCCCACCTGGGCTGGGCAAGGTGTGCTCTTGGATGTATTGAACAGCATTTTTACCCTGGTGTTTGTGCAGGGACCAAGAGGCTGGTGGTGGGACAGGGCTCACATCACTGGCTGGGCTGGGAGCGATGGATTTTGGGGGAATGGTGCCTTGGGGGTGCTGAGGGACAGTGCTAGCAGGGAATCTTCTGATTTCTGAGAGAGCTGAGGCTGCCAGGATGTCTCAGCACCAGGATTGGAGCAGGTTATGCTTTGGGAGTGTAGTACAGGAAGGATTCAAGGATCAGTTTTGACAATGAAATTACCTGCACTTGGTCCAATACTGTGAAATTTTAATAGTTCTGTGGTTGAAGAAACAAAAGTGATTATGAGCTGGACTTGGTGAAGATGAGCTTCTTAAAAGTGATATTGCAAATGGAATGGCAGGGTTGGGAGTGTTACACCCTGTTAATTAAACCTTTTCTTGGCTAAGTGGTGCCCTGGTCTTTGCAGGCTGCTCATGTTCCTCTCCAAACCCTTCCCTGCTGCCAGAACAGCCAGGAACCCTCCCTAAAAATTTCCCCTTTTCTTTCTCAAACAGACTAAGAAATACTGCAGGTATTTTATAGTTTTAGCATGGGTTGTTGTGCTCAATGTGCAGCTGTTATTTCCGTGCCAGCAATACATTGGAACGAGCAGCCCTCCACTGCTGCTGGATTCTCTCCCCTTCCATACAGTGTGTGTGGGAGGGATTACTCCCCTGAGATAGACATGAAATCCCTCACTGAGCTCCTCAATGTGTTTTTCTTACAGAGAAAACAAATATGAAGAAGAATGTGGAAAAAAAAAATATCGTGTTTCAGTTGTTCAGTTTTGTATTTTCTTAGCGAGTTTTTCATCTAGCAACTTTTGCCAAGCTAAAGGGGGGTGCAAAGTGAAAGCAGAGGGAGAACTGTTTAAAAAACCTGCTTATAAAATCCAACATGTCTTGATCCTTCAAATGCTCCCTGAACTGCAGGGCAAAGGGGCTGAATTAACTCTCCAGATTATTAGGAAAAAAAGGATAAAATACAGTGCAAATGATCCCTGCTAGGTGTGCTCACTGCATCCCCTGATCACCTCCTGCTGCCCTTCAGGGACTCTTCGTGCAGCAGAGAGCTCCAGCAGGACCAGTTTTCCCCCCTGGATTCTGTCTTTAGCTGTTCTCCCCAAATATGAGTACATTTTGTCTAGACAAAACTCACTTTTGACTCTAATTTTAGAGTTCACCCCATTTCAGCTATCCTGCAATATTAAGCATGTCTTTCTGAAGGCAGGGAAATCCTAGTTATTTGTGATTTAGTTAAAATGGCTCTTGTTAAAGCAGGAATGATCTGAACTAAAAAAAAATAGAAAAAAAAAAAAAAGATTTATGAAATCTCTCTGGAAGCAGAGAAGTCATCAATGAGGTTTGTGTGTGTTCACTGTTCCCATTTTGTATTCAGAAGGCTTAGCCCCAGCTACTGCAGAAAAGTTGGGGAATTACCACTTGCAGATAAATCTTGTGTCTAAATTGTACTTCTTGGTTGCTAATTTTGCTAATTAAAATATCTATCACCCATGCACGGCCTCAGACGGATTTAAAAGAGGAGCATCACTGTCTGTAATTTAATGAGGGGCTGTGCATGATCCTCAGGTTCCTGCCTGTGCTGGAATTTATCCCTGTGCTGAGGATGTGAAACGTGTGCTGGGTGGATTTGGACAATAATCCACATTTTTGTGGAAATATCCACGAAATGTCATCCCTGAGGCACAGGGGGTTGTTCTACACTGGAGGCACCAATGACAACAGGACAATGGTTTTAAATTAAATGAGTTTATGAGTTAATGGTTTGAATTAAAATTAGAAGTGGGTAGATTTAAACTGGATATAGGGAAGAATGGTTTGGGATTGAGGGTTGTGAGGCACTGGAACAGTTTCCCAGAATGGTGGTGGCTGCCCCATCCCTGGAGATGTTGAAGATGAGGTTGGGCAGGGCAGCCTGATCTGCTTGAAGCTGTCCCTGCCCATGGAATTGGTCTAATTGACCATTAAAGCTCCTTCCCAACCCAAACCATTCCAAGATTCTCTGGTTCTGATGCTTTGGAGCTGCTGACAAAAAGAGAGACAACAAAACTCACAAAGCTCTGTTTGCCCACAGCCTTGAGGTCTCAGAATAATTCTTTTTGTGGAAGTTCTCATCAGATTCCTGCTGGCTGGTCTCCTGAGGGAGCAGGGATGGATCCTGCTCCTGTGCAGGATGCTGTTCACCTCGGGGGCACTGTGGGACACCCCCTCTCCCACTGGGAATCCCCACTCTGGACCCCCATCCCTCACCCTGGCTGCCAGGAAATCTGTTTGCTGCTCTGCCTCTGCATTCAAATGGGGAACAGCATTCCCTGTGCACTAATGTGCATCATCAGTCTTTCAGAGATGCTTGATTTCTGTTTGATTCTTAATTATTATAATAGTTAAGGCACTTAACATGCTTTAGTGATTTACTTCATTTAATTGGATGTAGTGATTAGAATATCTTTTATATTGCCCTCACTGTGGTTTTAATTTAAGATTATAATCTCATGGTTCTTTTCAGCTCCTCTGGCTTTCATTTAGATGCTGCTTTTCTTTTCTGATTTCATTTTGTTTATTCGTTTTTCCTGCTGATTCAGTAAACATGCTGCTAGGATGATTTCTTGGGAAACCTGAGTGTGGTTATAAATTCTTTCATTCAGTGCAGACATTAATGAATTTTAAAAAAAGATATGAAAATGATGCATGAGCCTGTGCTCAGCCTCTGGAGCTGTCTGTTGCTTTTTGCAGTAATTGGCTAGAATAAAAAAAAAAAAAAAAAAAAAAAGAAAGAAAAAAGAAATTATTCTCTTGATGGGGTATATGAAATAAGGAGATGGAAAGTGGTAGAGTGATGTCCTCTGTGTGTGGCAGTGAGGCACGTCCTGCCTTGGCAGGCTCTGACCCAGGGAGTGAGATTTTGGCATTGGTCCCCAGAGGAGGAACTGCTCTGGTGAAGGGAATTCAAATCTGAGGCTGCAGGTTCAGCCACCCCTGCCCTGTGCTGAGGACACAGCACAGCCCCTGGGGAGGAGAGGAGGGAGTGCTGAACAAGCTCATTCTGTGAGATGTGAGGAACAAACAAGAACTTCTCTGCAGGGACAGCAGCAGATTCTCCAAATTAGTCTGACATGTACAAAAGCATGTTCTTTTTTCCTCTTGGTGCTGCACAAAAATCACAGATAATCCAGGTGGTTTGGCACTGTAGAAGTATATAGTATCTGTATTTTTTGCTCTGCTCCAATGCTAAATTCCAGGAGTCCTCCATGGCTGCAGTGCTCCTCTCAGAGGGAAAGGGCCAGCACAGATTCAGGCACGCAGAAGAACTCAGAGCATCAGCAGGAGAGGAGTGGCTGCTTTGTGAGAAATTCCCACTTGCAGTTAGGCTGGGAACGCTGAGACATCCACTCTAAGGGCTGCTCAGTGCTTGAGGCTTTGTGCAGCTGAAACCCACGGAAGCAGAAAAGTGTTTTATCTGCTTTCTGTCCTCAGCAGCTGGAGCAACAGGGTTTGCTTGGATCCTAACAGGACTAAAACTACAAAACCCCCAACCCTTATCTTTAAAATTCACCAGGGATCCTGTTCAAACAATAAAGGATGGGGTCCCCTGTGCAGGGTGCCTGGTCCTGCCCACGAGTGGCCACTCCAAGAGGGAACATTCCTCATCCCCCAGGTCCCTCCAGCACCAGGGCTGGGGAGCAGCTGGAAACACAAGGTTCCTTCTTCTGCCAGGACACCTGATGAGGGGAAAGGCACTGATGCATGCAGGGCCCCAGAAACAGGCTTTGATGAATTAGTTGTTCATCCTGTCTCATCACCCCAGTGTGGAATCCCCTCCCTGGACTGTGGGAATGACCCAGAGCCTGGTGCCTTTCATCCCTGAGAGCTGAGCTTTGCTCTGGGAGGGTTCCCAGTGAAACCAGTTGGGTTTTGAGCACACCAAGGTTCACCTGGACATGATTTCAGGCACCTGAGCCTGGCTCTGGGTGACCACAGCATCTGGAGCATCCCAGCCACTGCATAGCCATGAAACACCAAAATAGCTCCAGAGCTGGGAGCTGCCAACTGTCAGGCCTATGACACACATCCTAAAGCAGTTAAAGAGTTGTTGTGAGTGCAAAAATATTAACAAATCGTTGGTTATTTAGAGGGAATCATTTAGGGCTCATCTGGCTAATGAGGAAGGAAAAACAGAGCTGAACACTTGCTCTGAGTTGTAGGGAAATGTCTGAGATGACTGTAGGAAACCACCAGGGAGCACACCTCCTTAGCTGCCTTGTGGAAAACTCCTTATCTGCCTCTTATTAGTTTTCATTAATTAAAGCTCCAGAATTCAGTCGTTTTTGTTAGCTGTTCTCTCAGCATGAAATTCAGCTAATTCTTCTACTATTGGAAACAAAGCTCCCAGAATGGAGTTTATTCTTACGGTGTTCTTGCAGTTATTTATTTCATATCACTGTCATGCATGGATGAATTTATATGATGCTCTGATGACCTTTAGAAATTCTTCTGATTAAATGCTGTTCTACTTCATTATGACATTTCTGTACTTGTAGTACCCGATTTGATGTGTACAGCTTAATAACACAACTAGACATGAATGCTAATAACTTTACAATTCATTGCATTGCTATTTTTTAATGTAGATGAATTTTAAAACAAGTTTCTCTTGCTGCAGGCTTACATGAATCATATAAATTAGAAAGTAACAAAAGAACATATTAGCATTTGTTAGCCTGGATGCACAAATTTTGTAGTAACCATTTTAATATGTACTACAACTTTTCCAGCCTCAAGTTTAATATGTACTACAACTTTTCACCCTCGATTTTTCAACCAACATCATAATTGAATTGGTTTCCTTCTTGCCTAAGGATAATGATTTTACACTGATGGAATCATTATTAGATTCTAAGGATTATACTGATGATGCCTGTTTTACATAGAGCTAAAAAAATTAAAATTATTCAAGCGTAAAACACTTTTTTTTTTTACACAAAGGTTACTGTAAGTTGGAGATAAATGAATTAATTACTGTGTTTACTGTGTTTAGAGTTGTTGTTAACATCCAGCATCCATAACTGGAGCCAGCTCCTTGCTGCAGCTCCGTGCAGGGGCTGTGGAGGGTTTTTGGCAGCCTCATTGAAGCCCTTGAAGGGCTGCAGGTGGGGAGTGGCTGTGGTGGAGCTGCTGCTGGGCAAGCAGGTGTTCATGGGGCAGGAGAGGCTCCTGCAGGGTGTTGGGAAGGATGAAACAGGAAAACCTTATAAATGTGATTGCCTAGCAAAAGGTTTTGAGAATGTGGAAACCATCAGCGAGATTGAAATGAAAGCCACCTTTGAGATACCAAACCTTGGTTAGTAAATAACTAGGAGACAATAGGATGGCTGGCCAAAAGTAATCCCCTCTTGATAGAACAATGGTCCAAAGGTCAGAGAAGACCTTGCTAGCTTGGCAGAAGGGGTGCAGAGTAGTTTTTGGGGTTTAAAGTATAACACATGATGGTAATGTAATGATTCTTATAGGCTGTATATAAATGCTATAGGATTTGTATCTTGTATTAGATTGGTTAGTGGAAATTAGAATATTCAACATAGAAGAAGATTTATTGTATTGTAAAGGGGAAAATCACTCTCTTACTTCGTGCTCTTACTTCCTTCTCTTCCTTCCCTCTCTTACCACTCTCTTATCTCTTAGAACTCTAACTACCTGCCACTCTCTTTCTGCCCTGCTCCGAGCTGCAGCTGGCAGCTCCCAGTTAAGCCCTTTTTACCCACGCCCTGTGCAATAAACCACAAGTTTCAAGACCTGGCTTATAGAGATCTCTCCGTCTGTCACGACCGCCCTGACCATTGTCGCATCGTACAGTCTCCCGCCCTCCCTTCCCTCCTCGGCTTTTGGAACACCACTCCAGAGCCCTCCCGGCGGTGCAGGGAGAGGCAGGAACGAGGAACCCCACAAGTGCTGCTGGAATCCCAAATTTCAGCAAAATGTTGGAGTCATTATCCCAGCACGGGAGACAGCCACGCCGAGGGGAGCTGGATGCACAGGAGGGGTGGGAATGGGGAGAAAAGGAGAGGGTAACATCCCTGCCCCGTGCTCCTTCTTGGGCATCCCTCACTCCACAGGGAGGGAACACAAAGGCCGAGTGGCAAAGGATAGTGAGAACCAGTGGGATGCACCTGGAAAGAGAGGCTGTTGGAATCCTTGGTACAGCCCCCAGGGACCTCCCTGGTGAGGGATCAGAGCCCCTGTCCAGGTACAGGAACCACTATGAAGGAGGGGGATGCTGCAGTGCCATGGCAACAGCCCTCCTCTGCATCCCACGGATAATGGGCAACCTCTGCTGAAGTGGTTTCAAGGGCTTTGAGTGCAACTTGGAATATAAGAAAAGGAGAAAGAGAAGCCTGAGAAGGCTGTGGGGGTTTGGGGACACATGGGAGAGCCTTTTCCACAAATATTAACCTTTGGTGTGGGAGAAAAGTCCATCCACTAGCTGTCTGGAACATCCCATGGAGCTGTGCGGCCACCCTGAGCACACTGCAGCTCACAGACATTCCCATCATAGTGGGCTTTTGGCTGGTTTTAATTTCAGTTTGGGAGGAAAGAAAGGAAAAAGACACCATCACCCTCCCCCACTTCTGTATCTACTGAGGAGAGGAAAGGAGAGGAGAGAGGAATAAATTCCAGCTCAGAATAAAATCCTTGGATGCATCCCCTATTCCAGCAGATGCCCAGGCACTAAGGAATGGCTGCACAGCCTTCCCAGTCCCTGAGGACATATCAGTGGGACTGACTGTGTGGCACAGCTCCAGGTACCGAGAACAAGACCCACACCACCAAGCACTCAGAACCTGCTCCTGCCCTCCAAAGCTCCAACGTTTTCTAGAATGTGGGGCTCAGAAGGTGTCCTGTAGATGTTGTTGGAGACTTTCTGCTTGTTTATTTTCCTGGCAACAGCCATCAGGGGAAGGGGACTTCTGTGGCTCAACAAGTGTCTGGGGACCACAGACCCAACCCCTGCAAATCCACAAGTGGAAGAGAAGAAACACAGGAGATGTGAGAAGAGCCCTTTCTCCTCAGCTCTCATTTTCCAGCTGTCAGGACCAGCCCAGGTGACTGCAGAGTTCTGGTGGCATTAACTGATGGAATTCCAGGGGGAAGGTCGTGGCTTGCCATCAGTGTGGCTCCAGCAGGGAGGTGAAGGTGTCCCAGGGAGGTGGCACTCCTCAGGCTCTGCTCCCAAGCAGATAAAGTCCAGACTTCCCAGGAAAACCGAGAGCGCTCAGTCCTCCCCAGCGAGGCCATCCCACCGAAGGATAAACTTCATCCCAACAGCTCATTCCTGCTTTGGCTCTGCTGCCAAAACAGCCCACAAGCAGGACTGGGAAAGGGGGAAGTGGTGGGACAGGGACAATTAGAGCCAACTGCGGTGGAGGGATTTTGAGTTGATCTCTTTTTTCCCCTTTTAATAGCGCTGGATTATAAATATGGCAATACCACATGTTATCAGACACAATGAAACAATTACCCTCGGCTTCCCCACCGTGGGGATGGGCCTTGGCGGGGGCCTGGCGCTCTCTGATGTGGACACCTGCTCTCGAGAAGTGTGATGGGTGAGCAGCAGCTCCACCAGGATGTGGGGCCCAAAAACACTCCCAGGTCAGAGCACATTTTAGTCGTGACCAATTGGGTGCTACCAAAGGATGGACCCATCCTGGTTGCTGAGTCTTTTTAATCCCAGGCAGCAAACAACACCCTGGACTGAGGCTCCAGCACATGGTTTGGATTTCTCTGGAGGAGACAGAGTGCTGGAAGGTTTAATGGATGTCCAGGCAGCTGGGGCTCACCTTGGTCTCTCCTGAGCAAGTTCTGCTGGACACAACATCTCCGATTTTCTGTCCCATTTACTCTGCACAGTTGTGGTTTTGTGTTCATCGAGCCCCACTCTGGGTCCCCCTGCCCTGTGTGCATGCTCCTCTCTCTTCCCTTCCGATGTCAGGAAGGTTTTCCTCGAGCAGGGCAGGCTTCCCCCCGGCCTGGGCTGTTATTTATGGGGCACCCCCGTGCAGAGCCCAGCCAGGGAGGTGAGTGAGTTATGGTTCTGGGTGACATCATGGACTGGACTTCATAAAGGGGCTCAGCCGATGGTCTCTGAAGACAGCTGCAAAAAAAGGCAGCCCTGAAGGAGATGATGGAGTGGGTGAGACATAAATTTCTTAGGACAGGCAGTGAAAAAACGTTTACAGCCCTTCTTTCCTGAGTCTGGTTTCAATCAGAGCCGCAGCGGCTGCAGCGATGCCTCGCACCACGCGCTCGCTCAGACACACGCTCTGTACGCTCAACCTGCCTCAGTTCTTGGATTTTATTCCCTTTTTTACTGGTTTGAAAATGCCCTGATGCAGGATGGCTTGCAGATCCTCAGGCAGCCAGCTCCCATATCAAGCAGCCGCAGCCAAGGGCTCGATGCGGATCTGGCCTGCAGACGGGAACAGAGTAAGAATAATATTGATAAGGGTAATGAGGGGCCGGCTTTATAAACCCATCACATTGCAGTCGCAGCCTATAACAAACGGGGTATTAACTCTGACATTCATTAAGGCACTTTGCCATTTCTTCCAGGCTTAATGGAAAATCTGTCTGCTTAGCAGGGCTTGCTGCAGCGGCCAGGGAATGGGGAGGTTACTGATTAGAACAGCCCCGAGTGCTTGGCTACCCCAAAGGGCATTTGAAGTTCATTCTTGAGCTTCTTGTTCCAATTTTGTTTCATCTCATATCTTGGGCCAACTGTTTTCTACATTTACTGCGTCTGTCCTCAAGCAGATGGATGAGCTGTCCCCATCTGAGCCCTCCATGGCTGCACAAACTGCTCCAGAAGACCTTTGGGATGGAGTCTCCATACCTGAAGTCACCTTGCCAGGCTGGAGAAAGCGTTGCTCCTTGTGAACCCACACATTTTTTTTTGCTACAGCTTTGTCCCATGACTTCCTGCCTTCCTCCATCCCAGATATGGAGAAGATGCTGTTTCTCTATCCTTGCAGCCCAATTTTAGAGATCAGAGGACCCTTAGGATCCTGTGGAGCTGTTTATTAAGCAAGTTCATTCAGCCCTTTCAGTGGGACTTGAAATTCCCTGAGGACCTCAGGGAAAATGAAACACCCCAAACCTCCCATGTGAGCAGCAAGTCTTGTGCTCCCCAAGTGCCTGGTTCCCTCTCAGTTATGACAGTCACTGTAGCTGTGCCTCATTTTTGGGTGAAGAGGTATAATTTTCACCCACATTTTCATCCTCACAATATCCCCAGGGATCCCCCAGGAATAGCCATACAGGTGTAGCGGGGGATGATGCTGAAGCCCACCTTGAGTGGGGCCAGGTGACCCCTGGGAGCTCCCCTTTCCTTGAGCTGTGCCTGCACCTGGGTTAAACATCCTTCTATGATCCTGAGCTTTGCAAAGCTTGTGCTGCACCAACCCTGGAGCCAGGAGGGTGTGAGCACCTCTCCAGGAGAGCAGCAGCTCTCCCAAGGTGGGCTCAGGGCTCTCCCAGGCTGCGCCACACGGACAGGCTGTGTCTTCTGGTGTCGGCACATCCCGGAGCTCTCCATCTTCCTGGAAAGAGCCAACTTCCATCCAGTCAGTTCAGCGAGTTAATCTCCATCTGCCTCTCCCGTAACCAGCCCGAATTTATCAGCAATCTGCATTTTCCGTGGATGTGCGAGGCATTTAATAAAACCCAGAGCGAGGAGATGAAAGATTTATCCGTTTGCCCCCAGAGATGTCCCCTGCGAGGGCAACGCGGGACTCGGGAGCGGAAACCTGGATTGTTTTTTATGGCAGCTGCGTGAGGAGATACAGAGCCTTTGAAGTGCTCCTGGCCCCGCTTCCTCCCGCTGCCCCCGTGCCACCGGCGGGGTCACGGCACAGCCCGGTGAGCAGAGCACGGTGCAAGGACAGGAGGGCACGGAGAGGGGAAAGCAGCAGAGGAAAAGGAGGAGCAGGAGGCCAAGCTGGCCGTGGGCAGAGTTGGCTCAGCCAGCTCCACGCAGCCCCAAAACTTCCGAACAAGCCGCTGTGTTAGAAGTTTTGGGATAAAATAAGAGAGAAGCACTGCCTGCCCAGGAGGTGAGAGATGGAGAGGAAAAGCCGCCTCTGGCTGGTGAGGGACACCCAGGGATGGCACAGCCACCAGGTCACCTCCTCGCCCTTCACATCCTCTGCCCCAAAGCGCAGCGGAGCATCCCGAGCTGCCAGCGCCGATGCCGACCAGGAGGAGCGACTCGGGAGGAGAAAGCAATGACTCAGGAGGGGGAAGGAGCGGTGACATTTCCCCACAGTCCCCCCGTGCCCATCTGCAGAAGGGCAGGGAGGCGCCAGGCAGGTGCCAGCCCAAATAAACACGAGGCGAGTGCTCCCCACGGAACCATCAGGGCTCTGCCAGGGAGGGGGGCACTGCCGGTGCCGTGGTTTCTAATGAGCAATTTTAATTTCTTCCATAAACAGCTAATAAAGCTCATCTCTCTCTCCTTCCCTCTAATGCACCATTTATTTCTTGCTCTGAAAGGCGAGCGAGGAAATTCAGGCAGGAGATGGGAGGGGGGGTTGATGCTAAATGTCAGCGCTGCCTGATGAAGCCTAATTGTCCCTCGGAGCTGCTGCACAGCATTGGCACCACAGGAAGAGCCCAGGGGCCCTGGTGGCAGGGAGCTGGCACAGCCTGCCCTGGGATGCTGCTGGAGCAATGGGGCAGCGATTTTACCCGTGGTGATTATTTGGAACAGCCTCAGAATGGGCACTGCTTGTTACAGAGGGACTGGGGACTCATTCCTGGGCAGGGACAGCAGAGCCAGCCCCTCACCATCCCTAGAAGTGTTCAAAACTCATGGGGATGTGGCACTTGATGTGGTTTAGTGGGGAATACAAGGGTGGTACTGGGCTGATGATCTTCGAGGTCTTTTCCAACCCGTATGATTCCATGATTCTATGATTCCATGAGTCTCTCCTTTGCCCTTTCAGCAGCTCCAGATCTACCTGGGCTGTTTGCTCCTTCTCCACTTCAATCCAATTCTGAGCTTTGCAAATACCATCAGAAGGCTCGGGGATGTTGATTGTTTTCATGGATTGTGATTATTTTTAAGTTACTGCAGAATAATTGTCACTATGCCAAGAGGCTGGTGATGATCTCCCAGTTCCCAGATCTCCTCTCGCCAGGTTGGGCAGGGAGAACATGGAGCTGGTTAGCCAGGAATAACCAGGGTGTTGCTCTGGTGTCTGGTGGTGCAGGACAAAAGGAGGTTTTTGTGGTTTTAGGGCCAAAGCAGAACAGCTTCCCATGGAAGTATGAACAGTGGGAATAGCTGAGATACAGGTGTCCTGCCAAGGAACCTGGGAGCCATGTGTGGAATCTGGGCCTGTGTGCACATGGGATGTTTGGAATATCAAAGAGAGATCCCTTTTCATCTCTCAGTCTGCCTGGGGAGGCGACATGGGACAAATATTTGCATCATTTTTTTCTGGATTGTCAGTCCTTAGCATGAGCAGGACACGTTGAGGAGGCACAGGAGGAGATGTGGAGCTTTGGGCCCATCTGGAGCTTGGCTTCCCAGGGGATACCAGTGCAAATAAAATACAAACCCTGCAGGAGTGTGGGGGCTGGAGCTTCTGAGGCTCAGGGAAGTGCTAAGGATTAAAAGATTTGACATTTCTGAATCTTTCCCTTTCTTGTTGGTTGCTTGTTCTCCAGGGTAGAACTCCCAGTCTGGGAAGTGTCACTGATTGCCTGTGGCTGAACATCCCTCCCTGTGGTGATATTCAGGCTGGATGTCCCTAACACCATCAAACACCACCAGGCTGGGCCTGATCATGCTCTAGAAAGATCTATAGGTTAAATACAGACACCCATAGATATTCCTGTGGAAAAAACACAGGACGTGAGTTCCCTGAACAGCTGAATTCTTGTTCTGCACAAGGCTGTGGCCATTCCTTAAATCCATGACACCTCCTCAAAACTAATGCAAGAGAATTTAAAGGTGTCACAAAACTGTGGATCAGCTCTGTGGCAGCTTTAAGCAGCCTTAAGTTGTACAAGGTAAAAAACTTCCACTCCCCAGTTGGAGCTGTTTACCAGTGTGTGCAGGGAAGCTTTGGAATATTCAGGACATGAATGATAAAGCTGAGAGGAGATTGTAAATCATTTTCTATTCCTATTAACTCAGGATTTTCAAACAGTTCCTTCAGCTGCACTGGAGCATTTCTGTTCCTTTGGGGAACTTTGAAGCTGTTTCCACTGGCATGGGTATTCCAAAATTCTTGTCAATATTTTGTGTCTGGAACACACACACAGAGCTGGGTCACAGCCCTACACAGCCCATCCATCCCTGTGCTGTCCATGGGCACAGCCCAGGTGGGACTGGGAAAATCCAGGGTGGATGAGCCCATCCCAACCATGCTGTTTCTCATGGAAACACCATCCTGCCTGCAGACATCCCAGAAACCGAGGAGGGAGGAAAATTTGTCAGGTGAATTTGTCAAGCAGGGGTGATAATCATTCATTTAGCCTGTAATGACATGGCACTTACCATGTAATAACCTGGATATTGCATGGAAATTACCATGTAATCCAAGGCTCGGGAGCTGCCATATTGTCAGGGGCTCCATGGTAATTTGTACCCTCTCATTTACAGCCCTGAAACTTCTTTTATTATGGCAACAAAGCAGAGATTCACAGTTTGCCAAAAGGAGAATCTCCAGAGGGATGTTATGAATAATTAGGCAGCCACGGTGGTTTTGGATAACATCTTTACTGTAACTCCATTAACGAACAATTGATTGCTTTCCTAGCTCTGACTTGCCTCCAGTCCTTCCACCCAGAGCTCTGCAAAGGCAGATCCACAGTGGGATAATTGTTCTGAGAGGATGAGCCTGGGAAGCAGCGCCCTGGAAGAGGCAGCAGCTCGAGCAGGCCAATGCTCACTGGAAAGCAGAAATGTCTGTGGAAGGGCAGGGCCACTCCTCTGCTGCTTCAATGCTGATTTCCATGGATTTTGGAGGAGATGTTTGTGGAGAAGCTGGCCCGAAATTTGACTCAACTGCAAAAGGCACTGGCACAACCATCAACCATCAAGTGGGTTCAAAATGGATGTGACCTCCTCCAGACCAAAACCCACCTTCAAATCCCACCCTCAGGTCTCTCTGTCCCTAAAAAGCTCTTTTAGAACTCACTGATCAGGGTCCAAACCTGACCCCTGCCACCCCCAAATGCACATCCCCAATCCTGCTTTTGTGTTGTGATAAATTCTGTTTCTCTGAGCCGCCACCACACTGAGAATGGGTTATTTTTAGATGGAAAATCAGGAGGTCAGAGGGAATGTTTTGCATTTGAGGATGGAAGGGAGACATGGCCCGTGCTGCCCCTCTGCCCTCTCCCTCTTCCCTGCCCCTCATCCTCCTCCTGACCCGCTGGTAACCCCCTCCCACGGAGCCTCCCCATCCTCCTCCTGGGATGCTGTGCTTGCCAAGGGGCTGGACAGCAGCTCCCAGGCCTTGTGGAATCATGGAATCATTTCGATTTGAAAAGACCTCGAGGATCATCGATCCAACCTGTGCCTGCTCCTGGCCGTGGGCTCCCTGCTCTGGACTCCTCAGTTTCTGCTCCTCTTCCTCACTTGGCTCTGCCCCTGCTCCTCCTCCTCGCTCAGCTCTGCCATTCCCGTGGAAGTTGGTGTGTGCAGGGAGCAGCTCTGGTGCTGTTGTTTGCTGTACAAACTTGGAACCCTGGCTGTGCCTGCGACAGGAGCGGGATGAACGTCTGGGGGAGGTTTGCAGTTCCCAGTGATTGAGATCCTCTGCTTGGAGGAGCCTAAACAAACTCTGTAACCTCAGGGGAAATTCTGCAGCCTTTTAGTTTCAAGTGTTTCCTCTAAAAAAATAACTGCTTGACCTAGAAAGCTCCCAGGGAGCATTCCTGGGGCTGGAGAAGCTCTGGGAGCCCGGCCTGGAGATGGGATTTGGAATTAAAGTGTGGACACAGAGAAGCACATCTCTGCTTTGAGCTCAGACTGGAAAGTGCTGCTCACCACAGACTCACCTCTGGTTTACCTCCCACCAGGGCAAGTCAAGGAAAATCCACCTGGAATTACATCCCTTATTCGAGGACATGGCATTCCACAGGATCACATCTATCCATGCCCCAGGGTTGGCGTAGGGATGGAGTGAGCTGGATTCAAAAGGGGAGAGCCCCTAATGTGAATGTTCATTCATCTCAGTCCCAGACCTGCCTCACCTGGAAATGAAAGAGGTGTCCCCCAAACCCTTCTCTCAACCCTTTTGAATGCCTCCCATCTGTGGTTCAAATTCTACTTTTTTCAGAAAAGAAAAAACCCGGAAATTGCTGACCCATTTAGAGCTCTCTAAAACTGCCACTTTTAGAGCCCCCAAAATAGCTTTAGTGAGTAGCAGATGTGCCAAAGTGGAGAAATAAACACAAGTGTGCTGCTTTTAACCTCCAAACTGCTTCTTGTGCAAGGCTGCAATGAAACCTCAAAGTGGGCTCCAGCCCAGAATCCCAGAATCCAACCCTGCACCACCACAGGTCCTTACCCCAGTGCTGGGGGATGTTTCCCTTGGGGCTTCCAGCCAGGAGGAACCTGACTGCTCTCAAAAGGAGCACCAATAAAACATGGAATTCGAGGATCAGAGAATCTCCTGAGTTGGAAAAGACCCACCAGGATCACTGAGTCCAGCACAGACACCCCAGCAATGCCACCCTGTGCTTGGGAGTGTTGTCCAAACCCTCCTGGAGCTCTGGCAGTGTTGGGGCTGTGAACATTCCTTGGGGAGCCCTTTCAGTGCCCAAAACACCCTCTGGGGGAAGAACTTTTCCTGATATCCACCTAAATCTCCCTGCCACAGCTCCATCCATTCCCTGGGCAGTCATGTCCCTGCTCACAGAGATCAGAGCTGCCCTGCAGGAGGGTTTGCAGCCCCTGCTGAGCTCTGCCCTCAGTCTCCTCTTCTCCAGGATGGACAACCAAAATTCCTTCCAAAACTGCCCCAGGGCTCGAGATGAGCCCCAGAGCAGAGCAGAGCAGAGCAGGACAATCCCGTGTCCATATCCCAGCTTATGCCAGGAGCAGAGAATGGGATCAGCACCAGCACTTTGTGCTGAGCACCAGGATGCAGGTGCAGGACACCTCAATTTCCCAATGAAAGGTGAGTGTAGGAAATGCCTTTGAGTCCTTTGCTGGGATGGCCCCAGGAATTGCAGCAGCTCCCTCAGCCCTGTGGCTTTTCCAGCCAGAGCTGAGCCTGCTCCCAGCCTGGCTCCTTGTCTGGAAGCTCTGCAGCCAGCAGTAATTGCATTTTGTCAAGTGGTTTTAGCAAAGCAATCCACATTTATTAACCATCTGGATTAGAGAAATGATCTTCCTGATTCCAACTGCCAGCCCAGCCAAGGACTTATCACAGAAAGGAATAATGGATCCCATTCCTCCCTCCCCACGTCACCGAGGGTCTGTTCCCTGCACTTTATTTACTTGGGTCAATAAAGGAGTGTCTCACACAGGTCACTCCAGACTCCTGCATCCCAGGTGACAGCCTCAGTCCTGGATCTCTCCAGTGCTGTCCCTCTCCCCTGTCCTCACAGAAGGAGGAAGGAGCTGCGACATCACAGTCAACACGGATTTCACAAAATCACCTCAAGCTAATGGGAAAAATTCATTAGAGGAAGGAAGGAGGGGGGGAGCGCTCCTGTCTCTCGTCCATCATCCCTGTCCTCTCCCTCCCCTGTAATGTCCTCTGCCAGAGACAGGAACTTCCCTCCTCACTTTGCTTTCATTCCCTGCAGGTTTCATCCTGCCAGCCCAACGTGGGGACACAAAGAGCTCTGCAGGCACAGGGAGCCAAAATTCTCCGTGTTTTAGCTGGACACTTCTCCCAGCTCTATTTCTCCCTGATAAAGGGATCCTGTGTCCCTCCCCACTGCTGCAATTGCTGCTGTACCCAGAGCATTCCCAAGCTCAGGAAGGCTCTGCAGGCTGTTCCCAAATCCACTTTCCAGGGGATTTGGGGTGCTGACGGGTCCCATGCAGACACCTGGCTCCAGAACAGCCCTCCAGGCACAACAGCCTGGGTTTGATTGCTCTGGGACCTGCTGTTCACTCCATCCAAACCCACACTTATCCCATTCCCACGGGGCTTTCCCTTAATTGAGCTGCTGACTGCATTAACCTGGGAAGGGAGTATTGATTGAGCAGCCAGAGGAGCTGAGCTCAGCTCAGGGCTCCGTGGTGGGAGCTTCCAGATGAGGACACACATGAGCTCATTGGGATCTCCTTGGAGGGGGAAGAGAAGCCCTTCCATCTTTTGACCACACCTGGAATAAGACTGATTCCCTTTTAATGGAAATTCTAAGGTTTTGCCTCCCTCCATCCACCTGCTTTCACAGCATTGCCAGCTCCTCCCAGCTCTCCCAGCAGAGCTGCAGCTGAGGAAGGGAAATGGGCTTTCATCCCTTGCAGTTGCCCTGTCCCTGACACCTCGAGGGCTGGGTCACTTCTGCAGGAGCAGCTGTGGGACCTGGCAGCAGCCCCCTGTGCCAGCCTCACCAGAGGGAGCACCCAGCTCTCCCTGTCTCTGCAGCTCAGAATTCCACAGCAGTTCAATGAAATTCCTCAAATTATTAAGTCCAGGTCATTGCAAGAGAGAAGAGATGTGAGAAGAGAAATTTAAAAATTAGTGTAGTCTTACAAAGCTAAAAATATCACTCCAGCACACGCAAGAACTCGAACCAACAGGGATATTCCCAGAGTCCCAGGGTGGTTTGGGCTGGAAGGGACCTTGCAGCTCATCCCATCCCACCCCCTGCCATGGGCAGGGACACCTCCCACTATCCCAGGTGACTCCAAGCCCCTCCAACCTGGCCTTGGACACTTCCAGGGTTGGGGCAGTCACACCTCCTCTGGACAGCCTGTGCCAGAGCCTCTCCACCTTCACAGGGAAGAATTTCTTCACAATATCCCATTTAAATCTAAAGTCATTCCTGAAAATAAAGTTATTCCTAATCAGGTGCACCTTGGAATGCTCCTAAAGCAGATTGAGATTCTGAAGGAGCAGCCCAATATGGAAAATATTGATATTCCCAGGTTGTAGCTCACCTGCAGCATCATTCAGACACTTCAATCACTGCAAACTTTTGGAAGTCACCTGAGGAGTCTTCTCCTTCCCCAGCTGCTGCAAACCTAGGTTAGGAATTTTGTTCTGGCTTTCTTTGGGAAAGTGAAAATATTTCTCTTTTATCCTCTGCTTGGAGGGGAATAAGACAAGGCTGTTAGAGCTGGCTGTGGCACAACATTCCCAGCCAGCCAAAAACACCACTGTTCCAGTCTTCTTTCATCCCAGATTTGAGCAACAGTGTCAGCAGCTCCAAATTTCCAATGAAATAAAAATTCCAAACCCCTACTATAAACACTGGAAAGCCTTCTCTAAATATTTTGCTTCAATCAGGCTCGAGTCACTCAGCTTTATCATTTCAGGAACTCCAGGCTGTTATGAGATCTCAATGATCTCGTGGCTCAGTGACAGCACCAGGACAGGGCTGTGGCTGAGGGACCTCAGGTGACACAGGGATGCTGCTGACACCCCTGGTGCTGTCTGATTTCTCCCATGGGTTTTGATTTTTTTTTTTTTTTTGAGCTGTTCCACAGAGTTTTGGCTCCTCCAGGGAGATGGGAAGGCACCTTTGGCTGGGGGTGGGTGAAGTGAGGGCTCTGCATCCCCCCAGTTCCAACCACCTTGGAAACATCCCACTGGAAATGCTCTGATTCCTCTGGGAACAGCATTGCAAAAGTCTGAGCGAGTCATTTTGTGGGGAATGGGGCAGGTAGAGAGAACAGATAATTGGGAATGATTCCCAGGAGGAGATCCTGAGGTGAGTGCAGCCCTGGGATGCAGCAGGAATGAGCCTAAAATCGGCCGGATTGTCTGGAAAACAGCTTCATTTCCATTTCAATTCCAGGTGAGGCAGGAAATTCAGCACCTTTCTCAGTTCAGCCTGTCCAGGGCTCGTCACACTGGGGAAGTTCAAGTCCATCCACCACCCAGAGCAATTCCTCACACCCAGCAGTGCCTCCTCCAGGGAAATAGGGTGGGATCCTTGGGGTGGCTCAGAGATTCAGGTGTGCCAGGCAGGGAGAGCAGCGGGCTCTGCCCTCAGGTTTGTTGTACCAATTCCCAGAGCTTCCCCAGTGATTTACAGGAATATTTCTGCACTCAGAGGATCTCTGCTGCTGCTCTGTGTGTTCACGTGTTTGAGCTGCTCCACGGCTCTGTTTACACCTCAGGCTTCCTGCTCTTCATTTTCCTGTGTTATCACTAATCCTGTTTAATTGAGGCTTCCTTGGATTCACGAGGATGAGCGAGGGGATGTTGGCAGAGTCCAAGGGCAGCTGGTCCTTCTGTGGGCACATGGGAATGCTGGTCAGGGCAGGAAGATGTGGAAGCAGTGAAATCTTTTGGTAACAGAAACAATTTAGACCCGAGGACACAGGATACCCCCCAGGGGTGTTGCAGTGTTCCTGATGCCCTTCAGAACACTAAAATTGAGATAAAGGAGTGAGAGAAAGCTGCATCCCAAGAGTGCAGAGCCACATTTCCAACAGACTGTCCTGAGGGGCTCTTGCAGGTTCCCAAATTGGGATAAGCAAGCTCCTTGGTGAGCAGCATCCAGCTGTGCATCTGCCAGATGTGCTCAGTGCTGCTGTTCACGGGCTGTGCCTGGAGAATCCCAGAGTCCCAGAAGGGGTTAGAATGGAAGGGACCTTAAAGCTCATCCAGTGCCACCCCCTGCCCCGGGCAGGGACACATTTCACTCTCCCAGGTTGCCCCAAGGCCTGTCCAACCTGGCCTGCTGTGGCTGCTCATTCCTGGAAGTGCCCAAGGTCAGGATGTGGAAGGTGTCCCTGCCCATGGCAGGTGTTGGAAGGTGGTCTGCAAGCTTTCTTCTTACCCAAATAGTGATTGCATGACTTATTTTTATTTTTATTTTTATTTTTATTTTTATTTTTGCACTCCGAGTGCAGGGCAGGAGGGCAATGACGAGGAGAGGGAAAGGGAGCATTGGCCAGGGGATTTTTGCAGCCCTTGAACGAGGGGAATGAAGAAGCAACATCAGCAGTCTGGGAGCCTTCCTGCATCTGAGGGAAGATGAGGAAATGCAGAGTGGTTTGAAACTGCAGGTAGCGAGTGATAAAAGCTGCTTATCGCAGGTTGGGAGAGGCAGAGCTGACCCTGCACTTCTGTCTGGGAGAGTGATGGGGGGAGTTGGCTCCAGGAGGGGCTGAGGGATGAAGACAAACACCTTTGTGGATAGGAGGGAAAAGGTGGGTGAGGGAAGGGAAAGCTGTGCTTGGCTGCAGTCCCAGCTGAGGGGCAGAAAAATGAGCTTGGTAACAGCACCTGGCTGGCTTTGAGCAGGCTGGGCTGGCTTTGAGCAGCCTGGGCTGCCATCAGTCATGGCTCGAGACAGGGATGTGTCAAACCAAGCCATGGAGAGATAACAGCCTGGAAACTCAGCTGTGGATGGATGGACAGGCAAGGTCACCCCTGGGAGAACAGAGGGGCTCTGGGTGCACAGCCCGAGCCAGGGCTGAGGCAGGTGATGCCCAAGTGATGGGGATGAGTGATGGAAAAAAGGCTGAGGCAGCACAAACCTCCTGCTCCTGGGAGGAGAAAGATGAGAAGAGGTGACTGGCAGGAAGGAAAACCCAGGATCAGAAGCAACATTTCAGTTCTTCATGGGAATGTGCCAACCCTCTGATTTCCCCTCGCTTTCCTCTTCATGCTCAGGACTCCAGTCTGGTTCTCATTGCACTTCCCAACCTCCCCCATCCCTGCATCCTCCTCATCCAGCTGTGCTCTGGGCTCCCCACTTAGTGCTGATTTTCCTCCCCTTAGACCCTTCCCTGTGCCACCCACCTTTCAGGGAATCTCCTTCCTTTCTTCTTCCCTGAAAACCACCACAGGCAGAGCTGTGAGGCAGAGCCAGCAGCTCAGGCTGCTCCCCACTGGGAAATTACCTGTCCCAGCAGCAGCCTGACCCCTTCAAAGTGCCTGGAGATCCCTGCCTGGTGTGAAAGAGCCTGAGAAGACACTGAGGGAGAATCTGGCTCCTCTGAAGTCAGCAGTAAAAGCTGTTTGGACTTGAGCAGAGCCGGATGTTTACCTGGGAGAAAGATTTCTTCCCGAGAGTTTTATTCAGCACTTGTTAACCCTGGAGCAAGGGGTAAGCAACAAATACCAACCACAGGGTTGGTTTAGCTCTTTTTTTGGAAAAAAACCATCTCTGCTTGGCTTCCTTGGGAGCTTTGCTGTGGGCACTAGGAAAACTGGACCTGGCAGGGGGATTTGTTGTGCTGGTGGAAGGACAAGACACAGTCCTGGCTGTTTCCAACCCTCCCCTTGCTCTGACTGTCCCCAGGAGAATAATTCCCTGTGACTCATGGACAGTCCATCCAAAGCTGCTGCTTGGCCTTTCCAGGTGATGATGGGATTGCATAGAGGGGTTTGGGGTGAAAAAGCACCCCTTGACTCCCCATTGTCTCCCCTGGGTCTTGGGGCTGCCGAGGAGCATCATCCATGGCTCACATCATCATCCCTGGATTCCCTTGGTGGTGGGATGGACTGGGAAGGGCAGTGAGGACTGCTTGGACTCTCAGTCATTGTCCTGAGCTCCCTGAATTTCCTGAGAGGGAATTCCCTCCTTGAGCATGAATTCAAAATTCAGTCTGTGAGCAGGACACAGAGAGAGTTTATGTGCCAGGCTGTGAGCAGGGCATGGAGAGAGAATTCTCACCTCAGGCTGAGCAGGGCATGGAGAAGGAATTCCCATCCCAGGCTGTGAGCAGAACACAGAAAAGGAATTCCCATCCCAGGCTGTGAGCAGAACACAGAAAAGGAATTCCCATCCAAGTCTGAGAAGGGCATGAAAAAGGAATTCCCATCCCAGTCTGAGCAGGACACAGAAAAGGAATTCTCATCCCAGTCTGAGCAGGACACAGAAAAGGAATTCTCATCCCAGTCTGAGCAGGGCATGGAGAAGGAATTCCCATCCCAGTCTGAGCAGGACACAGAATAGGAATTCCCATCGCAGGCTGTGAGCAGGACACACCTCACCCCACCTGCTGAGGAGGAAGCAGGGTGGAAGCAGGAGCTGTTCCATGACAGTGTGTCTGTTCCTCCTGCAGGACCTTTCCTGACCATAATCCCACCTGGAAGTGAACTGGGAGCTCTGGATTTCCCAGCTCTGCAGCACAGAGCCCTCAGCAGAGCTGCTCCCACTTCCAAAGAGCCCTTGGATGGCAGCAGTGCAGAGGGAGCGGAGCAGCTCTGTTAATTGAAATGTTTTTATTTATTTCCACTTCATTTTTGCTCAAAGCCGTGTTTACAGCAAAGTTTCAAAGCTGCTAAACCATGGAGCCCTCAACCCCCCCTTGATGTGTACAGAGCTGGCAAGAGCAAACACAGCCTTGTTATTGTTCCTTCTCTTCCCACCCTTCATCCCTGGCTGCTCCCATTTGTTGTGTCTGATCTCCTGCTCAAGGGCTGTCTCCTGCTCCGTGGCACTACAAAGCCCAACACAGGGATCCCTTTCTATCTTCCAGAAGTCCCTGAATGTTGCCATGGTAGAAATAATAAATAATAACTCAGAGAGGTTGTGTTAAGCCAGGCTGAACATGTGTTTGCTTGTTTGCTTTCAAAGACAAAGCTGATTTTCCTGTCCCAAGGAGGGAAATTTCTTTTTAATGGCCCTGAAGCCTTTCCCTTCTCTCTGCCCATCCATCCTCTCCCTGCCTGTGTCCTGCTCCCCCAAATGCTCCAGGGAATTTTCCCAAGGGGCTTTTTTCGCCTCTCAAAGCTTTTCTCAGCTGTGAGCACTTCTCTCCTTTGCCAGCTGGGATCCTGTGATTCCCCTTCCCAAAGCTCCTCCTGTGAGCTCTGCTTCCATCCACAGCAGTGTCCATTTGGAGCTTCAGGGGGTGGCTGGAGGCTGCACAGGGAATGCTGCTGTCCCCAAAGCTCAATCCTGAGCTGGGAATGAGCTCAGCCCCCAGCACAGTCCTGCTACCTGGGAATCGGAGCCTGACTGTCTCCTCCAGGCTGGGCAGGTTGTAATTCAGAATTTCAACCCACTTTTCCTGCCACGTCCCATGGACCCCATGGACATTTGTTCAGGGTTGTTTCAGCTCAAGCCAGACTCTCCATAGGGTCAGTGTTTGGAAATGGGAGGGCAAATCCTCGGGTCCTACATCCCCCTACCCTTCCCTGCCGTGGGATGTGATCTCCATCAGAGCCCCCTCCCAGCTCAGCTTTGGGAGAGGAGGGGAGGGATCAGTTTCTGCATCCCCCATCACTCAGAGCAGCTCCAGGCCAAGGGATGCTGAGAGGCCCCAGCACCATCCCCTGCCACCCCTCCATGTGTCACAAACACTCTGGGACAGCCCAATTGCCCTGGGTGCTGCTGCTGGGATGTATGGGAGGGGTATAAGAAGGGAGCAGGGAATGGGGAATGAGGAGAACCCAGCTGGCTGCTGTTTCTAATAAGCCCTGAGTGAAAACCCCTCAGTTTTTCCTAAGTGGGAACATTTGCCTTTAATGAGCCTGAGAGGGTTTTTCTTTCTCTTGCTCACATTTTTTTTCAGGGAAGCAGGGAATGGAAAAGAAGGTTCTTTCCTAGTAAATAAAATATCAGACCCATCTCTGGGTGTTGGGATAATGGCCCTGCCCCAGTTGGCACCACCAGCACTGAGCTCTGGCTGCTGCTCTGGATTGAGTCCACTTCCCCCTCTTTGTGCTATTCCTCCCTTTCTCCTCCCAACCTTTCCAAGCATTTTCCCCTTCCTCAACCCCTCATGGATGCTCTGCCTCTCCTGGGGGTCCCAGCACAGCCAGGGCACCCCTGTCCCTGTGCCCCACCAAAGGGACTCTCTGAAGGGGGGTGGATTTGAGGACGTGGCAGAGCTGAGCCCAGCTTGTCCCACGCAGATCATTTTCCTGGAGTTAAAGTGTTGGAGCCACTTCTCCTTGTGCTCTGCATTTGCTACATAAACTCCCTCATTTTGGTTTATACTTTGGGACGTATTTGCTTTATATGTATTTATGTGGCTATTTTAGGGCATTTCTGCATTAAGTCTGACCACGGTGCTGCTGGTAAAGGAGCATGGGAATGTTGTTCTCTATGGAATCATGGAATTCCAGGGGGGTTTGGGCTGGAAGAGACCTCAAACCCACCCAGTCCTGCCCCCTACCATGGGCAGGGACACCTTCCACTGTCCCAGGTTGTTCTGAGCCCTGTCCAAGCTGGCCTTGGACACTTCCAGGGATCCAGGGGCAGCCACAGCTTCTCTGGGCACACTCTGCCAGGGCCTCTCCACCTTTTTTAATTCCTCTATATCCCACCCAAATTTCCCCTCTTTCTGTCTGAACCCATTACTCCCTGTCCTACCACTCCAGTTCCTGACAAAACTGGGAGCACACACACCAGATCTGACCAGAAATGAGATTTTTCAGTCTGAAGGCAATACCAATATTTATTCTGGTTTTTCATAAACAGCTAAGAGTTCCAGGAAAAAAAAAAAATCCAATAAACTTTTTTCAGCAAGAACCAAAAGTTTGTTTTAATAAGAGAAAGTGATTTGGTCTAGCTACAGGCAAAACTTAATTCCAGTGATATCAGAGCCTGCTAACGAGAGCCAATCAAGCAAAGGCACAGGAGATACAGCAAATATGAACAATTTCTGTCACATCAAACTGAGAGCATGGACTGGGAAAACAACTCCAAAGTGATTCCCAGGGCATGGCAGGGGGATGCCAAGGAGGATGAAGGTGTGGCAGCGAGGTGAGTGACCCCTGCAGCCGCAGGATCCATCAGCAGTGCCTGGCTCCAGGTCAGGGCATGGTTTGTGTCATGTTGTCTTTGTCTGGAAATCTCCATCCCCCAAAGAGTTTTGCTCCCACTCTGCCCGAGGGTGCTTTGTCCCCCACGCCCCTCTCAGCATTCAGCTGTCACCACCTTGTCTCCCAGGGCTTCTTGCAGAGCGTTTTCCCCTCAGCCCGAGGTCTGATCCCAGAGGAATGTGGACCGGAGCGCAGCCAGGGATGGGCGGTTCCAGCTCCAAGAGGAATTTCTTGGCACTCAGTGAATAAGAGGCTTCAGTGCTGAGCACCCAGGCAGAGACTGGGAGCGAGGGGTTAAAGATGGAGCCTGACCTCCAAAGGACAGGGCACGAGGCATTTCCAAAACTGCATTAAATGGGACACATTGAAATATCGGTGTTATTTCCAGGAATTGATGGATTGGTTCCAGACCAGGCGCAACTCTTGGCTTGCTCCAGTTTTTATTTGTTGATAACAGTGATTTGTCCAAGACGCTTTTCCTTTTGGGTCAGATCTGTTTTTGGGTCAGGGAACAGACCAAAAGCCATTGAGGTGCCTCTGCTTACAGCATCCAGCCTTCCACATTCCCTTCCCTGCCCCTGCAGGTCCCCATGTCCTGCTGTGCTACAGAGCCAGGATAAGTGTCCCACTTTTGCATGGAAGAGATCTAAACACAAACCAAGATACAACTTCTGACCCTGCTGGTGTGGGATGATTCAGCTCTGGATTAAACATAAACCTGGCAAATTCCAGATGGAATCTTCCCAGCCTGCGTCAAGGGATGGGGTCCTTGTGGTGACCCTGTGCCTGAGCTGGTCCTGACTTTCGGGCCCCCATGTCCCTGCAGCTGGATCCCCACTCCCACAGGAGTGGGATCTTGGGTTAATTCCCAGAATTAAGCCAAAGGAAGGCTCAGATGAGTTTCCCTGCTGGGCATTATTTTGTAAGTGCTCCCAATCCTCGTTTCCAACAGCAATTCTGAGGCTGCTCAGACGCTCCCCACTCCCGAGGCACCACAGACAGTGCAGATCACTGAGTATCACCCAGGGAAAACCTGGACCACAGTCAGGAATCACAGAGGCCTTTCTAAGGAGCGGCATCATTGTGGAGCCAGCCAGGCCTGGAGGAGAGCTCTGCCCACAGAACCCAGCAGGAATTGCTCCTCCAGACTCCCACTACGCCGTGCCAGATCGCATTTGCAGTTGAGAATGGGAAGAGATGAAAGCTTGGCAGGCAGCGTGGTGACATTCCCTGTAAAGCAAGACCTCCGGGAGTGAAGGATGCTGTTTAGTGGTCATCCCTCTGCCTCCACACTCGGAGACCACAGCAGCTCCTGGCACCCTCTGGAGACAGCCCTGGGCAGTGATGGGATTTCAGGCTCAGCCTTCCCTGGTTCCAACTGGCGCTGCCCTTCCCATCGCCCTTCCCGCTCAGCTCAGCCCCATTTCCCAGAGCATTTGTGGAATGAGGAGAGTTGCTATCATGGTTTACACGCTCGGAGAGAGGGAATGAGGAAAGGGAGGGAGGAGGGCGGGAAGAGAGGAGGAAACAAAGACAGCATTGTTATCTCTTCCAAAAAACTGCAGACACTGGGGCAGGGCAGAATGAGGGGCTGGGGCTGTGGTTTGCCTCTACATCTGTGTTTAACCTCGGGAAAGAGTCAACAGGCTGGAAAGAAAACACCACACTCCGAGGCACAGCCTGCCCCAGCTCCCAAACCCTCAGCCTGATTTTCCAATTTGGGGCGCTTGGCCGGAGCCCAGCCCGGATCTGGGGATGCTGCTGGATCAGTGAGGGAAGAGCCCCAGCCCCAGCCAAGGCATCATTCCCCTGTCCAGCAGGAGCAGCACATCAGCCTTATCAGCTCTTGTCTTATCAGTTCCCAGCAGATGCTACAAGAGGATTTGTCATCCCAGCCTAGCCAAGCTGCCGTGAGCGCCAGGAATGGGGGAAGAGAGAAAGGACAAAAAAAGGAGTGGAACAATGTGGTGAAAAAACAGGAATTCTGCACTGTCTAAATGGGAGTGGGAGCTGTGAGTGCTGTGCCAGCTTTCAGGGTTGGGAGCACAATCTCTGCTGTGGCACCAGCGCTTCTGGTGGAGCTCTCCTGATGCTTCCCATCGGGAGGCTCCGCCGAGTGCTGCCAGCCTCGGATCAACTGGGCTGAAATTTCCCATGTTTGGTATCTCCCCGAGGCAGGAGCTGCAGGAACAATTCCCTCTGCATGGCACAGCCGTTCCTGGGAGAGCAGCACACACACAAACCCCCTGTTTTGCTGCTGGAAAACAGGAAAACAGCTCCATTTCCAATTATATTTCGTTTATCTCCCTGAGAAGTTCTTGCTCTCCCGTGATGTGGAACGGATCTGCAGAGTTTTCCAAGATGCAGCTCTGGTGGCAAAGATATGTCTCCTGCTTTTTTCATAGAAATCTGCCCCAAATTTCACTGATTTGAAGTGCCTCTGGAAAAGATTCATCCTTCCCACGTAGCTCACTCTGATCATCCCCACCTCTCACAGTGGGTGTAGGAGGGGGCAGGTGTGGGGTTTGGGGACAGGCAGAGGACACAGAGTGGAAAGGGATCGTAGGGAAGAATGAACCCAGGACTGGGAATATCAAATGAGGAATATTTTAGGGATGAGACCAGTGGTAAGAGGATCTGAGTCTGCAACCCCACCACAGAAACACTGCAGGAGGTGAAGGCTCTTAGAGCAGAACCCAGGTGAACAAGAGACCCCAGAATAGGACCCAGGTTGGTACTGGGGTGGTGACAGTGTGGGATGGACCCCCACAGAACATCCTGGGAGCAGGGGGAGCACAGGACAACATCCCTTTAATCCTTTTGGGTGAAATCAGATGAATGGCAGTGCCTGAGCTCCTTTCCCTGTTTCTCACAACCCGGAGTAGGAGCTATATTTAACTTCCTCACTACTAACTACAGGGTGTCAGTGGCTTCTCCTTCCTCTCCAGTGATTCAAGTGAGTGCAATCGCTCATCCAAGTGGAAGCAGGAAAATGTAGAGCCAGCACAGAGGGTGCTGGGCTGAGCCCTGCCTGTCCCTGGCTCCTGTTTCAGCTCTCCCAGGCTCCAGAGCCCCTCAGCTGAGGCTGATGAGCACAGACCTGGCTCAGAGCCTCCTGCTCAGCCTCTCTGCCACGTGGCTGGTCCCTCTGCACTGTTGGGATGACAGGGACAGCGTCAACTGGAGATGCTGGGAGCTGGGAAGAGCAGACTTGCTCTCCCTCCTTCGGATGAGATGTTCCATCCTCACCGAGGAAATCCTCACCAACTCAATTTTCATTGAAATCCTTATGTCTACACAAAAAGGTCTGATTTTTTGATCAGAATTTTTCAACAGAAGAAGAAAATTCATTGATTTGTTGAAAATTTCCTTCTGTGTTGTGAGAAGTCTCTGCTCCCAGCAGAAACCCCACCCATTTCAGGGACCACAGCATCCATCAGAGGTGACCTAATTGTTTTACCCTCATTAATATTTGGGGGGCTGCCTCCCACCCCCAGCTCAGAGCTCCTGGGTGGCCAAGGAACAGCAACATCAGCCTGAACCAGCATCTTCTGTGAGGGTCCAGTGACCACCTGGGGCTGTGCCCCACTTTAATCCCAGTCCAGGAAAGGGAGAGGCGGGCAAGGAATGAATCTGCACACTCTGGGAAAATCAAAAGGGACAGAAGTGCCTTCCCACCAGATTTCCCCCCTTTCCTGCCCCGTCTGCAGCTGGGGAAACCTCTGCCATTCCAGTGGGCTCAGGCTTTGGAAATGTGCAATTCCATCCCCAGGCCTCCCTCTCCTCGTGGCTGCGGCAGGTTTAAGGTTACAGCAGGCACAGGAAATCTTGGCCATTTTCTCCTTTCTTTCTGAAATGATTTTTTCAAGGCATTCCCAGTAAAGTTAATGAATCCCTCCCCCAAATGAGGCTTTGATTAGGGGCCATGCTTTGGCCCTGATTGCTTTTCCTGGGGCACAAAGATGCCAATTCCATACAAATGGTTTGTGTGAAACCTCCAGCTATTGCTGTGCTGGAGTTTTACCTTCACACAACTGAAAGAAAAAATTGAATTTACCTTTTACCTTTAGTTTTTTAGGGTCACAAGTGACCCCTCCAACCAAACCCCACTCAAAGTTCTGCTGGGGGTTTATTTTCCTCTGCTGTGCTTCCACCACATCCCACTTGTCCAATGACCCTGAGCCTTCTCTGCAGCATCCCATGGGCTCCCTCCATCCCTCAGGATGGGGGTTCCAACCCTGGGACACCCCCATGTCCCACCTTCTCCATTCCTGTGAGGGATATTGCCCCTAATCCATTATTCCACCCAAGCTTCTGGGCTTTGAAGAGGTGGGAAATCCATCACCAACGGCTGCCACTGCCTCCTGCTTTGCAATAACACCATTGCTTTGGAAAATCTCAATAAGAATCATGCAAGTTTTATTAAAAAAGCAGAAAAAAAAAACCATAACAAGCTTCCCCTTTCCCCTCTCCCAGCTGTGGAGCAGCAGGTGTGTGTCACTGGGCCAGCCACGGAGATTTACAGCCTGCTCCAGGATTTCTCAGCCAGCCTTTGGTTGTGGAAGTGTTTTCTGCTCCCAGACAAAGGAGCTGGAGCGAGGGGCCCCGAGGGACACAACAACCGGAGATGAAAACACAAATGCATCCGTCCCTAATGCCATGAAAACAAAACAACCCAGTGAGCAGCAGGGCTGGCTGGCCAGGGGAGCACTTGGAGCTCTCTGCTGCTTCTTCCCTTCCCACCTGGCAGGAGCAGGAGGGGATGGAGTGGTCACATCCTGCCCATCACTTTTGTGGCTGCAGGAGCCTGGCTGAGCCCCCTGGCCCCGTCACCAGCCACTGCCAAGCACCGTGACTCAGTTCCCTGTGTTTCAGCAATTTTCCTTAAATTAGATCAAAGCTGCCACAAGGAAAAGCCACGGGAAGTGGCTTGGTCCTCACTCCCCACCCCACACCTCAGTGCAGGCTGAGGACCAGAATTATTCCTGTTGTTTTCCATGTTTTGCACGGGGTGACTGTGTCCCTCCTCCACACCCACTCATGCCCAGCCCCATCACCAGAACCCCTCTGGTGGGATCCCTGGCTTTTCTTTCCTGGCTTTGCTCTGACTCTGCCAGTTTCCAGGAGCATCTTTGATGCTTCCTTAGTGGGATCCTTCCACTGGGAGGAAAAAAATCCCAACCATTTGTTCCTCTGACACGGATCTGTGCTTTCTGTGGCAGGAGCAGCATGTCCAGGACATGGGATCCTTCCCTGGAGAGCAGTGAAGATCCTGGGGGGAAAAGAGCAGAGGCCTGGAGGGACCTGCAGATGGATGCTGCATCTGCTGGGACACCTGGACCTTCTGCAACACCTGATCCTCAGGGATGCTTCCTAGCAGCTGCCAGGCTCTGGAGCAATACCTGCAACAGCCAAGGAATGCTCCCTCTCCTGGCCCTCCCCAGGGGCGCTGCTTCCCTCTGGAATCGTGGCTTGTGCTGGAGCTGAAGCTTGCTTGGAGCAGCAGCCTTGGAACAGGGATTGCAGGATCATCCTGGCAGGGTCAGGGACTGGGTAAAGACACCAATCCCAAAACCCTGCAGGGTCAGAGGTGATTCCTGCTGCCTGCATCCTGGCAGGGTCAAGGATTGGGTGAAAGCACCAATCCCAAAACCCTGCAGGTGAGAGGTGATCCCTGCTGCCTGCATCCTGGCAGGGTCAGGGACTGGGTGAAGGCACCAATCCCAAAACCCTGCAGGGTCAGAGGTGATTCCTGCTGCCTGCATCCTGGCAGGGTCAAGGATTGGGTGAAGGCACCAATCCCAAAACCCTGCAGGTGAGAGGTGATCCCTGCTGGAGGCTGAGCATTCCCACACGGAGCCGCAGGGCAAATCCAGAAGCATCAGGGTGAGAACGAGTTGGGGAAATCTCAGCTTACACAGCAGAACTGACGTCAGAGGGGATAATTAGGCTGGAGGTGCCTCTGCCAAAGGAAACACTGCGAGTCCCGCTCGCCGGACTTGGAACCCGTCAGGGCGAGACCGGGGGGGCACCGGGGATGTGGGGCCTTGGCAGGGACCCCTGGCCGGCGGCAGCTCCGTGCCGACAGCTCTGCCACACGCCACGAGGTGACACGGGGACCTGGCAGAGCGACATTCCCTGGATGCCATCCCTGCTCCCGGCTCAGCCTGGCACTCGGCGGCGGGCGGGGCCGCGGCGTGCGCACAGCTGTGCACATCTGCAAGAGGCGCTGCCAGCGGGAATTCCTCGCCAATAGGCTTGGGAAGAGCTCCGGTGGTGCCTGCTCCGGAGCAGGGCACAGGGAAGGGCTGGCTGGAGGCCCTAGAGAGGGGCTGGCACCGAGGGAGCCCGGGCATGGAGATGGCACAGCCCCCATGCCCCTTCCCAGGAGCTGTGGGGTCAGCTCAGCAGAAATGACAGGGAAGTCCACTGGCCCCCAGAAACCCTTCCCAGCCCTCCCCATCAGCAGAACCAGCTGCTGGGACTCCAGACTGGAAGGAAGCACACGGCTGAGAGCTGAAGGGATCAACCAGGACAGCTACTGCCAGAATTCCTGTTTTCCATATCAGCTGGGAATGAGCACCCTGGCCCCAGTCCTAACTTGGCCCACAGCATCAGAAGAGCCACCAATGGAGCAGGGTGTGACCTCAGAGGGGTTGTGGAGTCCCCTGGATCCCTGGAAGTGTCCAAGGCCAGGTTGGACAGGGCTTGGAGCCCCCTGGGATAGTGGAAGTGCCCCTGCCCACGGCAGGGGTGGGACAGGATGGGTTTTGAGGTCCCTCCCAACACAACCCATTCTGTGATTCCATTTTATGATGATCTCTGGACACGGTGGAAGAGGAGCCAGAGCACAGAAGTTCTCTGCTCTCCTTCCTCCGAGCCCAGCCCCATCCCTGAACAAGCAGAGCTTTGTCCAAGTGTTTACTGCAGGCAGGAGATGAAACCAAAGGAAACAAAGGGGCTCAAAGGCTTCAGGCCGGGCCTCCCGCCGAGCCCTTCCCGGGCTGCCCTCACTCGGCAGCCGCTGTGCCCCACATGAAAAATGGCAGAGTCCAAATAAATAAATAAAAGTCAATAAATCTCCCTCAGCAGAGCTGGTGAGTGATGAGGGAATAGAAAAACCTGTTCAAACACAGCGGTGTGTTCCCGGCACAAAATCCAGCGTCACGTTCCGGAGCTGAGAGGGGACACTCTGGAGGGAGGAAGAGAAATAAATACACATTTCCCAACAACTGCCTCGGCTTCCAGGAAGTATCAGCTGGTGCTGGTAAGGTTTGTGCTCAGGGGGGCCGGGGAGGAGGAGCCGGGCAGGCAGCAAGGAATGCTCAGGGACTCTTGGACTGGAGAGATGAGAGGGTTCCCATCAAAGCCTCTGGGAAGGTAAATCAGGCAGCACAGCAGGAAAGCCTCTGTGGGCTTCCACCAGGGAATCATGGAATGCTTGTGGTTGGCAGAGACCTTTAAAGACCATCCTATCCCATTGATCCCATCCCATCCCATCCCATCCCATCCCATCCCATCCCATCCCATCCCATCCCATCCCAT
>JAOTQP010000619.1:18271041-18300109 GCA_026413545.1 Cichladusa arquata
GATGGCCCATTAGCAGATAATATGTGCCAGGAGATCAGGGTCACTGCCCCACCTGGTTTAACAGATGGGGACAGAATACACATTTCTGGCCACATCCTGTATTGCAACCCCAGACAATCCACTTAGTGGATTGCTTGAGCCTTGGCAATTCCCACACCAGCCAGACCACAGCACACCTTTCCCAAAGGCCTTGGAGTGACAACTTCCCAGTCACATTTCCCCAGGTCTGGTCCCCATTCTGCAGTGAGTGCCAGGCTCTGCTCGCTGCTGCAGCGGGACCATTCCCTGCCTGGCTGGGCAGCCCCATCCTGCTGCTCCTCGGGGATCTCCCATGAGTTCAGGCAGCCATCTGGATGCAGAGATAAATGAGGAAGCTGGGAATTCTCACAGGCCCTCAGATGAGCTGTGTCTGCATTTTCTAAAGGCACATCCCCTGGGAACAGCAGCTGCTGCGTGTGCCCCTCTCCCTGCACTCCATCACTGGGGGGAGCCAGGCCTCGCACTGAGGAGAATAATTAAGTGAAATAATCTTTCTTTACCGTGTCTTTCAATTCCCCACTCCCTGCTCTGGCTTTACTCTTCCCCAGAGAGCTGCTTTTTTACTGCTAACACTACTTTGGCCAGAAGGCTCCATAAATCACCTGCTGAAGAACCCAGGTCTCACCTGTAGCTCTTCCTCTTATCCAACAGGTCCTTAACACATCATTCCACAGGGATGGCTCAGGTATGAATTAGAGAGCAGAATTCAAACAATTAAAGCAGTTTATAAGCTCATCCCTTGGCCTGTTTGAAAATCAGGGTCAAAAATTCACCAGGGTTGAAGTAGAAGGGAAATATCTTGTTTCTGATGCTGCCACTCCCAAGAACATAAGAACAGACAGCTGGCCAGGCTGTGTTTAACAAGATCCTGCTCTGTGGCAGTGATGATTATGGAATGATTTAATAGCCTGACAGGTAAAGAATAATCCTTCTCCCTCTTGGAAATCATCCCTGGCAAATTTTGTCCATTTGGAGCTGTCCTAAGGAAAGAATCCAGACTCTGACCCAGGAGAGTGGAGTTGATCCATGCTGCTCCCACCTTTTCTCCCTGCACTCATTTCTGTGGCTCTGCCTGGAGAAAGGTGACAGCAACAATTCCTATATTCCTACATTCCATGTGTTTTTCTTTTGTGTTGTTTTGTTTTGTTTTTTTTAAATTCCAAATCCCATTCTCAGGATACACAAGTTGCACATGAATGGAGAGCACCTCACTCAACTACTTGAGCATCATGGCAGGATGCTGCTGTTGTAACAACACAGTAAAATATTAGCAATAATAGTAGTAGTAGTAGTAGTAGTAGTAGTAATAATGATAACAAAATAATAATATCTCTTTAAAAAGAAAAAATAATCAGTACCGTTTTGAAAACCCTGCTTTTCCTCCCTTTTCATCACTGTTCCCTTTCTGTGCTCCCTCATTGTTCTCCTCCCTGCCAGCCCTGCAGAACATGAAATGGATTTCCCCCCCCCCAGCTGGGAGCCTCTGCCAGTGGATATTGCTGCTGTGGAATGCTCTTATTTCAAGGTGCTGGCAGGGATTTTAAGACAGAGTTGAGGAAGTGAGTGAATTCCAAACTCTCAAAATTACATGCCTACAGCACATCATATGGTTAATAAAATGGAAAAATCGAAGCTGTGGTCCCACAAGTTCTCTCTTTTAAAGCTCAGACACCTTTAGTTTATGAATTAGTAAGCCTTTTTCATTTCCTAGTCCAGAGGGAATTGCTGTTTGCTGCCCTGCTCCTCCTGGTCCTGCTGTGCTGTGCTCTCTTATAACTTTTATTTTAACCTTCTACTACCTTTAATTGCATTTGAAGAAGAATTCTGCCTGGGAAAATACTCCCTTCCTCCCTGCCTGACAGCAGTTGGCTTTGGAATAGTCAGAAACATCATTAAAAATTGGAATTATTTTCAGTTCTCCCATTGATCATTTATAATGTTTCAACTTCACTTTGTGTAAATAAGGTAAAGGCAAATGCAGTGCTTCTCCTGCATTTTCATGGAGAAATTCAGGGAGAATTTCTTTGTGGAGAGGGTGGTCAGGCCCAGAGAGGTTTGGAGTCCCCATCCCTGGAGGTGTCACCTGGAGGTGGCTCTGGGCTGGGGACAAGGTGGGTTCAGCTTGGACTTGATGTTCTTGGAGATCTTCTCCAAGGTCAGTGATCCTGGGATTCCTGAATGTCCCAAATGGAACAGCCACACCTGGGTTACTCTGCATGCATTAAACACTTTGGGAATACAATAAATCAAAACTAGTAAAAGCTTTCCTGAGCAGAGCAGCAGGAGTGCTCCATCCCTCAATCCCACGGATAAGCAATGCCTGGATAAGGAGTATCTCTAATCATTCTGATAGGAGGCTCCATCAATACTTTCAAAATGACTAATGGCATTTAACTCCCCGATTCTATTTATAAATGTATTTATAAATGGACTCCACTTAACTCCTTGGGTAGCTGACTTTAGTAAGTGCTTGTGGAAGGTTTGTGGAGCACAAACAGGCTGCTGGGGCTGGGATGAAATGGTTCTCCAAGGAATACTTAGCAATACTTGCAACAACGAGTGGTTTGGCTAATGACAGCAAACATACTTTTGTGAGGGCTTTATTTACACAGCTCTCTGATTTATTCTGGAATTGGGAAATGGCTTCTTCCCAAACAGGCAAACCCTGGGGAAAAGGGTATTGAACCTGCTTTTCTGGGGCATTATTGAAGAGCATTCCTGACTGGGAGTGTTTTACAAACAAACCATATCCACAGTTCTTGGCTAAGCAAATGAGGCTTAATCTCAATGCTCTGATCTCTGAGCTCGGGCAGGTAAAGGTGTTTAACATGTTCTGAGTGTCAGAGCTCGGGTTCAGCTCCCTGCCCGACACTTGCTGCTTATCTCTGACAATTAGTTGTGCTGAAATCACCTTGTTTGTTCCATTATCAGGGAAGGGAGACAGCCCTGCACTCACAGCTCTGCCTGCAATCTTGTTTTCTGGAATTTATTAACCCTTCACTCCTTCAGGTCTTTTACTTTCGGAAATTTCTGCTTTAAGGCTTTTGAGTGGAAAGGCAGGGATTTATTTTTTTTCTAAGATGTGATCGGTGCTACCCCAGGGATGTGTAATTTGTATAGGACTCATTTCTATATGCCTTGTAAAGTTGATGAATCTCTTGAGAATCTTTACAGAGACTACATAGATGGAAGATATATAATGTTTGTTATTACTACAGACTGGGGTATCCTGAAAATTGAGATTACTTAAGAGGGAATAAGAAGAATCCGCCAAAAAAATGTGCATAAAAATATAATATTTTGATTAAATTAGTGATAACAACTTTCCTAAAAAACCCTGGCCGTTTTTCATTTTGATTATAGTTTTTCTCTCCCTTTCACACCTGCTTTTCATGATGAATTGTGGCTGTTGCTCTGCCTGCTCAAGCTCTGCTGGAGCCACGTGTATTTGGGATTTGCACTGGTTCATTTTTAAAAGAGTTGTGCGAAAATGTTCTTTATGTGTTTGGAGACAAAATTAACCTTGAAAGAAAAGTCAAAACAACACAATCTACATAGCTCTGGTAAGTCATAAATCATAGGATCATGGAATGGGCTGGAAGGACCCTAAAGTTTAACCCATTCCACCCCAGCCATGGCAGGGACACCTCCCACTGTCCCAGGTGCTCCAGCCCCAGTGTCCAGCCTGGCCTTGGGCACTGCCAGGGACCCAGGGGCAGCCACAGCTGCTCTGGGAATTCCATCCCAGACCCTCCCAACCCTCACAGGGAACAATTCCTCCCCAAAATCCCATCCCATTCCTTGTCCTGGCATCCCAGTCTCTCCCTGTTGGCTCCTTCAGATCCTGTTCCGAGTTTCCCTCATTAAAAGTCAGTCACTGAGTTCATTAACGAATTCAGCAGAATTGTGACATCCAGCTCTCCTGATCCCTTCTGGTTTCTACATTGTTTAAATCCCTTCAGCTTTCTGTACTGGGTTTATTCTTCCCCACATACTGTCAAAATTTAAAGTTTTTTTACTCTGTTTAGGTGGGAAGACTTTATTTCTGAAGCAGTTCTTGAGAGAACAGGTCAGGCTTTAGCTGTTGCTCATTAACACCTGCCATTAAAGTGTAAATTTCAGACAGTAACACAGAGCTCACTCTGAATATTTCCTCTCAGAACTTTTTTTGGGGGTGACTTTCAAGGTTTACAGTTTTATACTTCCAGCTCCATTCTGCTGTCCTGTAATAAATGCAGCCCTGGAGGACTTCTCTGAAGACTGACTTCATTCCTTCCCTCTTGACAGGAATATGATGAGTCCAGCACTGAGCCATAGGGATGCTACCTGAGTTTTAGCCATAATGTTATTTAAAAATACACATTCATTTACATAATTCAGAACTGCTAAACTTGATGGGCCCCATCCTGACGACCTTTTCTTATAATTTTGTAAGACTTGGCTGAAGGAGAGATGAAAATTCACCTGTTAAACTCATGTATCATAGGCAGCAGTGGTGGAATCCTGCTCTTCCTCCCATCCTTTCAGCTCCACAGATTTCACCCCTATTGATTTGAAATGAGAATATTATTAATATTATTAGCACAAAGGCTACAATTTCTTTCTTTTTGCTAATTAAACCTCTCCCAATTCACACATCTCTCCTTCTAAGCCCCCTCTAGGGTGTAGGAGGGTTTCCTAAGAAGAAAACTCCTCAGAGGAGGGAGGATAATTCACTGTGGGTCAGCCTGGCAGGTTGATGGGACAGAAACCTTCACCAGCACTTCAGGAATGACTCTGACTCCTTCCCCTTCACACAGACAGAAGTTCCTCTGAGAATCAACACAAATTTTTCTACCTGACACAATTTTTTCTACTGCCTGACATAAACTTTAGATCAGACCTGGAGTAAAAAAAGGAGAAATCCAAAGGTAAATAATGTGTGCAAACAAACTGTTTGTGAAGTGACATTCAGTGAGAAGAACCTCTGATCTGAGCCTTCCCAGGGCTCTTCAAACACCAGCTCCTGCATTTGCATGGAAGTTGCATCTCAGGGAAGCTTCTCAGACAGCAGCACGCAGCAACAAAGCGATTGCCACAGCCCTGACATCACTTTGAAAACACTCAGCCTAATTCTCTCAAAATTTGACAATTAATTGAAATTTGGTTGCTTGCAATCACTGGAATGAAAGCAAAAAGGGGAAAGTGTAACAAGGCAAAGCTGGTGATAAATTGCAAATCCTCTGTTTTAATTGCTTCAGAGCTGATGAGCCTTTTGGTGGCACCTAGGAGTCAAATGTCCATGGAAATATAGAAATCCCCAGCTGAGTGAAATCCCCAGGAATGGTGATTCCAGCTGGCTGAGGCAGTGAGGGACCGTCCCCAGAAACTGGATAAAGCTGGATAAATCCCTCCCAACACCTGAATTTCCATGCACTGATCTCTGCTCAGCCACTGCAAAGGGAGAAAAATGTGATTTCCATAAAGGAGAGCCTGGATGGATCAATCCCAGGAGCAGGGAAAGGGCTTTGCTGAGCACCATTCCCACCTGGGGGTGCAGAAGAGAGTTGAAGCTTTTGAAATGTGGAGAAGAAATAAATGTCTGGGAGGTGAAAGAGTTTTAAATGACTTCTAAAGCTGAAGTTTTGCTCTCAGGGTCAAAAGGCACTTGCCTTGCAGAAGGATGGCAGAAATTTTAATTGCTGGCTAGAAAAAAAAAGCCATAGTGGAGAAATAATTCCTCAGCTCCTTTAGGTAAATCAGGGCAAATTCTGGAGAGCTGTGTGTGAATGCAGCCAGGGGAATTTAAATCAGAAACAAAAAGGGAGGTTACAGCTCCAAAAGAAATCTCCAAGTGGCTGGAAATGGTGCTGTCACTCACTCTGAGGCAAAGAATTCGAGGTTTGCCTCTCTAGGCTCAGCTCATTCCCAGCTTAGGAGCAGCTTAGAGGCAGAGCTGGTGTGAAATCCTTGGGGAGCAGCTGACAATGGAATATCAGGTTAAAAACCTGCTGGGCTGTGCCTCTGTGCCAGGGCAGTGGAGCAGCCCAGTTCAGGCTCCTCGTCAGGCTCTAAGGAGAGAAATGGCATTTGCAAAATTCCCAGCTTTCTCTTAATAAATTGGGCCATTAGCTGCTGAAATCAAACACAACACGTGGAAAAGAAAACATTGCTCCCTGAACAAAGCAAACACACTCTGATTAATTTACTTTCTTTCTGAGTTGACAGCAGAGGTCAGCAAGGAAGACAACAGAAAATCCCATTTTCTCAGCTTGGTTTCAGGTTGTTTAGGGAGGTCACTGCGAGCAATCACCCACCTGGGCACTGAAACATTTCCTCAAATTCACTACAAGTCCTGGCCACTTTTTATCCTGCTGCTTTGGTGTCACATCATGGAAACCACTAGCACGTTTTCACCTTTGGAAATCTTTTCCCTCAGACACTGGATGCTCTCTATTCCTTCTTCCTCCATAAGCTTTCCTTCTATTATAATTATAATTATAATTGTAATTATAATAAATTATGTTGTGTAGCTGTGGTTTCCCCATTTCTGGAAGTGCCCAAGGCCAGCTTGGAAGGTGTCCCTGCCCATGGAAGAAGTTTGGAACTGGCTGAATTTTTAGGTTCCTTCCAACCCAAATTATTCATTCTATGAAGTAGGGGGGAAAAGCCACAAAAATAAAATGCCATTTGTTTTAAACAGCTTCTCTAATCCATTTTTTTTTCTTTATACTCATTATTACATTTTTAAATATTGTATCTTTTGAGGAACTCATCCTTGCAACACCCCTACAACAGCAATTAAAGTGAAGCACTTTAAAAGTTTGTTCTTTGACCCTTATTTCCCACCTCTTCCTTCAAAGCTTCCTGTTCTCCACACTCCATAAACCCTGAACACCAGAAATAACATTCAGACCACAATTAGCTTTTTCCAGAAAAAATACCTTTAAACGTAATATAAGGATGGAATCTTATTGTGGTTTTAATAGAAGAAATGAATTAAAAAATAAAAAATAAAAAGAATAAACACAAAAAATTGCCATTAATTTTATAATATCATTTGTGTTTGCATAGAAAGACTCATAAAGAATGAAGATGTTGCTGGTTAGATTTTCTCCAGCGAAGAAATTGTTTAATTTGGACATATTTAACATATCCTTTTTTCTGATTTTTTTGTTTTTTGTTTTTTGTTTTGTTTTGTTTTGTTTTTTGGTTTGGTTTGGTTTGGGTTGGTTTTTTTTTTTTTTTTTTTTTTTTGGTATGTCAATAAAAAATACCAGGGTAAGATATTGATTTCATCACTATGAACTGTGGAACTGGGTGGATTATTTTTGTCACTTCTGCAGTGCAGCAGAGAGGTCTATTTGTAGAGAACCAGAGCCCTTCTTTGATGTGGCTGCTCTTAAACAGTTTAATTGCAAGGCAGATGGTAAGAAACAACATGGAAAAAAAAAAAATCAACCCTGATGAAACAAAACCCTGCATAAAGGTGGAAAATTGCTCGAGGAATGCTCTGGTCTCACAGGGAGAAATCTTTCTGTTTGTAGCTGCTAACTGCAAACTCCAAGGCTGTGATTAGCTTTAATGCAGAAGAGGTAACACGATGTAGCTGATGAAAATGTGTCAACACAGCATGAGGGAAAGAACAGGAGGGAAAGACTTTTGCCTCAAAAGAAAAGTTCCAGATCTTCAAATGCTTCAGTGGCAACAATTGGGGGGAAGAAAAAGCTTTGGTGTTTGTACAAAACATCCAAAAGTATTTTGTCAAATGTCTCCAGGCTTGTTAACAGAAAATGTGGGATTGTTCCTTAGGGTCCCAGCTTTAGGTGCAATATGACAGCATGGGGCCATTTGGCAGAGGACCAGACACCACCTGAACTCCAGGGGATTGGGGCACCTGTGCATGGAGAAAGGCTGAGAACACTGGGGATGCTCAGCCTGGGGAAGGGGAGATTCTGTGGAGACCTGGTGGAAACCTCACAGAGTCTGAAGGTACCACCAGAAGCCAAAGAGGGACTCAGCACCAAGAACTGGAGTGGCAGGACAAGGGGGAATGGGTTCAAACCTAAAGAGGTTTGATATGTGCAAGAAATTCTCTCCTGTGAGGGTGGTGAGGGTCTGGAATGGAATTCCCAGAGAAGCTGTGGCTGCCCTGGATCCATGGAAGTGTCCAAGGCCAGGCTGGACAGAATTTGGGGCAATCTGGGACAGTGGGAGGTGTCCCTGCCCATGGTAGGGTGCTGGAATAGATGATCTTTAATATCCTTTCCAACCCACACCATTCTGGGATTCGGGGTATTGGTGATGTTGTTGGTGGATCCCTCAAGGTGGAGCACAGCCCCAGAGGTGGAACATTGGGTGGCCTTATGGGGAACACTGAAAGTTGCCAAAAAAACCCTCAACTCCAGCTGTATTCTCTGCTTTAACCACATTAATGATAATTGTATTACACATATGGATACAGAGAGGCTTCAAGCCAAATAATGCAATAAAGAAACCAAAACATGAGGAAAGCAGTGTCTTCCATTACTAATTCCAAAGCTAGGACTGAAATTCCAGCTGAAATAACAACTCCCTACAGGCAACACAAATGTTTAGAGGGAGAAAAATATAAATTCTGCTCCATAAGAGAACCACAACCTTGATAGTCCCCAGGGGATTTCACCTGAGCCAGGCAGGGCATTAGGAGTTAATTACCCATGGATTGAATCGATAATCAATGGAAAAGACAAGGTATTTAGAGAATGGATCATAATAATCATGTCAAGAAAAGCAGTGGAGTTTTCTTGTTTCTGCAGAATGATTGTAAGAGCAAAATAGACAAAAAAAATCTGGTCTGAAAGTGAAAATTCAAATGCAGCTCACAAATCCTTCTGGTGACTTCAAAGTTTGTAAAATTTCATTTGTAAGCTGTAGGTGTGGGGAGGGCAGATATCTTGTTTCTGAGGAGTCACAATTATAATTTTAAGGACTTTTTTCTGCCTTTGCTATTTCATAGACTCTTATGAAAGGTGGAAAGGAACTTAAAGCCCATCTTATCCCAACTCTCTGCCATGGGCAGAGACACTTTCCATTACACCACCAGACCATGGCTAAATCTAAGGAAATGGTAAAAAAATAAAAATAAAAATAATGCAATTATAACTCCAGATAGGGGCTCTGTGATTAAAATGTTGCTGTTTCAGGAAAGGGAAATAATTTCCCATTTTGAGTGGAAGGAATAAAGGTAAAACCTGGACTTGGATTTGAAAATGCTTAAAGACCCTCAAATAAAAATATTTACAGCATTATTGAGATTATTAAATGACAGATTTTGACCACTGGCAGTGTGGAATTAAGAGCTCTTTGTAGGGTTCTCCATCTAAATTTCACGACTGCCAGATCCTAATCTCAGGATGTGTTTGTTCCACGGAAAACGCTGCTGAGATGCTCCCTGCATATCCATTAGCCACACTTTTTTTTCCCCCCTCCCTCTCCTGAGATTCTCCCAGGTACATCAACCTTCTGAGATTAAAATCTAGACCTAAATCTTCAAAGCAATCACCCAGACAAAAAAGTCCAAATCCGCTCCTGCTCAGGGAAAAAAAGGAGATTGGGGAAAAGGCACCACATCCTGCAGGAGTGATCAATACCTGGACAAATATTCCTGCCTTGATCTGGCTGCTCTGTAAAGCTGTGGGAGTTTGTTGCAGATTTTAATGGAAAGACAATTGGACAATATGGATTTTTCTTTCCCCTTGGGGAAGGGTGGGTTTAAAGAGCCGAAGCAAAACAAACGAGGGGTGGAAACAGCAGCCTGGGTTTGTTTTCTGCCTTTGTTTGAAATAAAATGCTACTGATTTTTTTTTTGTGTCTTTGAATACCTTTTTTTGTGTGTGTGTATCTTTGAATACCTTTCTTGGTGTCTTAATACTTTTTTGGTGTCTTTGACTGAATACTTTTTTGTGGTCTCGCCGAATATTTTTTTTGGCAGGTTGTCTGAATAAAAATGAAGAAACAGAGAGAAAGAAGCTGCTTTTGAGGTCCTCAAGAATTGGATTTTTGGAGTGTATTATGCCTCTTTAAGTTCTAGTGACTAGGAAAGACATAAAAATGAATTTTTTTTTTTACAAGTTAAGTTTTATAGTGAATCAATCCTAAATCACTTTATACTGGCTTTGTTCCCACATGTCGTTGTGCCTGGGATCCCTACACTGGCATTTATTACTTATTTTAAAAGGCAGGAGGCAAGATTTTAAAAATATTTCATGTGTTTTCATACCTGCACATGGGTAAACTGTGGTCTGCATAAAGTCTTGCCTGTAATCCAACACAAACCAGGCTGGCTCTTCCAACATTTCAATATTTCCCAACGTGAACAGAATCAGAAACAAGAGTACCTGGGAGATTATGGATCACAATCACTGCAATTTGCAGATTTGACTGCATTACAGAAGAAGAAACGGAGGAAACTTTTTCTTTTGGGTGCAGTTACCAAAGATTACAGAAGACAAGGAGGTCAGAAAAGGATTAAAATAGAAGAATTTAAGAGTCTTATCATTAGCCACACTTCTTTTATGCTATTAAAGGCAAATCCACTGAGGTTAACATTAAAAAAATGTTGTCTATGAAATTTGCTTGATTTTAAACAGAAATAATTAAATACTGCTGTAGTTGTCTCAAGAAACAAATCCTTCTCAAGATCAAATATCTCCTTTAAGGTATAGAGGGGATTAAGTGCTATTGCAAAAATGTTCATGGAATTCTATTTAGAGCCATGAATTATGCAGGTAGAAAGAGACTTATAGCAGAAATAAAATAATAGTTAAAAAAAGAAACAAATATAGGTGGCATTTATAATGTCAAATACAGAAAAAATCAGCCCCTGGTGCATCCCACAGCTCTCAGCTGCAAGTGACAAAGTTATACAATCCTGCAACACTAGAAAGGGAAATTTAGATTTGCAATAAAAGAATTGAAATGGGTTTTGCCTACCAGGAGTCCCCAGATCAGCACTGTGCACCATTTGCACTAACAAATGGTTATTCCACGAGGCAACAGACATTTTGATGTGCTGATACCTTATTTGACATTATTGAGAGGGAAGTGATGCTTTGATAGAGTAAAAACTGGATTTAACTAAATCAAATAACAGATTTTGTTCACTGGTAACCACCTTTAGAGGACTCTGTGCTCTGGTCAATATTTTGGGGGATTTTAAACATCTCCTGGTTTCTAGAGGAGGAAATAATCAGTGGGCTCAGAGCAGACATGTTGTGACTGTGGCTCTGCCAAACCACCATGGGAAATCATTCCATGATTTTTAGTGCTTCATTCCCTTCTTATGCTTTGGCCTGGTTACTTTGGGGAAAAAAAAACAACCAAACAAAAAAAACCAAACCAAAACCAAAACTCCTAAAGATCCAGATCCTGAGTCTTTCTCCTGGAAGGGGCAGGTTTTCCCTGTAAAATTGGAAGATTCCTATTTCATGAGTGTATTGTGAAGATAAATAACACAAGGTGCTTTGATGTACTCATGGATAAAGTCTGTGGATTGCTCTCAGTTATTTCATTGGGATTCAAACTGGAGCTTGATTTCCCTTTCTAAAATTTATATTTCTTGCAGTTCTTTTTAAGGCTTCCAGAGGGGAAAAAAGAATTGAATATTGTAAACCAAGAAGAAAGAGTCTTAAATCCTTTGATTCTACTTTTGTTCTAATGGTGAGGACTATCACCTGAAAGGGAGGTTTTATGGCTAAAATATCATTAGCTGCTGTGACTGAGGTGCTTAGGACGTGCTATAAATTTCTCTTAACTGCTGCTGATCCTTAAATATAATCCACATCTAAACCTCACATCTAATCAGCCGACTAATCAAGTTTCTAATCAACATTTCACAAGTAGTCCTGACCTCCCTAAGACCACAGCTCTGTCAATGATCCCAACAGGCACTGCTCCCAGGTTGGGAAATCCTGGGCAGTGTGTGAGGCTCAGAGATCAGGGTTTTATTCAGTGTTTCGACCTTGAAACCTCTGAATTCATCAGATTTGTCAGTGACAGAAGCGAGATCAGGTCCTGGGCGTTGGGGGCTGCTGTGGAAATCTTGTTTCACTGTCATAAGGAGTCACCAAGGGGCAGAGTTGCTGCTGCTCTCCAGTGGGATTATCCCAAGGGATTATCCCAAGGGATGATCCCAACAGCTCCTCTCTGGCTGCTCTTTCCTTCCCGTACTTCAAACAGGATGAGGATCATGGCCAATGCCCCTTTTCCATCTTTGATAGTTCTGTTGTGCAGAGAAAGCAGATCTGGGGGCTCAAATATTCTGGCATGCATTCATTCAATGGTTGGACTTGATGAGGTCTTTTCCAGCCTTAGGGATTCCATGATCCCTGAGGGCCAAGGGGTTTTCCAGGGCTGACACCTCCACCCAACACCTCTGGCAGGACAGAGCCAGCCCTGCTGCCCGTGAATTTGGCCCCACATCTGGATTAGTGCACACAGCTGCTCCCAGAGGAAGCTGCTGCAGGGTGGGGGGTTCTGCCCTGGGGATGGTCCCAGTGAGAACTGGGATGTGGAGCCCAGGAAAAGGGAAAAGCCATCCCTGAGAGTCCAGGGCAGCCATCCCCCAGCTGCCTGGAGCCCCAGCCAGAACAACTGCGTGTCAAACAGCTTTTCAGCAGACACATTTGGGTTTTTGGTTTTTCCCCCCTGTGGTATTGAGAGTGATAAAACCTATTCATGGCAAGCACTTGAGGAACAATGTGGCTCCACATGGGAACAGCCTCTTAGTGCAGCTGCAGCTGCAGGGCTGGCACACACAGCACTCACTAAAGGCTCCATCTCCTGTCCCTGCTGGGATATTTCCCAGGATTTAGTCCTGCCTGGTGCTGAGGGCTGACCTGGGCACAGGTCTGATGTCTAAACAGATTTATTCCTCAGAAACCCGTGGTGGATAATGAATTTAATTCCATGAACACGGCAATAACACAGCCACACATTTCCCCCCTCCTGTCCCTCCATATTCCAGGTTGGACTGGATAACCCAAAATCTTCCATACCAGTCTCACCAGTCCTAACTGGTGATTCTTCCCCTCCCACACCACACCCCAAACCACACTATTGGGTTCTGTGTTTAATGAGTGTTTTGCTGCTGAAAGGTCACAATAAAAACTCTCTTTCCTGAGATAATTCTGATCTTATATTACTTTATTTCACTCTAAAAACATCATAAAGTGCAAATAAAGGGGTTGAATAAGGGGTTGTACCCAATGATAGCCTGAGTGATCATTTCCCCTGAGCTAATTACAGTCCTCTGGGATGTTCTTAATGAGGGATTTTGTCACAGGGGATGTAAAGTGACTCCTCTTGTTTTACCTCCAGTTGGTACCCCCATCCCTGGAATGTCCCAGGCCAGGCTGGACAGGGCTTGGAGCACCCTGGGATAGTGGAAGGTGTGGGACAAGATGGACTTACTTTAAGATCTTTTCCAACCCAAACCATTGCTGTAGTTTCCACAAGAGTGATATGAATAAATTAATAATTAGATGAATACACAGATCCTAAGGATTGAGCACCAGCTATTACCAGAGATACACAGAGGATAAAATATGCTGTTTACCAGCTGAAATAACAATCAAGCTGATTTAGGTTATCAGCTCTCTCATAGCACAAGACAAAATTAAAATGAGCTACTGTGAAGTTAATTTGAGATGTTTGTTTTTTTCACTACACTTTATGCACCAAGAGGAGAAAAATTGGTGGAACAATTTTCATAAGCAAGTTGAAATAACTGGTGTTCAGGAGATAACAGGGAGATCTCTGTGTGGAAGAGGATCTGGGAAATCATTCCTGTCTTCTCTTGCAGAAGTAGGCTGAAGAGCTGGGAGATTTCATCCAGGATTAATGCACTGATAGAAGTTAAATCAATGTTTTTGGGATTTGAGTGTGGGTAATAACTCCTTGTGCCATTTCACAGCAATGGAAATAGTTTGGGTTGGAAGGGACATTAAAGATCCCCCCAGTTCCAACCCTCCACAGGGGCAGGGACATTTTCCACTGTCCCAGGGTGCTCCAAAACACATCAAGGGGCTCTTCAGCATTTCAGGTTGAAGTTGCAATTTTTTTTAATAGACCAGGTGCAGGGCTGACTTCCTCAAAATGTAAAATTTCATTAAATCAGACAGAAATGTGGGGACCAACTTGTCAGAATAGCAGTGGCACAGGCTGAAGGCAGATTATTCAAGGACATGGATTCCTTCAGATTTCAGTGCTCAATGCTGGAACCAAAAGGAAAGGTCTAGACTTAATCTCAAGAATAAAACAATTCTATGAAATGTCCATCATTTAATAGAATCATTAAGGCCTGAAAGCATCAAAATCATCAAGCCCAACCTCTCCTCACACATTTTTCCCAATAGTTGAAACTGCAAATTTATGGAAGGAGCACCACAATTTCCAAGGGAATGATTCACATAGTTGTTTTATCCCTTACATTTCTGTACAGGAAAATGCACATCAGACAAGCTCTTCTTTTATGCAGGGAACACAACCAAGCTCTGACCTCACTGACATTTAGGGAGTTTGATCACTGGCACTAAATGCTTAACAAGCAGAGATTTGATTGTGTGGCACAAAGCCTGCATAATTTATTTTAAACAGTCTGATAAAATCCTGTGCATGGGTGAAAGATGCACAAAGATTTGGACAGTGGAGAGGACTCTCCCCAGAAAGATTTATGTGATGGCTGTATTATGGGAAGAGAGATAGGGTGTGAAACTGCTGGGAACTGTTAGAGTAAGAGCAAAATAGAATGGGCTAAATACTCTCATTTCAAGGAGGACATGAAAACCAGATTGTGAAATATTCACTCTAAAAGTGGGTTCTAAAGCTGTGGAAAAGTGCATTCTAAAAATACTCTTGGTGATCTGGTTTAGTGGGGATGCTGGTGTTTGGGCAAAGGTTGGACTTGGTGATCTCAGAGGTCTTTTCCAGCCTTAATAGTTCTGTGATTCTGTGAAAAATGTGGAAGGATCTGACTCCAGTAAAGCTGTTCTTTGTCAGGTTTGTTCTCTATTGATATCAGCCCCGTAAACATCTCCAAACAGGACATCCAGAGCAAACCTCCGGGAGGTTTCCCCAACATTTTGGGAAGATTCTGAGCAAATAAAACCCTTCCTGAGCTGAGCTGTGCCTCTCACTGAGCTGCCTCCTTTGCAAGGTTTATCCCTGGAGGCTTTTATGCACCCCTGAAATATTCTGGGTATTAAAACACAAAGCCAGGCTGATCCTTGGGTACAGCCCCTCTTACTGCAGTTCTGCAAGGCAGCAGCAATACAAAATCATCCTGTGAGATACAAAAAGTGACCTGCATTAGTTAATTTTCATTAGTTTTCATTCAACATCATTATAATCATAAGAAATGGTCTGTTTTAAGAGAGTGGAGTTTTAATTAAGCTGATCTTAGAGGAGGAAGTTGTTGGGATTACATAAAGAGAGCTCTTTTTCAGCATAATGAAAGTTGGTATAACTTTACCAAATTCAATTATTTCTTCCCAACACAGCATGAAAAATATTTGGGAAACGACTGAAACAATTCTTAGAGCAAATTATAGCCCTGTCAGAGAACAAGAAATCAGTGTGTCAAAACATGAGGATATTTCTGTACAAAGCATCCAGCAAGTGACTTCATACAGATGATCCCTGTCTGAATATTATATTCCTCATTAAATCTATCCACAGCTGGAAAGAGGAATATTTTCTGTTTGCCTTTGGAAATTAAAAAAAAATATAATAACCCGAATGAAAAACGTCCTCAAACATAATCCAAAGAAGGATGCAGCAAAATGTTGTTTTAATTCATCTGAGTTCACTCAGTGCTGTAAAAACCTAGGTGCAACTTTACAGCTTTTGTGAGCCCCAAATAACTACATTTTCTGCAGTAAAACCAGATCTATAAAATTCCACTCACTCTTCTCATGTATACATTTTTAATAAGTGGATTTTATAGACTTGTTCCCTAAAAGAAGGGCTGATATTACAGACCATGGACATTGCACTGTTCATGTTTTTAATTCAAGTTGTGATGAAGGCAGAGATGCCCAAAGATCCTCCTGGTGAGCCCTGGGGAGACTGGCTGGAAAAAGAGCTGGAGAAATTCCCTCTGCCGTGGATCTGATCCCACTGACACACACACCTGGCTGGAAATGAAGGAACCAGAGGAACCAGGAGGGAGCAACAGCACTTGGAGGTTTTTTGTATAAATTTCTAAAACCATTATCACAAAATCTCAGACTAGTGTGGGTTGGAAGGAACCTTAAATCCCACCCAGTGCCACCCCTGCCCTGGCAGGGACACCTCCCACTGTCCCAGGTGCTCCAGCCCCAATGTCCAACCTGGCCTGGGACATTCCAGGGATCCAGGGGCAGCCACAACTTCTCTTTCAAGCACAAAATCCATTCCAGGGCTCATCACCATCATGGGAAACAACTTCATCCCAATATCTAAACCTACTCTCTCTCAGTTTGAAGCCATTCTCCTTGTCCTGTCCCGACAGTTCCTGATGAAATATCCATTTTTTATCTTTCCTTCAAGAAAGGATTCAAGGATTCAATCCTTCAAGAGGGATTTTTTTTTTTTAAAGTTTACACCCAGCATTTTCTTGCAGGGCTGAAATGTACTGAGCAGAGAGACACAAGTCTTTAAAGAATGCAAAAATCACAGAGAAAATTGAACACATTTGCTGGTTGTAATCCACTTTTTATCTGTCTCTGTAAGAACTGTGCCTATGATGCAGCATTTATAGATTTTAATTCCTAATGCCTTGCCATTAATATAATGCTGAGATATTTACCTGGTCAAGTGCAGCTACAGAATCCCAGAATCACTGAGCTTGGAAAAACTCTCTGAGATCACCGAGTCCAAGCTGTGCCCCATCCCCACCTTGTCCCCACCCAGAGCACTGAGAGCCACCTGCAGGGGTGGGATCCAAACCTCCCTGGGCAGTTCCAATCCCTGAGCACCCTTTCCATGATTAAATTCCTGCTGGTGTCCACCCTGAGCTCCCCTGGTTCAGCCTGAAGCTGTTCCCTCTCCCCCTGTCCTCTCTGGAGGTGTCAGATAAAAGAGAGGAGCAACTTGCTTTGTAGCTACACCAGTTTCTGTGCTATGGTTTGTGCAAACAGAGAGGGTTTGTGCATTTTTCTGTCCCAGCCTGGGTTTCTGAGCCCTCCCTCTCACAGCTGAGTGGCTCCTGGCAGCTCCTGACCCTCCTTTGGTGACATCTGGAGCCCTGGATTGCAGGCAGTGATGCCTCTGTGGTCTCCTCCTGCACAGGGCACAGGTGGTGGACATTGATCCAGTGACCATTTAGCACAGCTGGGAGGGGAAGTCATGAAAGGATGCTGCAATTCCCAGGCTCCCTGCTACAAGTTTGCTCTCCCATGAGGAAAATCAATGCAAAATGTGAGCCACTTATCAGATATTTCACATCCAGGAAGGTACAAGCACGAGCAGAACCCTGGAAATCTGGAAACGCACAGCTGGTGTTTTCTCAGATGGCTTTTTTCTTTGAAAAATAAATTTAAAAAATAGCAAAAGAAACACAGGCGAAAAAATAAAAGCAAAAAACCACATCTCACACAAAAACGCTGAAGAAACAAAGAGATAAGCAAGCTCCCCACATTTTATGAGTGAAAGATCATGGCAGGATTAGCCACAAAGCCATTAGAAAGTCTCACTGAGGTCACTGTGATTGTCTGGAGAGCAAAGGTTATTCAACAATGATTGCTCTTCAAAACACAAACCACGTCCAATAACACCACAAATAACTCCAGTTAAAGGCTTCACACTTCTTTTTGCTTATATTTTTAAAATTTCCTTGTCCAATCTTTTCCAGTCGGGGCTGTCCTGGTGTTAAAGAGCTTCCAGTTCCACTATAGATAAACCTCCAGTTATTGATCAGAGCATTGCCCACCCCAAGAACCAGGACACAGATTTGAAACCTGTTTTTCTGCTGGGAGCAGAGGAACTATTCAGGCTCCTCTCAGAGCTCCAGAGGTCACCTTTGCTGGGGGGATCATTAATAAGCTGCACATTTTGCAAGGATTAACACCCACTAAACCTTGGCATTTATTCCAGAGACGGAGATCAATGGGGCACTTTAGCACAGGACTAACAACATCCCTGAGCTGCTTCTTTTGCTCTTTAATCATCTTTGGTGGGGGGACAGCGGCAGCAGTTCAGAGGGTTTGTTTTCTGGTTTATTTGTGGAGCTGGGAACTAATTAATCCCCTTGTTATCAAAGCAGAGTCTCTGACTGGGGTTGTCTGTAACTCTAAAATGGAGCCCTGAACAAACCACATGGAGACAAAGCCTGGAGTTCAGGCAGAGGAAAGAGCTTTGTGGAATACAAACAAGGGATAGAGTAGCCTAATTCTGGTTCTTTGATGGATCTAGTGTGAAAAACAAGAGCAATAAGCTTCATACTTTGAATTGTATATTCTTACACTCAGCAGAAAATCTCCTTGAACATTTATCTGTCAAACCTGCAGATCTCTTTTTTTTTTTTTTTCAGAGTCATGTCTCCATCATGTGTGGGTGTCCCAAGCAAAATAAAATCGACAAAAACTACAGAAGAAACAGGTATTCTATATGAAAGTGGATTTCCTAGAATTTACATTATTTTTTTCTGTATTAATATTCTTTGCTATAACTCACAGTGCTAAACCACACAGAAAAGGCACTTAGTGCTCTCTCCAGCAGCAGGGTAAGAATAAAATAAATATTTAAAAATAATAATAAAAATTAAAAATATTTACACAAAAAGGTAAAAAATGTGAATACAACTTCCAGAGCAAATTCCTTTCCCTTTTCTGGAAGGCTGAATTTTGGAAAAGAATCCAAAAGGAAGGATCCTTTTTCTGGAGCTTCATTGCTGGAGTGGTCGTACCAGCTCCCTCCTCGTGGTGGTCACTTGTCCAGAAGTCATCAAGGATTCAGGTTGGTTTGGTTTGGTTTGGTTCTCTTGGTTTCTCTGCTCCAGCAGCAAACTTTTGGGGGAATTCAGGAGTGCAATAATCCATTTTTGTGGGATTTCAAGACCTCATTTATGCAAGAGCAGATCATTCCCCAATGCCTGTCCAGCAGCTCAATTTTATTCATACTACATTTTAATTCTTACAGTGCAAGTGAATTATGATGGATTTTTGCTCTCAGCTTTCCAATATCTGTCTCTGACAAGACTTCAAGGAATATTCACAAGACAAAGGTGATCCAGCTCCATGAATCTGAAATTATATCACCTCTGTATTGAAAAAACAATTGCAAGGTTGCATTCATGAAAATTGTGTTGAAATGTACTTTAGAACGTGTCTAACAAGACATGAGGGGAAATAAAGCCAATAATTTGGGAAATGTTTACTGATTAGCATTGTAAAATTAATTAATTCAATCTTACTTGAGCAGTGCCCTGAATTCCTGAAGAGGAGCAACCTGGGATGGGTGAGGATGTCCCTGCCCAGGACGTTGGAATGAGATGATCTTTGAGGTCCCTTCCAACCCAAACCATGCTGCAATTCTGTGATTTAGAATTTTAGAGCAGCCAAAACCCTCTGCATGGAGTCAACACCAATCAGCAATTCAGGTGGGTTAGTGGATGGATGTCAGAGCAGAAGGGGGCACTGACTGAGTAAAGCACCTCATGGGATGGGATCATATTCCTTTGTTAAAAAAAAAAACAAACTCATCTCAGGACTTAAATTTTGCCTTTGTGGTCACAGGGATTCGCCCTTGCAGCTGATGCTTGCTCCTCTCAAGTGGAGAGTTTAGATCATGTTAGTCCTTGACCTAATTCAGTTAAAAAGTTGATGAAGACATCCTGGGTTTATCTCCTCTGTCTAAAGAAGAGACAGAGAAGCTGACAGAGCCACAGGGAGCTGGAAATCTCCTGAAGGCACAGTGACAAAACCCCACGTGTATCATCCCAGGGCATCTCCAATTTCCACTGAGCAGAGCAGAAAGTGTCTTCCAGCCTGAGTTTCTGCAAGAGACACCTTGGCTCAACTTCTAATTCCCTCCTGTCTCCCAGCCTGTGCTGCTGGTGCTCTCCTGTCTGCTTCATAGACCAGATCCTATCTGCCAGGTATTTTTAGCCTACGACAGCCACACAAGGGCATCGTGCACTTCATCCTGAGACAGGGAAACTTTTGTCACTCCAGAGCAACTTTTGAGGTTGCTGGGGGCCCATCCCAGGCTGCTGAGGTTGGCCCAGTTTCAGGAGTTGTCTGTGCTCTGACACTGTCAAAACTCCAAGAGGATCAGCCCTTCCTCAACAGTGGAAAAGTTTTTTTAATTGGGTTTCTGACAGCTGGAAACACAACAGCAGTTCACTTTTTTTTTTTCTTTTTTTAATCATCAATGTTTGCTTTGGTTTTGTTTCTTAGTTGTTTTTTTTTAAACGTGGGTGGTTTGTTTTTTCTTTTATTCTGATGGAATATCCCAGTTCTTCAAAAGCAAAATATTTGACAAATAAATGTTGATCTCAATGAATTTTTGTTTTGACAGGGTATCGGGCAAAGCCACAACATTTGGGTAACGTGCAAATGTTTTATCCTGACCTCTAGGAAAAGACTTGTTTAATATTCAAATTTATCATCACTTTCTGTGTCACTTCTCAAAGATATGGGTGGAATCTTTAATAGGGTATAAGATAGTTCAGAAAAATCTAAATTAGAACTTTACAAGTTCTAATAAAAAGAAAATTCAGATGTTCAGAAGTTGAAAATTCAGCTACTGAAGTGTTACAGTCTTTGTTGAATGAGAAAAAAAAAAAAAAAAAAAAAAAAAAAAAGAGAGACCACAGAAAGGTTTGGGTTGGAAGTGACCTTAAATCTCATCCAGTGCCACCCCCTGCCATGGGTAGGGACACCTTGAAGTGAATTAACCTTTTACAGAGACATTTCTAAAATATTTTTTGCATTCTTAGTTGGAAATTGAAGAGCTTTAAAAGCATTAATTTCCTCAGCAACTGAAAAATTCTGTTCCCAGTCTTGTTCGACAAGAAATGCATAAGGAAATTCTTTTATTTTGACATAGAAAAGACTAAATTTGTAATAAACTTTCAAAATTGGCTGCAAGAAGCCTGAGTTAATCTGTTGCAAGCAACTTGTAGTCTATTTACTCTTGATACCACTTAGAAAAAGCCCCGTAATTATTTAAAAGAAAATTTTAATGAGGAAATACCTAAAATTCCATTTAAAATTTTATCCCTAATTAAAAATGGAGCTGCTAATTATAATGCCTATCTCCTTTAGAAGGTGCTGCAAGGCTTAATTAATTGTCGGTAAAGCTCATTTGAGAAGCTCACAGGATGGAAGTGCAAAGTTGTTTATGTTAATCAGGGGGCTGGGTGGGTTCTGGATGGGGCTGCTGGGCACCTGTGGGCACGTGCCAGGGGTTGTCACGTCCTGCTGTCCCCATTTCACAGCCCCAGAGCAGAGCAGGACAGCTGAGGTGCTTCCAATGTCATCAGAGAATTCTCCAGGAGAGCTGGAGAGGGACTGGGGATGGAGGGACAGGACACAGGGAATGGCTCCCACTGGGATGGATGGGATATTGGGATGGAATTCCTGGATATGAGGGTGGGGAAGGGCTGGGATGGAATTCCCAGAGCATCTCTGGCTGCCTCTGGATCCCTGGCAGTGCCCAAGGCCAGGCTGGAGCACCTGGGACAGTGGAATGTGTCCCTTCCCACGGCAGGGGTGGCACTGGATGAGTTTTAAGGTCCTTCCAACTCAAACCACTCCGGGATTCTGTGATGAATTCAAGTAACTTTTCCCACTGAAGGACACTCCCCACCTGACTCTACCTTTTCTCTGCTGAAGCAATCCCAAGAGGAAAAAGGGAAATCCACAAGGGTTTGGAGTCCAATCAGAATTTGTGTCTGTGCTACTTTAGACAAGCAAATCTCCCCTAAAAAAAAATAGTTTAATATGTAACATAGGAAAGGGCAGTTGAGTGTTTAAGAGGTCACTCAGGGCTGGGATGTGATTCCAGTGACAGCTCCCACCCCACCAGCTGAACCCCACAGACGTGATTGTGGGGACCAGGACTAAACAACTGTTCTAACCACTGTTCAACCACTCCTGCTCTAAACCTAATCCCGTGCAGTGACCCAGTTTTTGAGGAGAGAGGTTTGTGATTACCTGACAGGAGCTCATATTTGTACGAGAGGAACAGCAAGAGCACATTTAATCTTTCATGCTCCGCTCTGACAGCTGCGCTTTCGCTCGCTCAGCTTTCTTGAAGGATGAGCCAGGCAGAGCTAATTTTTACACATCCCAAATTTCCAGACAGGGATGTGCACGAGCTGTAGGAGCTGTTTATCTGGCTGAGGCACTAATTGTGCGGGTCCTAGCTGGGAAGGCAGCACATTTCACGTTAACGCCCGGGAAGAGACACGCAACGCTCAGCGGATAAAAGGCTCGTGGTCCCAGCTGGGAGAGCAGTTCCATTATCTCCCAGCTGCACAGACCTTCCACACGGCTCCGTTCTGCCTGGCTGAACGCTCTGCCTTGCTGGCAGCTCCAAACAGTCCTGCAGACGATTGTGGAGACCCTGAGACATCCCCGTGCTGGGAGCTGTAAGTACAGAGCCCTGCTGCTGCTGCGGTGTGCGTGCTGCTGGGGAGCTGCGCTCGCCGGGTGGGTTTTTATCCTTCCTCGCTCGTTTTCATTTGCATAAGGGGGAGAGAAGGGGGGAAAAAAAAAAAAATCGCTGCTTTATTTCTCCTGCGTGTCTGGAAATGGCTGGTGCTCCCAATGTGGGCAGAAAAGGAGGTGTAGGGTGGATTTGTATGCGTGTGAGCCCAGGCGGTGCTGGCCACAGGCAGCACAGGTCCATTATTGAGGCTATCACAGCTCCTGCTGCAGTAGAACGGGCAGCACAGAGCATGACAGTGCTAATTCTGGCACTTTCAGATCACTTTCTGCAGCGTATTAACAGCTGAAATGGGTAATGAGAGCCTAACCTCATTCCTGCCAGCTGAAGGTGGAAAAGCGATAAACATAAATCTGCAGGGAAATGTAGGTAAGTCCTAAAAAGAAAGTTTTTCCCTGTTGCTCATTTGAATCATCAGAAGGGAATATAAAGCAAGTTCCCAGCCTGTACTGAACTTTGGGTCTGCATCCAGAGACCTGCAGGAGTGTTAGTTTGGATATTTATTTATTTCCACCGCATGACACAGCTGTAAAGGAAATGATACTTTATCAAAAGTTTGGGAAGTCTGTGCTTCCAGAAGCAAGTGACTGATTAGAACTTTCTGGTAAATCAGATGTTCCCATGGTGCTGTTGGGGTGAATCCTTGGTTTCAGACAGCTGCTGCATGTGGAAAGGGGCTCCCCCAGCAGCTTTTGCACAAGCAGGATGCTCCAAGCTGACAATTTCCTGCAGCACTTATGGAGCTGAATGATCAAGCAAGATGCAAACACTCTGTAAATAACAATTACTTGTCCTTTTATCAGCACTGCAACCCTTTGCAGATAAATATTGTGAGTTAAAATCCAAATATTTACTCCTCTGAAGTGGCATTTCCACCTCCCCTTTTATTTTTCTCCCCCAAAGAGGGGGGACTTGTGACATCCACACAAAGTTCTGAAAGTTCAGAGAATTTTTCTGTGTGTGCCACTAAACCCTTCAGTGTTTGTAATTCCAGGCACCACATCCCCACAAATAACCCATCTCCATCAGCCAGCTTTGCCTGTGCTGCTCCAGAGGCACTGTGTCAGTGTTTCACATTCCAGAAGTCTCTGCTTCACAGGTTTTATGACACTAAAAAGTCCCAAATCAGTACCTCTATGAAGTTAGCAACAACCATAGATCACATTTTATTGTGTAAAAAAAAAGAAAAATAAACCCCCCCAGTGCTGGCAGCTGTGGGTTTCAGATGCTGGTGAGGTACTGCTGGCCGTGGATTACAAGTTTTACCTTCCATGCTGAGGATAAAATTATAAATAATCCAGAACAACTTAAGTGCTTTAAATCAAGCAGGAGCCATGTCTCTTTTCCTTTGCTTCCAGCTTTATGACCACTGTTAAAAAGGTTTGTGGTGCATAATAAGCTACTCTAAAATTAATTTCTTGCCATTGAAGCAAGAATTTCCCTCACAGAACAAGGTGCCAGTGTGCCCAAGGGGCCTTAAAACACAAAGTTGGGTGGCTCAAAGCACTATTTGTGTTGGAACTGAGAATTTTCATCAGAAGATATTTTGTGAGTATGTGGGAATAGATCAGCTCTATGAAACAGCATCAAATTTGTATTTCCCCCTCAAAACCGTGTTTAGCTGCATGGTACTACAAAATCTGTTAAAAACTGAGTTTCCTGCAGAAGATTGCCACAGATTGGCCTCTGCTCACCTTCCTCAGGGACAAAGAGACATAAAAATCATCTTAATGGTGCCCTGCTTGTCCCCAGCCTCTTACCCTGTCTCTTGCCGAGGAGGAAAACCAGAAGGTCTGGCCCAAAAAGTCATTTATTCCTTCTTCCCAAAGGCTGCAATCAGAACTGGCCATAACTCTGTGCTTGGGTGAGTTTGTAGCCTGGGCTGTGCAGGAGGGAATCTCTCCAGGGGACGTGGAGACACAAAAATTCAGGCACAGTTTTACAGCTACAACTCCCTGAGTGGTAAAAACCATCCCTGGGCTGCAAAAAACCCCAGACACAGCAGAATTTAAGTGATTAGGTGACCTTATTTGCATCCAAAAACGATCAAACAATTAACAAATCTCTTATTTACACAAAGGCTTTCCACAAATTCTGAAAATGCAAGGGAAAAATACACCTTAAAAAGAGAACAAAGCATCTTCAAGTGCCCTAATCACAGTGAACAACCTCAGTCAAAACAGATCAGGGCACTGCACTTAACATTCTCTATCTTTTGGAGGAAAAAAACACACACAAGTGTGAGACAGAGCTCACAGGTATGGAAACCCTACCTGGAGTTGGGAAAGTGCTAAACACACCAGGTCAGCAGAGAGTAAAGAGCCAGCCAGGTATTTTGGCACCAAAAACCCTCATGGGGACTTGAACTCATCAGTTTCAGAGGCTGGAGGAGAAGCAGTGAGGAAAAGTTGGAATTTTTCCATACCTCTGCTCTCAGCTCTGTCTCCTCTCCTCCCAAAATCTCCAGGCTCTTCCTGGTTCTCAGGAAAATTAATCCACAAACACCAGAGGTTTATGTCCAAAAAGGAGACAGAGGAGGCCTTTTGCTTCATTCGAATAAAGGGAGAGGCCATGGGGCATTCCCCTGGGATCTCTCCAATATTTGGAGGACACAGCCTCCCTTTTTATCCCAATTTCCCAGCCTCTTTTCCCTCTCTCTTTCCCCATGGGCTGAGGTACTTGAGAGGCACAGACTTCCCAAACACCTGACACCTGAGATTCCCCTCTAATGTACAATCCTCCCTTTTAATTTTTAATTCTTATAGAATTCAGGGTTTTTCCCCATTGCTTCTTTCATCTTCCAATATCCAGTTTCATTTATCAGCAAGCCTACAGTTTGTTTGTAAAGGCAAATATCTTTTTCCATTCATCAATCCATGGAATCCTTCCCATTGTTTCTTTTATCTCTCAGTGCTGGTTTTATCTACCAGCAGACCCACAACTCCTTTGTAAAGACAAGTCCAACATTCCTCTCCTGGTGGACGAGGAGCAGCAGGTCAGCACTTCCTGCTGGTTTTGTTCTTGAGGGCAAGGGGATTCTTCCCAAATTTTTTGGGACCACAAAAATGATGGATCAGTCTTATTGCAGTCTTCAGTGTCTGAAGGAGCTCCAGGAAAACTGGAGAGGGAGTGGAGACAAGGGATGGAAGGACAGGGAATGGCCTCAAACTTCCCAGGGCAGGGATGGATGGGATACTGGGAAGGAATTCCTGGCTGGGATGGAATTCCCAGAGCAGCTGTGGCTGCCCCTGGGTCCCTGGCAGTGCCCAAGGCCAGGCTGGGCACTGGGGCTGGAGCTGCCTGAGATGGTGAAAGATGTCCTTACCCAGGGGATGAGACAATATTTAAAGCCCCTTCCAACCCAAGAAATTTCATTATCCTGCAATCTCATCTCTTAATTCATTTTGGAAATCTCTGTGTTCTGGGTTTCCTGCAAGAGTTAAAACTCCAGAGCACGCAGTGCTCAGAGGAACCTCTGGGAGAGAGGGGTGGGCAGGAAGGAGCTGGGGACAAGAGTGATTTCCCTCACTTGGAGCCTGGGATGCATTTTTAGCCTATAAAGAGCAGAAGGAATGGAGCAAGTGAGTCAGAAAGGCAGTTTGTTTTATTAAAATTCCTGACAGCTTCTGCTGTAACGCTCTTGTTAAAAGAGATGGAAAACATCAGAAAGATGAGAGAAGCTATGTTCTGTCCTGGCTCTCTACACAACATAATAATATGGGAAGGAGTGTAATTGGTTTCCCAGTAATTGGTTTTATTGGCTATATCCAAACACAAGTGACTCAGGTACACAAAAACCCTCCCCAGGGCTCTGATCCCAGCTCCCACCAGAGGCAGCTCAAAACAAATAAAAACATTCTGCCTGCTTTTCATACAATAAATTCTCACTTCTCTTCAGGATACCCTGATGTGATCACCGATAAGATCCATTTTTTTAAAAAATAAGATTCTTCAGGAAAAAAATACAATTGCCTTATATTTGGTAATGAATTCAGCTCTCCCATGGCTGCAACCAAAGCATGAGGATCCCAAATCTCTCTTTGTGGTGATGCCTGCAAGGAATCTCTTATCAAAATTCCTCTTATTAAACTTATCTCTTATTAAATGGGGGAAGACTGGCTGGAAAACAAGGGTCCTCTGCTGTAAAAATCAGTGTAAATATCAAGTGTGTACCTGATTTAATTCCCATCCCTGTGATTCACACTGGGAATGTAGATCCTGGCTGGGATGAAGTTCTGCACCAAGTTTCTCACTGAAATGAGTGAATTTTCTGACATTTAGTGATTATTTCTGCTTCAAACTCATTTTTTCCTTCTGTGTGTATTTGAGGTTTCACCACATCCCATGGCCTGGTCCATTGCAGGCTCAGGACATCAGGAATGGGCCTGCCTGATCCCAAAATGCTTGGTGCTGTTTCTGGAACCCTGGTGCACTTTCAGCAATTCAAATCCATTCCTCCCAGACATTCCCTCAGCGAGTTTGGGGTGTGCAGAACACGAGTGGTGCCTTTGGTGAGAGAAATGGGGATTAAAAGAAGTTTCTGCAACTTCATCTCTTCGAGCAGTTTCTGATAATCCTACCATGAAATTACAAAACCAGCGGGACCAGAGCAAACCTCCCTGGAAATTGTACTCCCTCCATTTGTAAAGGAAGCCAGATAAGGTGGAGATTTTTATCAGCTAAATGAGAGCTGTGTGTCACATGGACTACCCATGTCCCACCCTTCAGCTGAAAACCCTCAGCCAGGACAGAATTTGGGCTGGTGTGCACTGGAGCTGTACATCCCTGCCTTCCTCAGGGTGTTGCAGCTTCCAAGGGGTTTGTCCTTGAGCCAAGGGTGAAAAAAAAAAACAAAAAAAACCCCAAAAAAACCCACCCAAAATTCTCCACAGAACCAGCACAGCAGAGCTGCTGATTCTCCCTTGTGCCTCAGTTTCCCTTCTCTGATGTCTCAGCTATTCCTGATGCTCTCAGTGGGATAACCCTGCCTGGTGACAGCTGGGAATGTTTTACCCACAGCACTGTCACTTGTCCCTGGTTCTGCAGCAGCCACTCCTCACACTGATGCCACTCTGCTAATTCCCTTCATTTGCCCAATTAGCCCCAGATGATTTTGTTTTCCTTCAGCTGAGCAAAGCAGGGAAGCTCTGCAGTCCCCAGCAAGAGAATTTCTCTCCCAGAAATTGTTTTGTCTGCTGGTTTAGCAGAAGCACTTGGGCTGCACAGCAGGTTAGAGGTTTTACCCCTGTTAAAGTCACTTAAACTGTCACCTTTCCCTCAGCACTGATATCATTAGTGGTGACACATTGCTGCAGCCTCTCCACAGAGGTCACCCAGCCCTTTCTGGAGCTATCACACAAAGCTAAAAGCCATAAGTATTATATTTAACCCTCTCCTTTCCTGTGTTACTCCAAAACCACTGGAGGTGCAAGTCTAATTACTTCCCTGAACACACTCTGGTCCCTCTATTCCACCAAATCCATGAGTTAGGCTTGAATTTTCAGTCCTGGCTCGATTTTCCCACCCCAAGATCCAAATAAATACAAATATTTGGTATAAAACTCCAATGCCTGGGCAGCTCCACTCCCATCTGACTGTGAGAGAAGAGCCACAGGGGAAAGACTTGTCAGAGGGATCTTCTACTTACAAGGAAAGTCTTTGTTTTCTGCAACATTGAAATGGGAACAGTTATCCATGAGTTCCTTTGCAGAAGCCTGGGCTGGTGGAAGATGTCCCTGCCCATGGCAGTGGGGGTGGGACAAGATTGTCTTTGTGGTCCTTTCCAGTCCAAAGAGTTCTGTGATTCCCTGAAAAACTTCACATAAAAATAAACAGACTCCTTTTCCAAGGAGAGAATTCTTCTAGAGCTGAACGTACACAAAATATTTGTTGTTGCTATTTGAATACCGAGCATCTTTTGAGCAGGATAAAGCCAGGCTGGTAGCTGTGCTATCATTCCCAGAAAAACTCCTGTCCCAGGCTGCAGGTGAGGAAGAGGAGGTGGAGCTCCCATCCCTGGAGTGTCCCAGGAAGGGCTGGAGGTGGCACCCAGTGCTCTGGGCTGGGGATTGGGCACAGCTGGGACTCCATGGTCTCAGAGGCTTTTCCAAGCTCAGTGATCCTGGGGTTCTGTGAAATGCCCCTTGCTCAGGTGGGGACACTGACACTGAATCCTCAGCACCTGAGCTCAGGTCTCACACAGCTGTCCTGTTTGCCAATAAAGGCAGAAGCTTCTCTTTGAAATGGAGAATGTAAACGCCCTTCTTCCAAATTATTATTAAAATTTTGAAATTAAGGGGCTCTCAAGCAAAGATATGGGAATTAGGAATAACAGTTCTTTACTAGGAAAATTAAAATA
>JAOTQP010000619.1:18305713-18323213 GCA_026413545.1 Cichladusa arquata
GAAGGGAAGGGAAGGGAAGGGAAGGGAAGGGAAGGGAAGGGAAGGGAAGGGAAGGGAAGGGAAGGGAAGGGAAGGGGAGTCTGAGCAGCAGCCTGGGGGCTGCTCAGATAAAGATCAGCATGGCTTTGGTGATTTGGCTCAGGAGGGCTGGAAAAGCTCTCAGATGAAGGATCCTCACCCTAGTGAGGAAATTCACTGCAGTGCTTGCTGCTCATGACGAAGATGTTCTTTTTCTAATACAAATTTTCTCTTTGCAATATCCTTTGGCTTTACACAACATCATTTTTCCCGGTGTAATTTCACAGCAAAGGAGCAAAACTTTGGAGCAAATGTGAAGTTTTTCTTTTTTATGTTTTATTTTGTTTTGAGCCAGACACACAAACATAAAAGGAGCTTTTACTCAGTAGGTCCTGCTTGAGATATGAGTGACTGACCTGGAGATACACACAGAGTAAAAGCCTCTTTGAGGCTGTCTCATGAGTTAAGTGAAGCTCCAAGTCTTTGGAAAGCTGATCTAAATCTTGCTGAAATCAGTGGGGTTTATTTCCATTTCCAGGGCTGGGTCAGCCCTTGCATGCTGCTTGCTAGCTCCATTAATTCCTGGGTGAATTCTCCTCCACACAAAGCAATTGTGGCTGAGAGATTTGCCTGGGTCCAGGGACTGAAATAGGTGGTGATGAACTTGCACTCTGATGAGGACTGATTTGCCTATTAAAGAAAGAAAAGCTAAAGGCAGTGGATCCCTTCAGACCCCAAACTTGCCATTTCCCTTAAAGGATGACAGATTTTTGTGAGAGGAGCAGACTAAGAGAAGAATAGAAACAATTTGTGTGTTGCTCTGGTGAAAAAAAATGGATTTGTGTCACAGTGAGGTAACAACATTGTTTTATGTGTCAAGCAAAAAAGAGAAATAGTCCATTATTTAGATCAGCACCAGTAAATGGATGTTTTTAAGACTGAAAAGCGAGGCCATCTCCTTCTTATCATCTCCATTCAATCTCCTAAACTCCTGCTGAACCTGTGAGAGAGCCTGGGCTGCGAGAGAGGGAGCGAGCCAAGGCTCAGAGTGACACAGAGTGACACCAGAAGGAGTTATTAGAGGAATTTATGGGCACAATCAGACATGGGGATGACAAGAAGCTGGGGAAGAGCTGCAGTATCCCAGGAAACAATCTGCATTATTAAGAGCAGAACTCCAGGGAAGGTGTGATGAGCTTGACAAAGTGCAGACACTTCACTTTGGTATCCTCCTCAAAATCTCTGCCTCAAAACCAGAAGCACTTTTAAGCCCATTAGAGAAACTCTATTTTGGGGTTTTAGCACTGCAGTTCCAAGGAAATGTGTAGAAACTCGTTGATGGAGCAGCTTTGCAGGGAGGTGAGGCTGAAAATGAGGCTCTTACAATGTTTTTTTTTTCTGCAGTTGTTGGGATGGATTTGATAGTCCTGGGGAAGCACCAGGTTGGGGTTGGCCAAGGCTCCAAAGGTGGCTCTGGTGTCAAACTGGTGTCAAACTGGTCTGAACCTTCCTGGAATGGAACAACCAGCACAGATTCCCGAGTGTTTAAAGAAAGACTTGAGCAGGAAACTTCAATATTAAATATTTCAGATCCTTGTCCCATGGAAACACTCACCAGAGGGGAAGGAAAGATGTAACCATGGGGGTTTCACTGTTCAGGTTTATCAATCAAACTATTTCAAACTATTTATTTTTTTCCTTTTGATCTGTAGCCCAAATTCAGCCCAACACCCAAATCCATCTTTTGCATCTGATATGAGAGTGATAGAGTGATCCTATAGGAAAGAATGCACCTGAAAATATGTAAATTAGCAATTTCTGCCATGGAGGAGCCATTCCACAAACCTGGCACTAGACAGACCCTGAAGCAAGGAGCTTAAATGCCAAAGACCCCTTAAATTCAATGTTTTCCTTGAACAAATCCTTATTTTTCTCTGGAATATTAGCAGTGTTAAATTGCCAGCCTCCAGTTTTGAAGGCACTTTATCTTGGGCACCTTTAAAACTGAAGGGGAGATTTGGGATGTTGACTTGTTTTGTTTGTATTGATGTGGAAAATGAAAGTGGGATTCCTTGATAATGAATGTACTCACAGATTTCTTGGAACAGAACAATTTTTTTCATGTTCCAAATGTAGTGGTTTTGGCTTAAAACAAAGGACAACCTTTGTAAGAGGTTTGGTGAAAACATGTGGTTTAGCAGAGACACCAAAAGGCAAAAGTTGATTTTGATAAGGGAGAAAGGAAAGATAAGAGGATGGGGAAAGATCCCCTTGGTATGGAAAGACAGATTTTGATATTCCTAAATTTGCTGATCCAACAAATGTAAGAGTTTACAACAAACAATGTGATGCAGGAATGAAACCAGAGGAATTTCACTTTTTGTGCCACCACCAAAACACAGCCAGGGATGGATGAAGGATGCAGGAACTGCTTGGGAAGTGCACAGAAATAGGATATAAAAGTGGAATGGAAAACACAGAGCAGGGGGATGCAAAGGGAAGGAGAAGCAGCTAAACATGGAGGTGAATTTTCACCAGCTCCCTTTAACTGCCACAATAACAATATTCAAACCCTCAGGAATTTTCACTCTGCAGGTTTCTCTGGGAATTGTGAGTTTTCCCTGCACTTTTCCTGGGTGCTCAGGTGGTGAGGGATGGGAATAACCCTTACAACCCCTTTGTAACTTGGGCATTTAATCAGCAAAACCATTTCCATCAGACTTGGCCAAGGGGCTGCTCCTCAGAATGGCCTTGGTGAGGCAGCAGTGCTTAATTCACTTTTTCTTTCCTGTATTGTAACAGATTGTTTGGCATTGTCTCCTCTCAATTATTCCCTGTGATTCCAACAATACATTTTGAATAAAGAGAGTGGAGATGAAAGCACTGAGCAGAAGGGGATAAAAGAGGCTCCTTGGAGAGCTGATGTTAAAGGCAACAGGTGAAAGTCCTGTTAGATTTCCATGTCCAGTTTAATGGATGAGGAAACAAAGCAGAAATGAAAAGGAAGTTTTGCCTCTTGAAAAAAAAAAAAAAAATTCACTGCCAGGAAAAAAATCTCTTGCTAAATATTTATATCCAGTCCTGGCCTTTCACTGCCCTTCACGTTTTTGAATTTTAGAATTGATTTATTTTAAATAACTGCATACATAAATAAGTGCATCCTAAATATATATCTCTGTGTATTAGAAGATTCTAAGTAAAATTATTATTCTTATCATAAACCAGATAAATTTTAAGAGTTCTTCTTCCAAAGATATTTGGTCCTGATTTCCAGCTGGTGCAAATTTGCATTTTTCCATGAAGGTCAAAGTTCTCCTACTCTCACCCTGGAGCAGCCAACCCTGTTTACCTGCTAAAAACCCAGAGCACCTCCAGAATAGCAAGTTCAAATTCTTTAGTGTACCCAGGAAGGGAAAACATTCCTAAATCCTGATTACTATTCCAGCTAACATTTTGCTTTTCTAACCTGTTCTGAGTTTGTAGCAATTGTCTGCTGCATATCCAGCAAATGCATCAATCCCTGCATGTGTGACTTGTTTGGAGTGCAGGGCAATTATCCAGGAATAAAATCAATTTCTAACAAATCATCTGCCATGTGCAAAGCAGGACTCTAATAGTAATTAAAGTCATAAAATGGATTAATGTTTCTCCCTATCTCTTCCTTTTACCCACTGGTAAAAACAGCTCATAAATGAGTTCTAGGAAAGAGCATGAACTGTAGAAGAAATTAATTAATAAACAGCAAATAATCACAAATCAATTCATTTAGGCCTAGGATTACATCATGATTTTCAAGCAGCTTGATACCATTATCTGTGTCATGTGAACTGACTTTGAGGTGACTTTGAGGGAATTTAGATGTTCACATGGAACTCGGAGCAAAAATAAAAACATAAAGTATATAAAGGGAAAAATAGGCAAGTCTTGTTTTAAATGCACCAAAATATTCTCTAAAGTTGTATTTCTATTTAGCTCAGATTGACATGTTCTTCTCCAATATACTCAAATACAAGCTCATAATCAAGTTTTCTTCTCAAATTGCCAACTTAAATACAAAACAAGTCTATAAGTTATTCCCTGACTTGTAACATAACCATCTTCTCAAAATCAAAACAGTGGTTTGTGTTCAAGTCCTCTGCTCCTCTCTCCTGTACCCCCCAAACCCTTCTGGATTTTCCATGGGGGATCCTTTAAAATTCCAGCTTTTCCCCTTGGCTGTTTAAAGGAGTCCCTCCTCCTCTTCCTCTCCTGCATTCCACCAACAGAAATAAATCATTTGTATTCCTCTTCCCATCTCCAGATCATCTTGAAACCTGTCTAGACATTAAAGCAATCTGTTTACTGCACTGATTATTCCACTTGGCTGTATCCCCCATCTTAAAATACATAGATTATGCTGAATTAAGTCCAATTTCATCCAGAAACCAACTGATTATTTTCTCCCTTTTCCTCATTATCCAAGAGATTCTAAATGATAGCAACAGCATCACCAAGGAGGAAGGGAATGGGAAGGATCCTCATTTCACACTGAATCATTTACTTGTTAAAACAATAAGCCTTGAAATTGACTTTCCCTCCTGACACCCCTGCATGCACAAATGCAAATAAAATGATTACAGGCTTCATCTTGGGCAAAAACAATGGTCATGGATCTAAAAGTCACCCTGGAATTGCAGCCTTGCTTGTTCCTATTTATATTGGTTAGAATTCCACTAATCATGGTTTAAATCTGTGGCCACCCAGGCCAGCCCAGAACGAGTCCTGGCCACTTCATTTATTGCTGCACTGCAGTATAGGGCTATTAAAAAATCCAAATATTTCCTGACAGCTCTCGGGGGAAATCTGCAGTTCATAATTTCCTTTCATGGTGCTATTAATACTTCCTGACAGGCTGAAAGCCAGTTGTTAATAATCTGGCAGATTTCCAGGCACTTGTCTAAAATTAGCTTCAGCTTCATTTCTATATTTTTTTGGTTTTTTTGCAAATCTTAGCCCCTGATGCAGAAATTTCTGAGGCAGGAGTGGCAGGTGGATGCCCTGGTCCCCTCCTGCAGGTGTTGGTCCAAGCCTTGAACCTCCTGGTTCAAAAGAGCATTGCTGCAACTCCAAAACTCCAGGGATGTTTTGCTCAACTCCACGTTCCCTTTGTGATTTGGGAAGAAAGTTTGGTGGGTTGGTGGGTTCTCTGTGTCCACAGGGCAAAGAAATTGCCTTCTCTTATTTTTAAAGGTGTTGTGAAGGCCACCAGCTGGAGGACCAGATGTGTAAAGAATGCAGCAGCAAAAATAATAAATACTAAAGATATTGTTTTATTGGAAAGGAGAGCCCCATAAAGATATCACAATGCTTTTAATATGGATTTTAATAACAGGATCTGGGATATTGAATGTGAAGAAGCAAAAGATTAAACTGCAAACACCCAATAAGAGACTTTAGGGTGGCACAAATGAAAGCATTGCTGGGATATCAGGCTCACAGAGAAACAACTGCTGCATGAGATCTTGAAAGAGATGAAGTCTTCAAGGTATCATTGTAAAAGTTTATCAACAATTCCTTTATTAACCTCCGTGTCTTTGAAGAAACCTGCACACTGTCTTTTGATGATATTCTAATTTTGATCCTCTTTTTACTGAAGGAATGGGAACTTTGCTGCTGACTTCAGTTGAAACAGCATCAATTATTTTATCATTATTACACTGATAATATTTGGAAGGAGGCTTTCTTAAGCTTTTACTCATAGTTATGAAGTAGATATTAAACTTTTCACCTGGGAAGAACAATGTGTGCTCTTCATTCCCAGTGTTTGGGTGCCACCAAGAGCTGCAGCTTTAGTGTTTGTGAACATGTTAAAAGAAATGTGATAATTGGTTTTAAAGTGATATTGGCAGATGTGGTAAATTTAACACCTTCAGATCTCTTCAAAAACTACATTTCATAATGTATTGAATTGAAAATTGATCCACACTTACATTTCAGCCAGGCCTTGGAAGCCTTTTGATCAGACTTTTTCCATCTCAGTGTTTGCTCAATAATTGCTGCAGACTGTATTAAATGATTAGGAGAGAATCTTCTTGTAGTTGGAAATTGCCTTTATGATGAAAACTTCTAAATTCTAATTCACATGGAGACCATTCTCTTCTGTAGTTCCCACAAATCTCTGAGGACTGGACTGTTTTCATCCCACCAACACTTCCAGGACAGATTTCACACAGGTGTTGGAGGTCCATGCCCACTTATTTAGGGATTAAAATGAGAGCAGCACTGTTCTAGCCAAAGAATGAGCAATCAGCCCCTTCAAGCTGATTACTGGCATTGCATAGTTTATAAATTTTTTTTAAAAGTGTCAACAAATGTGGTTGTATGAGATGACTGCACCTGGGTTCAGCACAAGGACTGGGGTTGGTTGTACTCTGTTATATTCATTTTCACTTAAGCTTTGCTGCTGAAAGACATTTTAATGCTGGTTTGCCAACAGCACAACCCACTGGGGTTTCTGTCTTTCAGCCTTTGCATTTGGGATAAATGCAGCAAATTCTCTGATTGGCTCCTGCCTGTAGAGACAGGGTTATTTACAGCTGGGAATGGCCACACAAAGCTTGGCTGCTGCTCTGGAGCAGTTCACATACCCATGGAGGAGTGAGTGAAAGAGTGACACTCCCTGAGACCTTTCCAGCAATTCCAGTGGATCCTGAAGCACATGGGCACGTTCTGCAGTGCACTGATGGCAGAGGAGGGTTTCTCTCTCAGCATCCTGTTTTCAGCTCCCTAATTGTTGCTGTGAAAATAAAAATGCAGGGAAAAAAAAAAAAACAACAACAAAATAATTTAATTTTTTTTTTTTTTTTTTAAATCCTATTGTGTCTTGTACTTGACTGTTAAAGTAGGTGTCAATCCTTGCAAGGATGCTTAGAATCATGGAATGGTTTGGGTTGAGAGGGACCTTAAAAATCACCCAGTGCCCCCCCTGCCATGGCAGGGACACCTTCCACTGTCCCAGGTGCTCCAAACCCAGTGTCCAACCTGGCCTTGGGCAATTCCAGGGCTGGGCACCCAAAAACTCCCTGTGCCAGGGCCATTTCAGTGCTGCTGAGTCCATCTGGGATGGTGATGAGGCCTCAGCAGAAACCAGAGCACAGTCCATCCCATTTCTCCTCAAATCTCTTAATTTGGGGAATTTAAGACAACAAAAGCCTCTGTAGTGTCCCACCATGTAGGATCTCAATGTCACCTGAAACACAACGAGCTGTTTGCTCGGATTTAGGAAAATGTTTTGAAAACACAAGATTTAAACCCTCCCTGAAGGCTTTATGCTCTGAATTTGAATTACAAATGAGCCACAATATTTTCCTTTTCCTTGGGAAAAGTAAGCAACAGCAGTCAGGAGTGAAAACCAAATGAAAAGCCAAGTCCTTTTGTTCAAGAGGAAAAATGGGAGTGATCAGTATCGGAAACCTTTGTTAAATAGCACGGGATGCTTTTCTCCCTCAAAATATGGTTCAATAATTCTAAATAAGCAGTAAGTACTCCAACAGCATAGTAAATCCTGCTGGAGCCTGGAAAAACTGGTTGCTCCTGCTCCTGTTCTGGTAGTTGCAAGTGTTTGCTATTCACTCTGTTATGGATAGCTGGAAAATAGTTTGAGTGCAGAAAGCGCCTCAGGGGTAAAAAGTTTGAAAAGAAAAATGTAGCTGTATATCATTGGCATTCATGAGAAAATTCACATTAGATGCCTTGGAATCAGGTGCTCAGGAGACAATGGAGAGATCAGGAGCAATGGTGCGCCAGGAATGCAAGCCTGGCTGCCACAGACTCTGCTTATTTCCTGGCACATGAGGGATAAAAAATAAAAAAAGAAGGGTGGAAGGCCAAATTCTAAAGATAATATAGATGTGTGGAAGCTGGTGGGAGGGAAAGCTGAGGCTGCAGAATGAAGAGGCTGTGCATGCTCTGCCTGGGTTAGAGCCTTCCTCTCCACATTTCCATTCCTTCCTTCTCCCACACGTGCAGATCTCATTCCACGGGTGGTCACCCCAATAAACCAGTCCTGGGGTGAAGCTCCCCCACCTCCACCACTGTGGATTTTGGCCCCAAATCCCTCTTCTTGAATATTTTTTTTTTTTCTTCCACCAGGTCAAAAAGTTGCTCTTTCTGCAAGCACAGCTACATTTTGCCATGGGTAAAAATGTCAATTTGCTGGAATTTAGCTGAGAGCAAAATCTCATCATTCCCAGGGCCTGACAGGTTTTACCCCAGTTCAATGTCACATCACCACCTGAACCAACTTTTGCTCTCAGAAAACTTAACAGAAAATTGTGGCAGCAGTGGGAAATGGGGCCTATTTTCATGAGAATTCAGATGACACCAGAAGAGTGTTCTGTCTTTTGTCACAGATTTGGTCTTGTAAATGTTTTGTTCCTCAAAAAATAAGTGGTTGTAGAAATTAAGGGTCTTGAAAACCAAAGCCTTGGCACCAGGTTGGGCTCAGTAAAGAACAAGATATTGGCACTGACTTTAATGTGTTAAATATATTAGATTGTTTTAATTAATAAATTAATCCACAGCCTATTCCCTTCCAAATTCCAAGGAAAGCATCTGTCCAACTGCAACCTTCAGCCACATGACAGGAGAGCCTTCCTCTCCGTGTGCTAAATGCCAAATCAACACTCAAATCTCACTTTTAGCCTGAATTTTTCAATCTCCCAGATGTCCAGGAGGGAATGTTTGATGGCAGCTCTAGCTCTGTGTACTTTCTTTCCAGTGATATTTCCCAGAGTGTCTGCAAGGAGAAGCAGGGGCTGCACAACTCATCCACACTGCTGACCTGGTATTTTATCCCCTTTTTCCCATTTATTCACCTCCTGTGTTTCCCTGGGTGTCCCAACATTTGGATGTCTCAGGGGCAGATATTTCTCCTTCCCCCACAGATAAGAAGTGAAAATGACTGATATAAAATATCTGAGGACTGAGTTCTTTCCTATGGACTTGTTTTCTCTAATGGGAAAACAACAAAAAATGATGTTGCCTACTTCTGTAACAAACATATTTGTATAAATTACATCCTGCTGACAAATGGACACGCAATCAGGATTTTAGGGGGAAATGTAATGTTTCCCCCATGATCATATTTAACATATTTTGTTTTCCATCCATCTCTCTGCTCAAACTGTGGCATAACAATTAGAGTAAGTGATAGCAGCACATCCAGAAAACAAAGGGTATGATGGCAGAATTTATCTTGTTACATTTCTTGATTTAAAGCCAGTCTGGGATTTCTGGTCTGAACCAGATTTTTCTTATGCTATAAATATTTCAGTTTTTTCATTTATTCTTGATTTAGTTTGACAGTAAATAATCCCATGGAAGCTGCTGTTGGAAAGATGCTGTAAAAATTATTAAGTGCCTGCTCACCAGTTCAGTCCTTGTGTTTGTCAAAGGGAAGGGAGTAAAACAGCTGGGTAACTTTAAGGAAATATATATTTGTGTGTGTGTGTGTGTTTACAGTAATGCACCATAATTTGCAGTCCTAGGAGCAGAAGAATTACAGTTCTGAGGATTGATCAATACCTTGTATGAATACAAAGAGTTTGGGTTGTATATTCTGGATATTGGCAGCTGCAGGTTCTTGTTTCAGGGTTCCAAAAGACTCGCCCATAACCCACCAAGAGGAGCATAGAAAGCAGGGAGGGTTTCAAAAGGATATTTCCTTGAAAAAAAAAAAAAAATAAAAGGATCTGTCCTCTTGGAAAAGGATGGTCTGGCCTTTATTGGCTATTTTCTGTTTGGAATATTTTTTGTTTGGAATATCAGGAAGCACGTGAGTAACTCTGGATGGTCTAAGTCCATTCCCAATTTTCTTTGGAAACTCTTGCACCTTTAGGAGGGATTTCTGCACTCACAGACCCAATGTGGAAGGACCAGAAACTGGATCTAATTGAGAGATCTTGAGGAGAAGGATTTGGGTGGGACCAGCACTGGGAAAAGCTCCCTGTCCAAGAATACAAGCACAGAAAAATACCCAGCACAGGAGGCAAATCCAAACAGAAATGCCAAGGAAAACACGTGGGAATGTGCAGAAGTCACAGCAATAACTTCAGCAAAAGGGGATAAATTGCAGACAAACGCTGGTTGTTATCTGCTAACAGCCAGCTTGGCTTCCAGCAGGATGATTTGTCAGCAAATGGGCAATTGGAGCCTCTCACCCTGCTGCACACACAGGTCCTGGGTGCCTGGGGAATCTTCTCCCTCCTCCAGAGGAAAAAAAAAAGCTAAAACTGGGACAGGTAAAGTCAAAAATTAGTACAGGAGGAATTAGATGGCATCTCAGTAATTAATTAAAATCCTACCTTACATTTTTTTATCCGAAGGGATATATTCTGTTCAGGGAGGACAAGGGAAAACAAATTTAAAGCAATTTTTTTTTTGTCTCAGATATCACAGATACATACAGGAGCTTTGAGACAAATATTGACAAGCAGGAGAAAGGGTGTGAAACAAATATGATGTGATTCAATAATCAATGCCTACCTTCAGTATCGACAGGTGGTTGAAAGGAGAGGTTGGAGTGGAACCTGCACTGAAAGCAGAGGTTCTAAAAAAACATCCAAAAGTATTAAAAAAGAAAAGAAATATTGACTGAGGATGTTTAGGTGCAGTTACTGCTGCTTGGGGCAGGGTTGATGTATAAAGGTCCAACCCAGCTCATCCTTCTCTGTTTCTACTAGGACAGAATTATAATTTAGTGGTTTTAATCCTTTTCCTTTCAAACACGTATAAATTTTGCAAATGTTCTTCAGCAGATCACAGCTGTGTGAGAAGTAGGACATCATGAAAGGCAAAAAGAAACTCTGGGGTTTTTCCATCCTTTTTTTCCAAAACTTAGAAGCTTGTCAAGTTTTGATCATTCCTTGGGTTTTTAAGCGTCTCCCCTGAGACCACCTGCAATTTTTAGGTGCAGTTTATAGAAAATATTAACAAAATTAAGTCTCTTAGAGAAGTGGGATGGCTTCCAGGAGATTTGGATTTCTTAATTTTCTAAAAAACATCTCTCTCACTCCTATCAGCAATAAGTTCCAGGGCAACCCTGGATGAGATCTTTTCACACTGCTGTGAAAAATGAGATGAGTGAGAAGAGAATATGGATCCATAAGTGTGGCTCATAATTGTAATTTCTCAGTGGAAAATTTTCAGCACTTAAAAGGTTTGGAATGATTTTACAATTTTGTAAACTCATTTTATTAAGTGATTTCTGGTTTCAGCTGCTTTATGAACTGATCCCCAGCAGTAAATCACTCGTGTGCCCTTTGGGAGTATAGGCCAAACAGATACTTTTTCCTGGCTTAATTCATCATCTGTTGACTGAAATGTCAAAGGAAATTAGAGGAAATTGTTATGTAAATCCTTACAGGCGGATGGTTCGTTTCTGAAGGATAAAACTTCACACAGAAAAGGTTGTTTTTTTTTTAATTATTTTTACATGGGGTGTGTGTGACACTGGGATCCCTTCTCCTCCCATGGGAGATCAATCCTTTTGCATCAGGACCTGCTCACGTTAAAACACATTCACCAAAGGATCCTGGCTGGGCTCACTATGGAATCATGGAACCTTTTCTTCCATCCCAGCAGTGTCAGACACAGGGAGCACAGGCAGATCTTTCTTTCCTACTTGGAGAAACTCCCTCCCATCCAAGAGATCTCTGTGCCACGTGGAGTGGATGGGAGGAACCCAAACATTATTGGATTTTCATTCCACCTTTGTGCCATTTTGGAATTATTTTTATGCCAGGATGATCCTATCCTATTGCATTTGTAATGTCTGAGTCTCCAAACTGTGCAGTAGAACGTGGTTTTACCTGGGGAAATTTGGGGTGTTTATTTGGAGTCTGTACTTTAATTGCCCAATATCTCTTCCTGTTTTTGCAGAGTATCCAGGTAGTCACAGGAAGACACACTTTACTTTCTTCCACTGATTGGATGGGAGGAATTTTTGACCTTGGAAAGTGGAGATGATGTTGCTATGGAAACTAATAAGTCTGCTGCCATTCATGAGCTGCAGCACAGGTAAAATGTTCCACTATTAGTGTTTGTGATTGATAAATCTCTATCAGTGTCATAATTCTTGGAGAAAGAAGAAGCAATTCCCAAAATTAGCAGCGCTTTTCTGTATGAACAAGTGACTGAGGAGCTTTTCATTAGGACATCTTTTAATTTTAAACAGCTCCAGGTGCTGCCTTTGAACCAGGAAAACACTTTTCAAGATCATAAGAAAGCTGAAATCCAGGTAATAGCTTTAAAAAACAGTCTAAGCTGTAACAGTGAGAAAGAAAAACAATTGTTACTTGGGTGACAACACCATGTAAACATTTTTTGGCCACAATATCAGCAAATGAGGCTGGACTGAAAACCAGAGCAGTTTGGGAGCACTGATTTAGTGGCTTTGATTCCACATTTCATCTCACACCCTTCAAGTGCTTCCATATGAGTGAAGCGTCTTTAAATCACTGTGAACTGAAAGGAAAATTAAAGTGTTTATTTATGAAGTCCAAAAATGGGTGAGAATCATAAGAACTATCACTATAAATACACAAAAAGGAAAGAAAATCTTGCTTAAAGCCCAAAGCAAATGCAAACATTCCTTCTTTGCCTCCTGCTGTAGTGATGATGGACCCTCATCCCACCCTGGGCATCTTGACACTCCTCAGGCTGGGATCAGAGGCCAAAGTGTGGCTGGAGGAAGCAAAAATTCATCCCTCCGTTCTCCTTCTTGAATATCCCTTGTGCTTAATTAAAATATCAACAGTTTGTAACATATTGTGAGGTAAAATGTTCTTTTCTGCCTGGCTGGGCATTGCTCACAGTGAGGGTTTGGTATTCTGAGTTCATTCCAACTCTGAACCTTTCTTCTAATTAAAAGCATATAACTTGACAATCCTGCTTCATAAAGCCATAAAAATGGGATTAACTCATGTGGCTCATTACAGCCTCATCTCCAAACAGGCACTGAATGGGAGCTGAACTCTTTGAGGTTATAATGAATTTGGGGATGGACTGACCCTTCACACTTGGCTGTGATAGAAACCATGACAACTGGCTTTTGTCTCCAATTAATGTATTGAACTCTAAATAGCCAGGATATTACTCATGTACTTACAAGGAAATTGTATTAAAGTAACCTCAAATGATACTTAAATTAATTATGTAGTGCATGAGTCAGCAGCTGTTTGAAGTGAAGAAACAGAGCACAGGGCAGACTTCAGTAGCATTTTAAAATACAATTTAAATGAAACTCGATGCTGTTTTATCTAAATGCGAAATGTAAACCCCAGGATAAAAAAATGTAAATCTCAGGATCAGACTTTCTGTTAAATCAATACAACGTTGCTATTTCAGTAACAAACAACCAGCATGTTAAGGACTAAAAAACTTGGAATATGTAAAATATTGTGATATATAAAATATTTCAAGTGAGCAGTCGCTCGTTTAAGCCCAGCTTTGCTGAACTAATCTCAACAACAACATGTTTAGGACCCAAATCTTCCCTTTAATTCCTCACTGCCCCCTTGGGTACCTCTCACAGATCATTCCCTTCTTTACTACTCTGAGTAAAGCACTTGCACCAGTCTTTCAGAGCACAGGATTCCCCTGTCATTCCTTGATTTCTTGGGAAGAAGTTGGTGGTCCTGGAATCTGAATTGCTGGAGGAGCAGGACAGCTGTGTGAGGGACAAGATATTCTTACACCCATGATTTGTACCTCCAAAAAGAACCTTTTCCTTCTTCTTTTTTTTCCCCCTTTCCCCCAGGCTTTCATTTTTGAAACTGTTTGTCATCTTCATCATTCTTGCCAGAGGATCATCTTTAACAAGCCCAGTCCCAGGCTTTAAATCTGAGTTAAAAGGTACTGGGAGCTCACTTATAGATGAACATGTTCAGCTTTTAAAACTTAAAAATAGCTAAAAATGCAAATGTTCCATATTCCCAGGCACCAAGAGTAGCTCACAACAGCCCTTCTGTCCTGCTCTCAATTAAAGGAGCAGCAAAAGCTCCCACTGACTTCACTGGGATAAATTAATTTATACCTGGGTATGAATTAACTCCACTGATTTCAGCAGAGCTGGGCTGATTTTCACTCCATGACATTCTGAAAAACTCCTGATGGCAACAGCCAAACTGCACTCGTGGCAAAACTTCTCTGCTTTATCACATGGAAGGGTCACATCAATTCAGCAATAATAGAAATGAGTGGGAAGATGAGGATTAACCAGTCCTGGTGCTGAGCAGTTTTTTCAGCTGGGGATGGAAAGTTAATTCAGGGTGTTGGATGGCATTGGTCACTCATTTCCTCCTTGTTTCTACCTCAATTCTACCTGACATGTAGAATGAAAATGATTTTGACCTCTAAATTAATTTTAAATCTCAGGATTAAATGTGCTGTGCAGAAGAGCTGGATATTATTACCCCTCAAAATGGCAATTCAATTACTCAAAAATCAAACTGCCCTCTATATTCTCCTTATAGGCAAAAATCGTGGAAAGAATAATGTTCTCTCCAACTCTTATTTTCCAGCAGAGCTTTTTTATGTGTCTCAAAGAGGGTCTTTAGGGTTTTCTTGCAGTGCCTTAGGGGACAAAATAAAATAAAGTAATGCATGCACAGTGACACAGCGAGGGAACAGATTAGATTTTTTTTTTCCTAACCCATTGCTATTTAAATGAGATAATCTGATCTAAGCAGAGCACCAGAGGCAAGAAGGGTGATGAAGATAAACTCAGAGATCATTACTTTAAATTCTGTGTACTTGCTACAGGGATGTACAACAACCATCTCCTGACATCGTTGAAATTTAAACATTATTTGATATGAATATGTTAAGAAAGAGCCTTCACTTTCTGGATTAAAGATGCAGACAGGATTTTGGGAAGTTGAAATGAACAGACCTGTCCAAAGTACACAATAAAATAAAATAATTGTCTCTTCACACCAAAGTTCTCTCACGTTTTCCTCCTATGGCTGCTCCTGGATTGTGCAGCTTCCTCTGGGGCTGTTGTGCAAGGCAGGTTGCCAAGAATATCTTAATGAGGGAAAATTTTATTTTTAATTTTTAATATCATATTTCTGTCCTAAGCACCCATCAGATGCACCCCAGGCTGTTCCTTGGGTGTGGATGCCAGGTCAGCTTCTCCACCAGATTGGAGGAAATTTCCTCATCTCTCTCTGTCTCTGGTCCCTCCATTCTCTCCTCTGTTAATTAGGAATTACTTATAATTATTTCAAGTGCCTGTCTTCCTCCTGGACAGCTGATCCAAATTTTCTGTGTCCCTCCCATTCCTCAAGGGGAATGGCACCTCTGTTATTCCTGGTGGCCTCTTCCCTTCAAATAAATCCCTTTAGAGCCACAGAGAGGTGGCCTCTGTGACTGTCCCTTGTCCTGCTGATGGCCTTGGCCCCACCTTGGAAGCAAAGGGGGTTTCCAGGATTAAAGACAAGGAAAAAGCAGAATAGCAGTGAATTCTATCTATTCTACTGGGAAATAACCCAAGCCAGTCTGACCTGCATTTTGGAAATGAGGCATCAAGTGTATTTTTACACAGCCCTTTGGCTTCCTGCCTCCAAATCAATTGGAGATGCAACCACAACCTCCCGGGCTGGATTTTTGGCCCATCATTTTGAAACTGTTAAATTAGAGAGAGACATTTCCTGATGTAAAGTGTCCTGATCCTCCTCTGGGTCACAGCAGGATGAATATTGAATACATCACATCCCACACTCTGCCTGCAGTGTCTCACAGATTTATTGTTGGCATAACAGCACCTTTAGGGATGGAACAGCAGACCATATATTTTAAGACAAGTGACATCTTTGCTATTTCTAACAGCAAAATGTGGAGATGAACTAGTCCAGCCTGGAAATGTTAAGGCTTCTCTGAACAACCAGAGGCATTTGGAGATCTGCTGATGAGTCAGACACTGATAATAATTAGGTGTCCCTTAGCATGGAGGTTTTCATGGGTTTGGGAAATAAAAAGCTGGATTTCTGTAAATTGCTTGCAAGGTTGTGGCAGGACATGGCTGATACTGCAGTGACTTCCCAGGAGAGGCAGCAGTGACGTTTGAAGAACTTTAATTTCCATGCTGCAGGATTCCAGGAGCTTCAGCTCATTCCCCAACATCAGTGACCAGCAACCTTCCCCTGGTGCCACAAAGCCAGAAAAAAGGGAGCCCCAAGCCCTGAGGATGCACTATTACATTTAGGGAATGAGAGAGGGTTTGGAGCTTTCCACCAGACAGACATAAACCTGCAAAGGGAACCACCTCCAGTGAGATTGGATAAAGCTGTTTATGTCATCCACATCCCAGTAATTAAATCCTTTCCTGTGAAAATTTGGCTGTTTAGAATTTAAAGAAGAAAAACGATAAAATTTAGGAGACAACTGTAAATCAGGAAGGATGCAGGGATTTTAACACATAAACAGCTTTATCCCATCTCACTTGAGGTGGTTCCCTTTGCACAAACCCACCCCAAAGCTTTGCCCTGAGTACACACCAGAGCCACTCTCATATTCCCCAAGGACTCCACCCCACCCCACCCCAAACCTGGGGACAGAGAATTCTTGTTTAATCTATTTAATATCCTCTACCATGGGCTAGACTCACTCTGCAGAAGAATTTTCCTCATTGTGCTTCATCTCCCATTAAAAAAACCCTTTTTTGGGATTGCCCTGAGTGCAGAAACATGGTGCAGAAGGGATGAGAGTTCAGGTGCTGCTTTGAGGTGAACTTTGAGATTGGAGCTGCACTGATTCCCCTGTCAGGGAAATGTTATTTATGGCTCCTGGAGTGAGGTGGAGATGCTGGAATTCATGGGTGTGAATTCACCAGAATTTCATGTTTTCTATATGGCTCTAATGTCTAAATTCTCTAGTCTGAAAGGCCTTGTCTATTTTTATTATTGCTTCCCAATCTTTTCAATTAGTTACTTTACATTATTTCCCCCCTTTTATTTAAGTTTTACATGATTTCTTCCTGTTTCATATCAAACCATTTCATCTCTCAGCACAAAAGGCTCATTAACTTTGTAAAATAACATCCTGGTACTTTAGAAGTGTTTAATTTTTTCCCCCACTTTTTTTTGTTGCAGCAGCTTCAAAGACAATTCAATTTTACTTTATTATCACTGCCAAGAAGTTGAAATTAGCAGGTGATTAAGAACTTCAAATATTTTGAGCATTTTCTATTGTCAATAATGGCAAATTTAAGTATAAAGGAATTAAACTTAAAAAGGCACAATAATATTTTACTGAAACAGTTTATTGGAGAACAAAATTCTCAAGGAAAATTGCTGGGTTTAGGTAATTGCTTAAACAAAAAGTAGATTTAAATCAGATTTTAGAGATAAATTGTTCACTAAAAACGATTGAGGCCCTGGCACAAGTTGCCCAGATAAGCTGAATTTTGATATTCCCCATTTCAGAGTTACCAACCTGGATT
>JAOTQP010000619.1:18325071-18353456 GCA_026413545.1 Cichladusa arquata
TGGAGGGATGGATGGATGGAGGGATGGATGGATGGATGGATGGATGGATGGATGGATGGATGGATGGATGGATGGATGATGGATGGATGGAATTATCTGGGATAGCTCTGAGCTGTTCTCTGGCACAGCTGGGCCATGTCTAAAGCTCTCCTTTCACTGCTCTTGTGATATTCAGATCCCACTTTTCCCAGGTTTAGCTCAAAAAACAATCAAAATCACAGGCCAAGCACACATTCCCCAGGAGACTGAATTATAGTCCTGAAACATCAATAATAATGTGAGTGGATTATTTTTATTTATCTTGCATTTGATTTTCACCCTCCAGAACACGCCTTTTCTCTATTACTCCATTCATATTTAGGATTAAACTCTTAAAAAGAATTAAAAATGAAAAGCAATGTTTAGTTGTCATGGAATTACACAGTATCAGGAGCTGGAGGAACAAGCCCACACGCACCACGTGAGGATTTATGTCAGTAATTGCTGTGCCTGCTGGCACAGTTATCACAATGAGCACCCAGAGGCAGATCAGGCTCTCTAAGGCTTCTCTTGCAGGAGGTGAGAGGGGAACAAGAGGGCAAATTGTGGGTGTGGAGGCAGAGTTCAGGCACAGAGGGAACCTGCAGCCCCCATTTCCCTGGCTCTCTGCTTCCCCTTGTGTGCCAATCCTTGTCCTTTGGGTCAGACACTGCCTAAATTCCCACCTGGTTTGCAGCAAGAAGGAAATTTATAAAATTTATTTTGATATATTTGATTTTTAGACCCTTGTAGAATTTTAGTAGAAGCACTTTTCCCCTTCTGCATAGCCTAACCAGTATTTTGTCCCGTGTTCAATATTAATATCTGCTTTATTGTTCTATTCTAATTACAATCTCATTATGAAAGGGGCCCTATATTTTCCCGTGACAGATATTGCATCTCATTGTTAGTGGATCTTGGTTATTCCCTGCTTATTTTTATTAATAATTTGTAGCAATTGGATTGGAATTAGAATATTACTTTGCTAAATCACTTTTGCTGCTAATTAAGGCACTGAGTGTGACATTGTTTAGCTCCAAACATCATCGTCCTGCTTTTCAGCCTGCTCTAATTACCTGTAACTCATTCATTTCAACTTAGAAACCAGGTCTTTTAATCAAACTCCTTTGAGCTTTGCCATGGTGGGAGCTGCTCTTGGTGGGAATGAAAAGTTCTCGTGGACAGAAATATTTTAATGACAAATGCACCTTTCACTGCAGCCCTGGAGCTCCTTAGAAACAGAATAATTGTCCTCAATGCTTCCAAACACAATTGAAGGAGGAGGGTTCTGAGGGAAAAGTGAAAGATGACTGAAAAATTCCAGCTCTTCAAGGTATCAGCAAGGAAATCACAGTAGCTTTAAATTGTCTTCTGTGCACAGAACATCTGTGAGATCAGATCTGTCACACTCTTTGCTGGGGTAATATTTCCTCTGGAGAAGCAGCATCACTTCGTTATTTGCCTGGGAACTTTACTCACTCTGGCTGCCAAACAAACAGCAGACACACAAAGGTCATGCTTGAGTCTTGAGTGAAAAGTCACATTAATGGCCAGGGGCTTCCTGGGGTGTGTCTGGCATTAGCAGCAACTCTCTGTCAGTGACAGAACCTCTGACATATCCTGAACATTGCAGCAGCTTGAGGAAAAGCAGAAAAAAGGGTTTATTTCTGTGCAATTCTTTCTGCAGCCATTTTAGGGCAGTGTAAAAAAAGGTGTAAAAAAGGTGCAGATATTTGTGCTGGAGCTGTTCTGCAAACACACCTGCACACACCTGCAGCAGCTTCACCTTTCTTTTGTCATGGAATCACAGTGATGGAATTGTTGGGGTTGGGAGGGATTTTAAGCCCATCCAGAGCCACTCCCTGCCATGGCAGGGACACCTCCCACTGTCCCTGGGTGCTCCAAGCCCAGTGTCCAGCCTGGCCTTGGACATTCCAGGGATGCAGGGGCAGCCACAGCTGCTCTGGGCACCTGTGCCAGGGCCTGGGCACCCCCAGCTCCAGCAGCATCCCTGCATCCCAGGGAGGAAGGTCCAAGGCAGGAAGGGATCCAGGCACCACTCCAGCATCATTCCAGAGCCAATGGAAGGTTCTTTAGGAAGATTATTTCCATGGGAGGTTATTTCTGTGCTTTGATCTCCAGTCTGAGTGGGTTGTTTGCCACAGGATTTCCTTAAAAGCAGATGCATAGCTCGTTATCATTTGGGAGAATTGTTTGGGAGAACAGCAACCTGTGATGAAATCAGAGCACGTTGTCCTTGGGATTGGCTTCTCCTTGGTGGGATTGCTGGGTGCCCTTGCCCCCACTGGGGTTGGTTTTTGTTTCACTGCCCAGCACATATCCTGGCTGCCACTCCTCCCTCCCAAACCTTGGACAGTCTCTGTCTCAGTGCCCTGAGCCCACCCTGGAAAATTCAGAGTACTTTAGAGTAAAATCTCTGCAAACTTTGGCTCACGTGCTCAGAAGGCCTTTCCCTCCAGCCCCAACGTGATTTATGGCATGCAATTTCTTCATCGTCTAACATTGCCTCACTTCATACACTTATGCCAAATTGTTTCTGATGATTTATTACTTTTTCTACAGCTTATAAAAAAAATGAGTATCAATACAATGTCAACAAAACTGCAGGGGTTAATCTCTAGTACCTTATTGAGCATTAATCAGATTCATATTTCAGTCATATTAGTCTAAATCTACTAAAATCTCTGATGGTATAATGCAACTTAAATCAGAATATAATGTGATATCTCCAATTGCAGTTTCTATTTAGTTTTATTCTGACTTACACTGAATATGGTAGAAATAAAAGACATTTCTCTGTGTCTTCCTTGTACATTTGTGAGTTTGCAAAACACAAATAGTTTGCTCTAGGCCAGAGAAAATGTAACCATTAATGCAACTGATACTGAATTCATATTTGCCTGACAAGTGACCTTATCAGCTATAACTTGTCATCTTCTAATTAGTCTACATTTATTTTATTCACTCAATTAACCCCCAGCCTCTCCAGGAGATAAGTTTGCGATACACGAAATTATATGTGGTGCTGCAATTAAAATGGTGCTGCACATGTACTCCACAAATTTGCCTTAAAGAAAGGTAAACCTCATTAATATCCCACCAGTCTGACTGCAAATTAAAATGGTTTTATTGCCAATGATGCCCCTGACTTTCAGTGCTCACTGGCAGGGAACAACAATGTCTTTTCTTCAGAGAATCTAAGAGTAATCACACAAAACTAAGAATGCTCAGTGAGATTTAGAGAGCAGAAATATCTATGTATTATTAAACTTCACCTTCCCAGAGAAATGCCCAAATTCTTCACTTAAAATAAATATTTACAGATTAAGAGTGACCTGAAAGGTGAGCACCTAGAATTTGTATGGAAAAGAACAAAATCCTATGAACAGAATTCAGCTTGATTCACATTTTGTGCCTTGAAATAACTTGGTTTAAGAGTTTTGAATAAAAATCTGAGCCACATGATCAACTTAAATTCATGCAAAGTTTAAGGAAACTGAACCTGAATCAAGATTTCAGTCCTAGTTTAAAATGTGTAAAGTGTTTGTGCATATACACAACTAATTTATAGGAGAAATTGAGGCAAGAGAATTGTTGTCAGCCCAAAGGTGGATGTCCACTGCAAGTCAAAATAATGAAAGAAACATTTATTGTATTGCACTGACATTTTACCCAAATGTCTGCATAGTTTTCAAGCTATTAGGGATGTGAAAACACAAACAGGCAGAAAATGAAAGTGGTAAAATAGGATATGCTGTAAATTCAGTCGGATGCAGTTATTGAGGAGGGGGAACATGGAACATCCTCCCCTCTTTGCTTTAAAACCCTGAAGCCTAAATCTCCTGAAATTAGAGCTGAATCCATCACTGATTGTGTCACTGCCCAGAAATATGGCCTTGAGCAGATTTGTCATAACTCTGCTGGTGATGCTGCACCGTGGGCACGGCCACCATCAGTCAGGAGGAGACAATTTCCCAAGGAGCACAAGTCCAGCAAATGTGTCCTCAGCAGCCTTGTGGGACAAGTTCTGCTGGGGATGGATGGCAGGAGCAGGGCAGCTCCTCACACACCTCCGTGGTGGGATCAGGGCTTCATCCTTAGGGAAGGACTGGAACTTCACCCTGAAATCCCACAGAAATCCGGGGAAAGGGAAGAGCTGGCTGCCCAGCCCTGGGAATGTCCAAGGCCTGGCTGGACACTGGGGCTGGGATCAGCCTGGGACAGTGGAAGGTGTCCCTGACATAGCAGGGGTGGAACAGGATGGGATTTAAGTTCCTTCCAACCCAAACCATTCTGTGCTCAGTGATTCCATGATCCAGCCTGAATTCAACACTTACCCTTTTGTCTTCACATCCTGAAATTCTCCACCACCTCCACATCTCTTGATTTCTTTTGGTCTATAACCTCATCCATATATTATTTTCACTTTTTCAATTTCATCTCTGCATTTTATTTTATTTTATTTTATTTTGTCTTCGCATTTATTACATTTCACTGCTCACCTTACCCCCACAATTTAAACACTCTGTCCCAGCTCAGGTGATGACAAGGAGCCCCCACATTCAGTGTCCTCCTTTCTTTGGCATCAAACCACTTTCCTTTTTGGTATTTTCCCCTCAATCTGCTGCAGTTTGAATTCCACCACTGGCAGAGATGGGATGACTAATCCAATTTCCCTCTGTGCAAAGAGTCCTCCTGCATTTCTCTCTGCACTTCTACTTTTTCCCTGAATAGCCGTCATTTAATGCCCCGTTATCTTGGATGGCACTCATTTAGTGCTTTATTAAGCAGTAATTCAGCAGCCTGTTATCAGTTCCTACTAGAGCTGGGGAAAATATGCCAGCCAAGTATGTGAGATTTCCGCAGAATTACAGTGGTTTTGTGATTTTTGGATTAGAGAAAAATTACCCCAAAGTAATAGATATGAAATGTTTTCCCTGCATTTCATTATTGGCCCGGTGCTAAAGCTCCCATCAGGCCATTCTGACTGCAGATTGTCTGATTTTTATTTCTGTTTCCAACCCAAGCAGCAAAATTCTACAAAATCACAGAGCACTCAATGGACTGAGAAGTCCTAAACCTGGACTCACTTTTTCTCTCTCACTCATGAATGTTTCCAGGTGGGTAAAAAGACGTAAATTTATTTTTTAGAGCCTTTTAAAAACCAGGGAGTTGAACTGAAATAATGGGCAAGGGTAGAAACGAAAGTGTAGAGGGATTAATGTAAATCCCAGCTGGAAAAAAAAAATGGATTTGTGAAAAAATTGTGATGACGGAATAGGTAAAGGCTTGATTAGAAATCACAACTTGTAAAAGTTGATGAAGATGGTAATTTTTAGTGATAAATCATTCCTGTTTCCTAAAATGGGCTGAATTTTAACAAATAATGAGAGTAGAGATAAAAAGGAGGAGGTGAGAGGGTGATGGAACAGCTAAACTGGCACTGGCCAGAGTTATGGAATTTTTCATATTTGCTTATGAAAAGCATTTCAGCTTCTGGTTTCCCTCTGGAAACTTTCACAGGAGCACAAATGGTGCAAACCTTCCCTGGCATTCCATGATCTCCAGGCTCCTCTCCTGGAGAGGGGAAGGGTTAACAGGGACACCTCAAACCTCAGTTTTTGGATGCTGCTCTTTCTGTGCAGCTTCAAAATGGTGCCAAACCTCACCAGGAGCAGAGGAAAGGCAGTGTCCAAACGGGATGGTTTCCAGTTTTCCCTGGATTTTCAGCCTGCTGACAGGGCCAGCAGCATTTCCACGTCACACATCCCTGACCCACAGCCCTTCCTGCTGATCCCTTCCCTTCCCATCTCTGCTCCAAGGCAGAATTTCAGTACAGCTCTCTCAGCCTGCATTTCCCCCCTTCTTTCAGCTGGGTTTTGTTGTTTATGCTGTCATTTCTTTTTTAATTTTTTTTTTTTTTTTGGAGAACACATCAGGTAAAGGTCATTTTTCCTTGAATGGAAAAGCACAGTCATTTTGACAGTGAGACATTCCCAGCTTGCTCTGCATCAGAAATGTTGATATTAGCTCCTTTAAATAGAGAGTAGGGACAAAAATTGTGTGAGCAACTCAATGGCTGGCAGTCATTTCCCAAAAAAAAGAGCATTTGCAAAGTTATGCTTATGGCTTCTGCTAAATTCCAGGGTGCCATTACTGGAAGGATTTTAATTTCATTTGCGTTTGCTCAAAAAAAAAAAAAATCATCATGAAGGTATTAAACAGCCACAAAAGATGATGGTTTCAAATAGTGTCTTTTGGCTGATCCATAATCATTTGCTTTGGCAATTTTATTGGGGAACATTAAGGCTGATCACTAACTCTGTGTTCCTAATTATTTCTGAAATATTGTGCTGTTTTCTGTGCTGAAATGCAGAACAAGCAGAGCAGTGGGCTGGTTGGGATTGCAATGTTCTAACTGGGTTTTAATCAATGAGTGATAATGAGAGCTTGTGTTTTGACTTTCCCTTCTTAATTGCCAGCAATAAAGCAGATCCTCATTGATGATATTTAGCAGAGTTCAGTTTCATTCATCTCTGTTTATTCTATTTATTTGGAAAGTGCCTGGGAGCTTTCAGCATGCTAGACACAATAACAGAATATACAATGCTAATTATATTTTCCTTGCCTGATATTTTCCACAGCAGAGGATGATGCTGCCTTTTCCTGGGGAGTGTTTGCACCTCCCTGTTTTCAACAAGTTTTTGGAATGCAGGAGGAATCAAAGGATAAAACCATGCCCTGTGAAATCCCAACCACATTTTGCTGTTTAAATCTCTATTTCCCTGCTACTGCTCATGATAGTTGTGATTTTTATTTTTTTTTTTTTCCAGGATGCCAAAATAAGAATTAAACATAAATATTCCCAATATTCTCAAGTTGAGGCACATCTGCAGGTACTGCTGGCCAGGAAAATTCATCTTACCCAAATCCAAACCACAACAAAGCTACATGAGGTCTGATCTATCTCAGATAGATCTTCACTGGCCAATTGTCAATTTTGCAACCTGATTTTTGGTTAAGAAAGGCCATTTTTTCCTTAAAAGTTTAAGTTCCAAATTTAGTTTTAGTTCTTCAAATGGATGCCAGTACTGTGATGACAAATGCATGCAAAGCAGTCAGTCAATATAATAAATATTTTGATAATATCCTGCCTGAATAATCTAATTTAAATCAGGACCTGCCTTAGGTTTAAAATGTTTTAAATATCCCTTACATTCCTCTTCAATTATATGTAAGAAAATAAAAGGTTTTTTAATCTTGCCTGGATCATTGCTTGAGATGATTTATATCCCAAGATTTTCTTCCTGAGTTATCAATCATCTGAAAGCAAGAAGTAGGTGGCAGCCTGAAATTTCTATATCAGATCTTTCTGTGTCCTGAGGAATTTTTGCCGTGGCAGTAATTTGGGCTACAAAAATAAATGGTCTCCACATGGTTTTTCTATTATCTTCATGATCTCAATTATTTCTAAGTGTTATCCCAGGATATAAACCTTGTTATCTACATATAAAATCATTGCTGGTGTCAGGATCTTACAGCTAATTCCTGACTGGTTTAATTCATGCCTCTTACTTAAGCCCTAGTGAGAAAAACAAGCATCTGGGAAGGAGCCATTTTGTTCCAGTTATTCAAAATAAATAAACCAAATTTAAATAACTTGTACAAGGAGCTTAAACACCCACCTGCATTATAGTGCTGTAGAATGGAGATTGTGTTTGGATTTCTACAAGGTCTGGGACTCTCAGTGCTGCAGAACCAAAATGCAGCTTCACATTACCACAGTTTTTGTTGTGGTAATTACAACAATTTCTGTTGAGCAGAAGTGGGAATTACCAAGTGTGGCCTCTGGAAACCAAGATGAATCACTGCTTGCTTTAGTAAATTCAAACTCTTTGTAAACTTGTCCACGATTTCTCTCCATTACACTGTGCTGGATCTATGAGTGCAGAAATTCTCCTTTGTCCCCCTCTGTCTTTAGAGTCCCTGGGTGGGAGTGAAGGGTTGCAAAGACTCAAATGGGTCTGAAATTTCCCCAAATTCCTTTATTTTCCCCTTGTTTTCTGTATAAGCAGAACTCCAGTTTCTCATGCTGTTATGTGCTTATTCAAGTCAATGTTTCACTCTCTCACATTAATAAGGCACTGACAGGGCATCTATCAGTGGAATTTGGGAGCCATCACACAAAATTCCAATGACAAAAATCATCTGAGCTTAATTACTCCCCATCCTCTAAGAGAGCAAAGCACAGTTACATTTTAAACAGAGAAAAGTTTGAGAGAAACAAAGTGCTGGCTTTATTTAAGTGGCAGGATATTAAATGATATAGCTGTTATCTTTTCCTGTCGTATAAATTATTGAATTAAGCCTTCAGTCAGTTTGGCAGCAGTGCCAAATGAATATTACAGGAGTACAATGCAGCAAACAGAATCTGTCATTGGATCTGGGGCTCCCTTAGAACTGAAATTACAGTGAACAAAATGCCCATGCACTCGACTGGAAAAGGTTCATTATTATTTATTCATCTTGCCTAGTAACACAAAAAACTGATGAAATTTCATTGAGAAGGAAGCACGTCAGGATTAGTATCCATCAGAGAGGCACATCCCTCCAACTTCATCAGGGATATTTGTCTCCATAATTAGATGTCTGTTCCACGAGAGCTCTCCATCTGAAGGACATGCCCAAGTTCATGACATGAAACAAATCACCCACACTAATGAAAAGGTGATTTTCACCTCTTTTTTCACTTGTCTACACCTCCCACAATAGCACAAAATCTTCGTGAAATCTTTTCACAAAGCCAAAAAAAAGTCAGGCCCAGGTAGGAATTTCAGCCCTGCTGCTCACAGGTTTGTTTATTTCTCAGTAGAATATTCCATTATTAATACAGGTGACACATTGTGTATTTATAGCCCCACTCCTGGAGCATCTTTCCACACAACCCCACAATGAATTGTTCATAAATCTGTGCTCATCTCCAGTCGAAAGCTCAAATCAGTGCAGCTCCACTGAATGCTCTCCACAACCCATCCATTAGCAGCAATTTTCCCTCTCTGCAACATGAACTCCTGGTCTGGAATCTTTAGGGAATATTTGGGGGTTTGTATGGGGCATGGTATCCTGAGAATCTAAGGTTTGATTGCTGCACTGGGTGATATCGGGAGAAAATGTCATATTTAGGCATTTAGGGATACATCCTAAATTATTTTGAGATTAGAATGTGTGTATCTGTTAGATGAGTAATAAATTCACTGCTACCCAAATATATTCCTAGAAAGTGTTGAAGCAATACTGGTTATTATAGAACTTTGAAAAAATGTTGGGAGTATCACATTTTGACAAAATCTTTTGTCACTATATATATTTAATTGAAAAAGGCTCATAATTCTCATGACTATGACAGTTTTTGCATAATACTTCCTTAATTATCACCTGTGATATATTACACCCTAATTTTCTATGCCAGGTTCTGACAATAACAGTTATATTAGGAATTGAATTTGTATTTTACAGCTTGATTGTTTGTTTTCACACCCAAGGAAAATTGCAGTCAGTCCATAACCTAAGAATGCTGTTTGCCACATCAACCTCAGCTCACCCTACCTGCCACACCACAGACATCCTGTTTAAATAACAGGAAAAATATTGGAATATTTGACTCATTTCTCCAGGAATAAAACTGACAGGGTGCAGAACCAACTTACTGAAAACATTTCCAATTTTTCTGCCATTTAGGGCTGGAGGAGCCCTGATTAAATAGAAGTTATAGCTCCAAACTCAAATCAAGAGTGGGATTCTCTGAGCCACAAACAACTCCCATCCATCACACGTGGGAAGAGGGGACAAAGAAAGGGACACTTGGAGTGCCAGCTCCTGGGAAATGCCAAATTCCAGCTGAGCCTCCTTCCATCTGCTTTACCTCATCTTTTTCCAAATCTCAAGGAAATGGCAAAATTTTCCCACTGTCTCCCAGATGGAATGGCCTCAAGTTGAGCCAGGGGAGGTTTAGATTGGCAATTAGAGGAAATTTCTTTATGGAAAGAGTTTTAAAGGAGTGGAACAGGCTGCTCAGGGCAGCGGTGGCATTGGAAGTGTTCAGGAAAAGTGTGGATGTGGCACTTGAGTGCTGGGATGGATGCATTTGTTGCTTTGGAAGTTCTTTTCCTGCTGCAGTGAATCCATGATTCTGTGAAAGGGATGCCTTGCACTCTTGGTTGTCTTTTTAAAGACAGTTTGGTTTATGAACCCTGAGTGCTGAATTTCCCATCATCACTGAGAGCTTTTCTGACTTCAGCAGTGCCAGGACTTTCCCCCCTGTGCCTCATCAGTGCCTGCCCTTCTCCCAACATCACAGGGGGATAAATGTCTCCCTGGTTTGGTGTCTGCTAACAGAGGCACTGTGGAATTCCACCAGTGCTCCCAATTTGACTCTCTCAATAGCAGCTGAGACTTGAAAGGAGCCCTGTGTCTCTGGAGCTCTGCACATCAGCATCTGAAGGGAGAAAACACATGAAAGCTGAAGGGCCTTTGGGAAAATCCTGCAGGTCTTAGGCTGCTCCTTGCTGCTCAAACCCATAAGATCTACTCTGCCTTTGTCTGGGTGGCACTGGGAGGGACAGAGGGAATCCTGCCTGTGCTCCTGACACCTCCTTTTCCTTTCCACAGAAATGGAAATTTTCCTGGCCATTTTTCTGCCTCGTCTTTTCCCATCTTCTCTTCCAGGGTAAAAATCCAACTCCTTGAAGGGATGTGTGTTACTCTAGGTGGTACCAGGCAGTGTCTCATCCCTTACCTCTTATTTTGTATCTGTCAGGCTCCTTTTAAAGTCCTTGAGCTCCAGACCTTTGAGGAGGGAAATAATAATTTCGTTCTGCCTCTGACAAGATTCCATCAAAAACCCCAGTGCTCTTGGCAGGGAAACACTCCATGGCATTTAAAAATCTGTGGACCCCATAAACTCCCTGTCTTCCAATTAAAAATTACCCATGTCTTCAACTGAAAAATTAAACAAATTTTGAATAAGCTGGATTTTTCATAATTTTTCTGCTGTCTTTAGAAGAGGGAAGGGTCTAATTCACCTGTCCCATCCCTTTTGCTGGAGCTGACAGATGTTTTACTATCACACTGATTTAAAAGACGCCTCTTAATCAGGTGTCAGCTTTGGCCCATAAAGTCATATTAATGTTTTGGATCAGATATGAAGCTCTATCTAAGGCACATTAAGAAAGATTCATTAGAAACTCACTACCCCTGGAATTTACAGCCTTCCTGGAACTTAATAGCCTGGATAAATTCCTCCTTATCTGGTTTGCTTATGTGAATTATGGTAGTTTTGTATTTGGAAGCTTCTCCTTATGATCTTTTGTAAGGATCCAAATCTTTTCCAGCCTGGCCTTGGACACTTCCAGGGATCCAGGGGCAGCCACAGCTGCTCTGTGCTCCCAGCCCACCAGAATTCCCCATTCCTGCTCCTGGAGCAGTGAATCCTCTGCAGTTTTGGCTCCTTGGAGCTGATTCTCCCAGGCAAACCTAAACTCTTTCCCTGTAAATAAATCACAATATTTCTGGCCCACTCAAAGTTTCACCCAACAGATTTTATCTGCTATCACTGAGCAGCTTGGAGTAATGATAATTCCAATTCCACTTTGCAAAAAGCCCTAATGGGAAGGAAGATCTGTGTAGCAAAGGGACAAAAGTCAGCTCATTTACAATATTGACCTACTGATATACCCACACTCACATCACAGCCTGAACTGCCCCTGGAATTTTCTCCTTTGCATTTCCAGCTGGGCAGAGACCTCACAAGGAGCTGAATCTGAGGCCAACCAGAGTCAGGAACAGGGAAGAACAGGGAGCAGGATTTGGCTGGAAATTAGGTTGATTAAGTGTGAACTCCAGATTTGTGCTTCTTTCCCCATCTGGATGAGGCAGAGCATAAATATTTGAATATTTATTATGGCTGAGTAAAACCTCTTTAACTGCATTTGACAGGAATATCAGAGTATTGACCATAAAGCAGTGACTGGGAAGTACTGGGACACTCTCTCCTTGTTCCATAATTATGGAAAAACCAGGGTTACTCCTCTTCCATTAGCACTGTGCTAATCCCTGGATTGGCTGAAGACAATATCATGTAATGAAAGAAGGAATGATGATTCATTTTCCTGCTTTAGCTTTGAATTCAGGCTGGCATAATTATGGTCTTTATGGAGATCAAACTGATTTGGCATCATAAAGAAATACATTTTAACTTCTTATCAAACATTCCATAACAGGAGTTTATATTTACTTCCAAGCACCACACTGAGGATTCACAAGCAAATTTTTATGTATAGAAATGATACATTTAATCAAATTTTCATATTCCAATTGATTTTTAAAAAAAAAAACTGAACTATTTAAATCTTAACAAAAGCAAACAGCCCCATGAAAATGCATTTGTTATGTGTATCTCTGGAGAAATCATGGTGATTGTATTGAACCTGGAGGATGGAGAAGAAATATATGGTCATTCTCTATAGGAAACACAAAAGAATGCATCAGGAAATTAGAAATGACCAGCCTGACCTTTTCTATAAATAAGAGATGGACTCCTAGGACACCATTGGCTCTGAGAGTGCACATCATTTCTCACAAATTTGATGTTATTCTCTGCTGCAGATCAGCCAGCAAGGAAAGGATATTAAAGAGAAAACAAAACAACTGCAAGAAGCTGCCTTTACTAAAATTCATGGGCAGTGTTTTTGTGACAGGGACTGTGACACGTCCACTGGAGAGGAGCTGTAAAATATTGTGTCCTTATTCTACACATTGAGGGCCTGCTGCATTAAGGACGTGGGAAGGGGATATAAAATTAAGATATTCAATAGTCTGCAAATGATAAATGAGTCTAAATTCCATTTAGGAAAAAAAACCATGGGAATTAATCACAGGTTTACCAAAATATTTAAATTTTTATGAGGTGAAGTAGGGGTTTTTATGTACATCAGGTGGTTCACCACTGGCCCAGGCAGGTACAGGGATTTAAAATGCAGAACAATGAACCCTGGGTCATTTTGTGGCTTCAGAAAAACTTCTCCTTGGCAGTTCTGGGAAGGTAACAAGAAGGACTGAGGAAATGAACCCAGAAGGGAAGAAAATTCCTCCCGAAGAAAAGACAAGTCAAAGGGTCAATTGTAGAAACAGTGAAAAAAGAAGTCTTCAAATTTGTCAAGGGACTAACCCAGAAGAGTGGCAGGACAAGAAACAAAGATTATTTAAGCACAGCCAGGCACCATCCCAGAGAGCTGCTCTGCCTTGCCCTCGTGGTTTGCTGAACAAATTGTCCTCTCCACTGCTCCCCAGAACATAAAATATAAAAACAGTTCTGGTTTGCCTTGCACTCAATCATTTCATTTTGGATAGGAAATAAAGGTTGATTATGATAAATAATAAAGGTTGTAATGCTACTCCTGTTTTATAAGGATTGGAAAAGGGGAGGGAAAAAACCCCAAAACACCAATAAACAAGCAAACAAAACCTTCATCAATATCCCAGACCAGTATAAAAAAAGTACACATAAAGTATACAAAAATAATATCTCAAGGAATGGGAAGAGTTAGGGGAGAAGGAGGGGAGTAATTCCCATGGACTGTGCAGTGACCAGGGAACACCAAACACAATTCCACAATTCCACAATTAATTCCCCAATTCGCCAATTCCCCAATTCCACAATTCCACAGTTCCACAATTCCACAGTTCCACAATTCCCCAATTCCACAGTTCCACAATTCCCCAATTTCCCAATTCCACAATTTCACAGTTCCACAATTCCCCAATTCCCCAATTCTCCAATTCCACAATTCCACAATTAATTCCACAATTCCACAATTCCCCAATTCCACAATTCCATCCGTTCCTGCTGCCAGCCCTGATCCACAGCACAAGGATGAGGTGCATGGGCACATTTAACATTTGGCCAGAGAGCTTCCATGGGAAATATGCAAAGAAGCTTCACTGTCACCTGCAAAATAAATCAGCAGCACCTGAGCTCTGCGATTTTATTATCAATCAGCCTTGAAATATTTCCCCCTTAATAGTCCAATGTCTGGAGGTGGGTTCTCTGCTGAATGTAATAGCAGATCTTAACTTGCAGCTGAAAGCAAAGGACTCCAAAGGACAATTTTATGTGGAAGGACAAGCTAAAGACACCTAATCTTAAATTATTGTTTTTCTTTCACAGGGGAAGAAACCCTTCATGGGCCTATTTTTATCCAAGAGCCATATGATATCACTTATTCCATGGGCTCAGCAAATCCAGAGATCCTCCTGAACTGCACAGCCAAAGGATATCCACTGCCATACTACAGGTGAAGTCAGCCTTGGGGAAATACTGTCTCACTGTCACTCTGAATTGTGTTTCAGTCACAGAAATAAAAACCCCAAAATCTGCTGAGTGCTCACAGCAGGAATATACAAAGCTTAGAGTAAATTTGAGGAATGAATGAAAAATATTTTTGTTGCTTTGCTGTAAAGAAAATTAACACAGGAAAAGAAAATCATTGAAAATCATCCCCAAAGTATTTAAAAATATACAGAATTAATTCTGAATCCACAGAACAGCTGTGAAAAATGGGGAAATGGAAGCACTGAGCATCTGTACTTGATAAAGCTTTCCATACATTAATAAATGCTTGGAAAGCAGAAGAGCAACATCCTTCCCCTCTTCTAATTCCAGCATTCCATGTGGATATTTATGGTGTTTGTTTAGAGAAACAGCTCCAGTACCTTACAAGAGTCACTCAATAAACCTTCCTACAGAGGGTTTTTGATTATTAGGTAACTGTGGACTCATCATTTCCAGTAGAACTTGTTGTCCCAAGGACCTGGAAATCCAAGCTAGATAAGAGGAAAAGTTGGGAACCTAGGAAAAAAAAAAAAAAAAAAAAAGACACTGATCTTTCTTCAGAAAATAATAGGGAAAGTAATGGTTGAGATGAAGGAACATTTTATATAAAATATAAATCATTCATGCAAGGTATGAAGGAAAATAATGTTCTATCAAATTCTTAGAGAATATTTATTGAAGGGATTTTAACTGCTCCCACCACAGCCTTCCCTGGGAAGTATCTGAGTATCATGGCTTGATTTGTCCCCAGACATTGTGTGATGAAAGGAACCCTTAATTTTTTAAATTTCCTTTATGAAAGGAACTCTCAATTTCCTTTTCTCAGTTCAACTTCCCCCTCTATGAGTAGAAACCCTCATGTTTTTCCCAAGCCATTTCTTCTCCCTGTTCTCAACATGAACATCAGCTGGTTCAGGCCATGAATTTCAAGTCTTTCCATGTCATCCACCCTTCTGTTTCATATTTGAGCAGCTCCCTAGAAAATTCCTGGACTCTTGTATCCATCCCCCCATGGGTTCCTCACACCCACAAAGAGCAGAGGCAGCAGCTTCTGCCAGCCAGGAGAGCTGGGAAGTCTCCCCATCCCATATTCCACCTTTATTTTTTTCTACCCACCCATTAATTAAATTCTCTGTGGTTTTTTTCACCATTCCCATTTTTTTCCAAAGCCTCAGTGGCTCCAGTGACACGAGATCAACCTCTGGGGATGGATCCTGGAGCCCTGAGGTCAATTAAAAGTTCTCAGACAATCACTGCTGCAATTACACCACGATTTGGAGGTTTTCACTTTGATTTCACCACAGCTAATGCTGCCTTTGTCAGATAAGGATTGAGCCCATATATTTAAAGTTCCAATAATTTTAGATAAATCAAGCCCAGTATGAAATTTTAATCATCTTCTTTGCTGAGTGATGGCAAAGAACAGCAAGGACTGCTGGAGGTTTCTCTTTGATTCAGAAATACAGAACCACTCCAACAGGAAGAAAGTTAGATATGAGTTAATTTGCTATTTAGCATTTTTTTACATCAAGAAATATGCTGATAAATGCCTTTTCTAGAAATAAAAAGTGCTTAGCATTTCCTAAAAAGTTTTATTTTACTAGGTACTCTTTTATTCTTATAGACTTGTCGAATATAGTGATAATTTTTTGCAACTCCTCCTCAAAATATTGTGTGTCTGAGAAGCAGAGTGCAAGAATTGTGTAGAACTGTAGGTGGAAGGGCTGAGTAATAAAATTGAGACACAGTTTTGCCTTTGGAAGTACCAAGGAGCACAGATTACACTGGAAACAAAAATATGGATGGAAGCATCTCTGAAACCATTAAGAAATCTATGTAAAAGTTCTGATAAATATAATTTTATCTCTTATGTCTTTTTTATGAAGTCAGAATTGTCTATAATTTCAGGTACATTATTCCAGGTGTTTCCTGGTGTGATGTTGGTGGTAAATAAACACAATTTTTTAAAGTAGAATTATCATTTTTGGCACCTCAACTTTTTTTGGTTATAGCCACCAGAGGGTTTGTCACCAACTAACTCAATGAATTTTTATTTTTTTTTTACTTCCAGCCTGTTAATGAACACCTGCAGTCTTTCCAGCAGTATTTTGACATTTTTTGTTTGATTTCAGGTGCTCTCTTTTCCTGCACTTCCATTCAATATCCAGAGTAATCCCACAATCCTGCATGTTCATGCAAGCTGGAAATTGAGGGTGTTTTCCCCTCAATAATCTTCTCAGAGAGGAGTAAATGGAACCAATAAATAAATAAATCCAAGGGCAGCATTAGTTAGAACAACATTTTTATATTTCAGCCTGACACAGAGTGTTGCAGTAAAAGGAGATAAAGAGATTCAAATCCAATCCAAATCCAAGCAGCACAGGAGTAACTGGAACACACAAATGAAAGGGAGGGAACAGAGCACAGAGCCTACAAGGATTGCAAATGACATCAAATAAATATGTCCATAATCATTGCATCAAGCTAGAAAACAATTCCCAGTAATCCCAAAAATCCACCCTTGACAAAGAAATTGCAGCCCTGCTCTCATGTCCTTGTTCCCTGGAATGTTCTTGGCTTAGTGCAGATTCTGCCTCCAGAGTGGGGTGGAATTAAAAACTCCTTCACCCTCTGCTGTCTTGTTCACAGGCAAGAGTTTTTAAACTTCCTATTTTCTTCCTCACTGGAAATGCTGTACGTGAAGGGCAGTTTTGCAAATCCTTTCCCCAATTACAAGAAAGCCTCAGGTGGCTTGGCAGGACATTTCCATCTGAATGCAAATAATCTAAGAAATATAGAGCACAATGAAGTCATAAAAATATTGATATTTTTTATGGTAGCAGCAGGCTGAAAAGATAATTTATTAAACCATGTGAGCATATACCCACTCACAGTCCTTGGGCTCCTAGGGAACTGATCAATTCAGCATCAGAATACAGCAAATTTTTTAGTTTAGGTTCTGAAACAATTGGTGAAAGAAAAAAAAATCCAGGCTGTATTTCCCGTAACTGAGGAAAAATATTTTCCAATGGTTGCATGAAAAAATTCACAAAAATACATAGATGATCTCTGCCTTAATGGGCTTATGTCAAAAACTCCCTAAAATAATTATCCAGATTTCTGTGTATTAATACACTGCAGAACACACAAAGTCATTAAATCATTGTCTACCACATGAATTCATTAATTTGCTTCCTTCAGTGATGTAAACATATTAATTAGAGAAAAAGCCCACACCAGGAGCTGAACCCCTGATCTATATGCAAAGTTTAATAATCATTGTACCATGGTGATTAGAATGATTATGGGGATACTGTGAAGAATTCATTTGCAGCAACTAAGCCAACGTTTTCACATTTGTTTGGAAAAACAATTATAGATCTTAATTGGGAGCCATGCAATGATGACAGCAGTTATTTCAGTGATTGATTCTGAAATTAAAGAGAACTGGCAAATTAAATACCAGAATATCTTAGATTTAGAAAATGGAAAGCTTTAGACAACTTGGAGCATATGTAAGTCTTGAAATATGGCAAAATGCTAATGCTGATACCCAAAAATAACAGCAAAACCTAAACCTACTAAAGTAAATATTCAAAAGGAATTGAGGGGAGGTACAGAAACACCAAAAATCAGCTGGAATTTGTAGGATGAATTCCTGAGAGTTGAGTGTGGCACCCAAATTTTTTAGTGTGGATGCATCCATGAAAGGGGAGACAACAACCCCAAGAAATTATTTCATGTTATTGGAATTTGCTCACAGAATTCCATTGATTCCATTTTTAATCAGTCATTATCTTTCAAAACTACAAGTGCTCACTTGAAGGTCAGGGCACTCCCTGTACTGATGGAGCTTCCCCTTGGAGCACAGGATTGCATTTCAGAGCCCAGGGTGGAAATCCTCCTGCACAAAAGCAGCTCCTGAGCACAGTGAGTGTGTGCAGAGAGCCCTGGAGGGGAGGGACAGAATCCTGAGCTGTGCATCCAGGTCAGACTCCCAGGGATAAAGTGTGAGTGTGCTTCCATTTGTTACCTGGGGAAACTGCCCTCACTGCCAGGAACTCTGCAAATAAGCAGAAATGGATAAATCCTTCAGGTAATTACCAAGGAGATGAACAAGGAACCCAAAGTGAGCCACTGGCAATTTTTGTATGAACCTTCCATCTGATGGAGGGCTTGGAATCACACCCAGAGATCAGCAGAAATGATAAAGGCTGAGCAGATGGCTCTGATATAAAATCAGGAGAAGAACATACCTGGTTGTGTAGTTTTAGGATTGCCACCATCTAAAAAATGGCATGAACAGACCCCAAACCTCCTCAGCCTCAGTGGCTGAGTCCCTTATCCTTCCTTTGGTCCCCACGTGAGCAAGGAAAATCCAACTCTGGCATGACTAATGGCAAAGCCACAAAAATTCCCTTCCTGAAACACATAATATTTATTTTCTTTGAAAGAGAAATTGTATTCTGACATCTGTAAACAGCTGGGTAATGTTGCAGACACAATCCATTTTCTGCTTAGTGGACTAACAGGGACAAATGATGATTTCAAACAGCAGTGTTCTCATCATGAAATGACCTGCTGTAGGAAAACTTCCCTCTCAGCTTTTCCTCTGCCCTCTGAAGTGCAATCCTTCCTGATCTACATCTCCAAAGCATTTTTGTTGCCAAATTCATGATTAATCATTTGCAAGGACTGTAAAGCACATTCTGGTACCATTCACGTCATAAAAAATAATGTAGTTGTAGACAAGGTATAAACCCCCCTCCTGACTGAATGGGTAACTTTGTGTGAATAAGTTATAATTACTTTTTGTGGACATTTGGGTGAACACTGGTGACTCAAGTAAAGATTTTCCAAAGAATACCATTATTGCTATCATTAAGATTGATGTCAGAAGCAGTCGTGTGTGAAAAATGATCTAATTTTGTGATATTTAACTACATTTTTATCATTACAGGTATGCTACAGCACACTATTTAAGATAAATATGAATAGGCTCTGTAAATTATAAGCATAATTTGATTTTTTTCCCCTCAAAGGTGGAAGCAAAATGGCACAGATATTGATCTTACCATGAGTTATCACTACAGGTTGGTTGGAGGCAGCTTGGCAATCAATAACCCACATAAAAATCAGGATATTGGAACATACCAGTGTTTGGCCACAAACTCATTTGGAACAATTCTAAGCAGGAAGGCAAAGCTTCAATTTGCATGTAAGTTGGGAAGATCATATTTATTAGAGCATTATTTTCCTATTAATTCTGCACATGGACTGTAATTTATTGGGTAATTAATGGATCATTGGGGATTCTGTCCAAAAGGTTTGACTTCCTTCAGCACTGCTTATTCCTAAAAAAAACAAAACAAAATGTTCCTAGTGAATATTAATAAAAAAACCAGACATCTGATGGCTGCTGCCCTCGGGAGCCAGAATAAAAATCAGGAAATTGAAAGGTCAAGGGAGATGAGCACAATTATCTTCACTTAATAAAGGTGTTTTCACTTTTTAGGACAGTGGTTTTGTTGTTATCCCACAGGTAGCTACAGCTGGTTGGGGGGGGAAATTTTTGGGCAAAAAGTTGGGCTTTGAGTTTTCTGTGGCTAATGAGGTCCAACTGAGACACAAAAATATTGTTCCCCTAATTGGCACACTGATTTTTTTTTTTTTTACATTACCAAAGAAACACTCTTTTTCCTCACACAATGTGTAAAAGTGTGAGCTACTCCCTGAAATATTTCATATTTCAGCTCCCTCAGGTCGAGCACGTTGTCTGTCTTGAGATGATTTAAAATTTATTTCATCTTTGCTCCCCGTTTCACTTCTTCACAACTTCACAACCTTTTTCACAAGGTTTGGACACGGTGACCGAGTTCTGTGAATGCCCTGGGGATGGGGGGAACAACAGTGACAACCAAAAAACTCCAGATATTCCCTCCAGCCCCTCTTTTTTTTTTTTTTTTTTCCCCCAGCAGTCTGTTGCTGGGAGAAAGCAATTGTTTTCAAAGCTCATTAATAAAACATGTGACTAAAGCCAACCTTGTGTCACTATTTCAGACACCAGCAAACGGATTAATTATTAATCTTGTTCCATTTCTCAGAGCAAACCTGGTGTCACAGGGGTTACACAAAGGAGACCTCAGAGGTCAGGCAGGTTCACAGAGTCTCTTTCAGCAGAGCTGATCAAAAGGTGTATCACTGGTACCTCATTTAATAATATTTTACCCTGAGTTTCTCAAACAGCTTTGATTTCCAAGAGCTGGTCAAATGTAAAAAGAATAAAAATTTGATTCGTTATTTTACCACTTTTTCTGCCGAAACATTTTTTTCAAGCCAGACTTCCTGTGTGGGAAATTTTTTTTTTTCGAGATTTGGAGGTGAAAGTTGTTTAGTGACAGAACAAATTCCATTTTAGAAAGGAGCAAGAACAGCCAGCCGCCTCAAAATTGTCCATGGAGTCTGTGATCCCCAAGGAACCAAGGCAGGCCAGAGAGGGAGCTGGGAAAAGACCTAAGGAAAGGGAAAAATCCTTAAATGAAGGCACAAATAAACAAAAAAAACAAAAAAAAAAGGAAAAAAAAAGCAGATGGAAGAAATGAAAAGCAGGAATATCTGTGAAAGAAAGAAGGCTCTGGTGATTATTCAGCATTTTATTTCAAGCAGTTCCTTTATTTAAGCTTTACACTCCCACCCAAACTCTTCCCAAAGTTCCTGCAGGGAGCAGATCCCAGAGCTGGCTCTGGTTTGCCCCCAGCTCTCAGCCAGCTCTAACAGCACCACAGAATGCTAAATTTATCCCATAATCAAGCACTACACCACTTTTCCAGTGGTGCTGACAGATATTTACATCCTTCCCCATGGAGAAGAGAGAGGACAGACAAATCAAAGGCTGTTATTTACACTGACAAGCACAAATTTACAGGAAAATGCTTCAATTTAGTGGCATCACTGCAGAACTGGGAGTTTTAAGTTGTCTTACAATAGGGAAAAAAAACCCACAGTACATGGAAAACGTCAGAAGGACCTGATGAGAATAGTGGAACAAATTACCTCGAAACACTTATTTCACAGTCAACATTTCCTTGTTTCTTATTTTCATGTTGCCATCCAATTTACTCCTTTGTTTCAACCAATACTTCAGGCTATATCTTAAAATGCAGGCAGGCAGGCACGTTGCTGTTATGACACTTTCATTCAACACCTCACAAAATGGGATTCTTCCCTGGACTGGAATGCCTGGCATATTATTGCAATCTCCCTGATAAAGAATTGAATCAAACCTATTATCCAGGTACCAGGGTTTATGTGTATTTGTCTCTTTACTGCAAAGTAACTAACTCTGAGTTGGAGTTTGAATTAATGGTACCTCCAGAAACCTATTCAACATGTCAACTTAATATGTGAAAAATACTTTTTTCCTCCGTTTGAGATAGAAAGTTCTCCGAGAAGCAAAATAAATGCGGGGCGAGATTAGAAATATGTCTTCAGATTCAGCTGGAGTTTGGTGCTTATCCTCTATTAAAACCAGAGCTGTCAAAGGAAAGCTGCAGGAGGAATGTTGTACAGAAGGCAGTGGCATAGATTATTAAAGCTACAAGCTGAAAATGAGAGACAGCATCAGGGAGAGGGAGAAGGTAAATGCATTAGTGGGATGCAGGGATGGCAGGCCCTTGGCATCCCTGCTTCCTGCACAAGGGTTGTTTTGGCATAAATAAACTTGAAAGCTCCCTATAAATCCTGCACACTCCTGCTCCCCGGCCAGCAGCACATTTGGAGCAGCCCACGGGTGCTTTGCAGGAGTTTTTGAGGTGGAAGTTGTTGTAAAGCTTTGGTGTCAGGCCTTGGATTGTGCAGCCAGAGCCAAACAGGGAGCAGGGTCCTTGTCCAGGCTGGAGTCTGCAGTCATGGTGATGCCTCAATTTTAGTTTTTTCTATTTCCCAGATTCTGCACTGCATTGGTGAGTGACTCTGAGCTCCATATAAAGTGTCACAAGTTCTCCTCCCAGCTCAGGCACACAAAACAATCCTTGTCCAGCCCCAGAACCAAGGACACGCTGCAGCTTCAGCCCCAAAAAGTGCAAACAGAGAGAACTGAGGAGAGAATCTGGGAGGGTGGGACTGCAGAGCCTGGAGCTGGGATTGGACAATGAACCCCAAGATGGACATGGAGCAAAACTTATAAAAGTGTGAAACTCCTGACTGGGATCCATCTTGGGTGTAGCCATGGCCAGGCTCTTGCACTGCCCAAGGGGAATCCTTTGAAGGCTTTTTAATAAATCCCTGCTTTATTCCTTTAACTCTGTCCAGCCTCTGCTCCAGGTCAGTCTCTCTACAGCACAACAAAATGTGCTCCCTTCAACCTATTTTAAGGTATGCATTTCAAGAAGAGAACAACTTTCAGGTATAACCTCTGGTTTTCTCTAAGTATTCTGCTTCAAGACACTCTTCAGTAAATACAACTTTTCTTTCATCAATCCACAGTTCATAAAAAATGAATAATTGCTTGGTCAGCTATTAGAGAATCCAATACCACCTTCATACAGTGGCTTAAACCTTCTTCTGATGTGATTATGATTAGATAATCACACAGAGTAGTCAATGCTAGGAACAGAATATTAACAGTTCTTTAAATCATTAAAAAAGGGATACATAATATGAACTGTATTGGTTAGCATGTGCATCCAGGTTTAATGGTGGGAAAACAAGAACTGCAGATCTGCACTGCAAAGCCCAATTCTCTGCTAAACCATCACCCTCCCCCCCGCCTCCTTTTTATGCTTTAACATTTGTTTGAGAACAGAAGCAATCCCAGCCAAACTGAATTCCCTGGGGATTTCCATCCAGCACAGGGACACATGAGAGTGAAAGAACAAAGGCCAATGTGCTCACATCCCACATGGACAGAGCACGAGCACATCCCAGAGGAGAAGCTGCTGCAGCCAGGGAGATTCAGAGAGAGCAGAAAGAAAAGAAAAGAAAGAAGTTCTGTGAAGAAAACTTCTCCCCAGCAAACTTACATCCCACGTTATGACCAGCTCAGATCTGCTGCCTCCTCCCCCACTGACCTCAGATGGGGGAATTTCAGGAACTGGAAAGGAAATGCAGAGATGTCTGCAGGGAGTAGAGACAGGAGAACACACCACATCACCCCCATGCATGAGTTTAACATATTCACACTCCTTTTGCAATCAGGGTAGATGTTTCTGGGGCAGAACTAGACAGCCCCAGCCCTGACCCACATTTATCCTTCCCTGGGCCAGGCTGGGATTTCTCAGAGCACCTGGAGCTCCTTAGCAGCTCCCAGATAACACCACATCTGCTGTGTTTAGGAACTTGGAAAAACTGGAGACAAGCTTCATTTTTCCAGAGTTAACTCAGAGAACGGCCAAAGATCATCTGGTTCCAGGACACCTTCCAGTAAACTATGCTGCTCAGAATTCCATGTCCTTGAACACTTCAAGGGGTGTTATGCAGATAAATTGGGAAATGGCCCCATTCCAAGTGAACTGGGGTTATAATTGATGGGTTCTTCTGAGCCACATGCTTGTTACACGGAAAGGTTTCACTGATCAAACACCAGGAATGAAAATTCCCTGTCAAAATTAACCTCTTTCCATCCATGAATACCTTCAGACTCTGCAGCACTGCCTGAACTGGCAGATTTTGGCACAGTAAATGCAGTTTAAATGGATTTAGATGTTATGCTTCTGTGATGTTCAGTAATGCAACACAAACTGTCCCACAGCTCAATGGAAAAATATAAATGAACTTGTTACTGGCTTTTATATCAAATGGCAATTCCAAGCTTGTCTGCAAAGAGCCAAAGACATGAACACTCCTTTTCTTTGTTAATATTCCAGATTCTTGAATTAAAAACAAATAGAAGGACCCACTAACCTGCCTCTTCAGTTCTTACTTTTTCTGAGGGCAAACTAGGCTCTCCACCTCCTATTTTGTTACTGGCAACTACACGAAATTCATATTCAACCCAAGGATTTAAATCCACTACTGTGCTCGTGAAGGTTTTGCCGTCGATCACATCCGGAACTAGGAAATAAAAAGGGAAAAGGCAGCTCAGGAAGGTGGTGCCAGGCATTCCCAGAGAGTGGGCTGGGAACTGTGCTCACCTGTGGTGGCTCGCTGCCAGCCCACTGAGAAGGGAGTCCTGGCCTGGATGCTGTAGGTGGTGACAGGGCTGTGGTTGTCTGTGCCCTCCTGCCAGGAGATCTGGGCAGTGGTGTCTGTGATCTCGTCCACCTTCACCTGCCCAGGGGGCCCAGGAGAGCCTGCAGTGGGATGGAAACCAGGCAGAGCTTTGGGGGAAGCCCTGAAGCAGCCTGGATGCATTCCTGGTTTTTTTTCTTCCTCAGGGAGGAGGAAAACAATTCAGACTGAAATAAGAACACCTGTAATTATGGTTTTACATTCATTAAACTTAACACTGGTAATTTCAGCCTGAAACACTCTCAAGCACAGACAGACTACTGGATTTTGGGTTTTTTTTAGCAAGAACCTTTGCTCAGCACATCCAATGTCTTTTCCTTTAGTCCTAAATGTCCTATTTAATCTACAGTTACATCTCTGTAGTCTGGACATTTTTTACCTACAACTTCTTTAGTGTAAAAGGCACTGGAACAATTTTTCAGCACCCCAAGCAGCAATTCAGTCACACAAACTTCCTGCTGCCTTCTGGAAAATCCTCATTCTGGGCATTTCCTGGGTTTTGGCTCACCTGCACCAGCAACTGGGGTTGAAATGAGTAACACTGCATTAACAATGAGAAAATATCCAAAATATTTTAAAATATATTGATTAAGTGCTGATTGCATAATATGCTTTTCTAGATCAAAGCTTTTACCTTGCAATAAATGTAGCTGTAACATCAGCAAAGAAAGCCACAATTCTGGCTCAACTGTGAGCATTCCAGCTCAGAATGAAAAGCAATAATCCTGAATTATAGGCTTTAAACCCTAGGACAAAGCCTCTCCTGGGCTCTGGCAGAATTGCCCATTTCACAGCAAGGATTCTGGAGTTCCCAACACTTCAGTCTGCACAGGCAGCAACTCCAACCCCCTCAGAGCTGCCAGTGAGTTCCTCTTGGCACTGACCTGAAGGACTGGCAGTGAAAAGAGATGTGAAGTCACTGTCATAACCTCCAGCTCCTCATTTTTCTGAGAAAAATCAGGCTTCACCCAAAACCTGGGCTGTAATTCTCCCTAGCTGCAAGTCAGAATAATTCAACTCCCAGCCATTCACCACCCCATTCAAGCCATGGATTGGTTCTGCAGCCTCCAAGATCAGCAGTTTCTATAGTTTTAAATATAAAATAAGGTGGAAAAGGTGATCCTGGGCTGGGCTGGGATTTACCTCTCACAATGAGGTCAGCAGCAGAGGCCACACTGTCCACCTCTGTCTTCACCATGCACACATACTTCCCACTGTGCTTCAGCTGGATGTTCCTGATCATCAAATCACCTGAGGCGCTCTGGGGGAACACAGAACATCCATTAATGCAAATACCTCCCGTGCAGTCCAGTGTTTTCTTTGCAAAGGGAAAAGAAATCCACCAAAAATGTGAAGTTGCTCTGCAGGACAGCAAATTACTGCCCATCAGCAGCTCCATGCTTGTTTGGGAGCATTTTCCCCAAAAAAACCATGAGGTAATGGCCTTTTTTTGGGAGAAATGAGCTCCAACATGGGGAGCTCATACTGGGAAGGCACTTTCTGCTTAGAACCCCCAGTAACCTCAGTGCCCTGTGACCATTTGTCTCAAAGCCCTAAAAAGAGAGAAATGTGTTTTCTGTGGCCAATATCAATTTAATTTCTAGACAGAATTCACAGAGTTTTGATCTAGAACTTGTAAGTCAAGCCATGACAGATTTTTAAGGAGTTCAAAAGAATTAAAGACCAAGTTGAATTCAGTCCATTCTCCAGGTTATTGTGAGCACTTTCATTTAAAGGTTGCACATTTTAGGCAAGCATTCTAAATTTCCTATTTCTACTCCTTGCTATTCACTGAATATTTAATCTTTAGTGTTTTTCCCCATTGTTCTCTCTCAGATCACAGCATGTGGTTTTTTCCTGGATCATGGGAAACAGAAATAAAACCTGAATGAAACTGTAACTTCCTATCACATTAGTGTTCTTGGTGCACTGTTTGTTTTCCACACCACTGAACACAGAACTTGATATTAAACCTTTGCTAGACAATGTCCCTTAAAAAAAAAAAAAATCTCCTCTTTGTGTCAGCTGAATTACTGCCCTAACTCAGTTCCAGTTGAATTTTCCAGGTGAAAAATGCCTCAGTCAGATTTTAATTTTTAAATTTTAAATTTCTGGAGAAGCAACATTTTCTTCAAGGACAGAACCCTAATTTGTGGGTATTTTCAGCTACTTTTGGCCACTGATTCATGGGCAAACAGTAGTTTGGGAGAAAGGCAAAGACATGACTTTGAAGCTTATTTTACTCTTGGAAAAAAACACGAACCTTTCAAAACATTTGGTTATTTTTCTTTGTTTCAGCATTACAATGTCTCAATTCTTTACTCAACACAAGCTGAAGCCAATTCTGCCTGATTCCCTTCCATGTGTGTGCCTGGTCTTCTGTGAAAGCACAGATGGAAGTTGTTTGCAGGACAATTCAGTGCTGATTGCTTACAATAAATTAGAAGTTGAGTCAAAAGCAATCTAAAATCCATCTCCTTGATTGGAAGTGGATATTCAGGGAATGCCCAACACCAGCAGTGAATGCAAGCAAATCACGTCCTGCACAAACTGAGCTCAGCAAACTCGATTTGAGCCATCTCAGCAAAGGGGAGGGGGGCTTCAAATAGAACAGTTTTACTTGAAATAGCCCCCAGCAGAATGTTAACAGTGCATGGCAGTTATCTGGAGCTGGGGAAGCAGCAGGAAGCTCCCTGCAGCAGGGACCCCTTTCCATGGGATTATTCCACTCCTGGGTCACAGCAGCCTCTGGCAGGGTGGACAAGCCCAGGTGACAGTGAAATGTCCTTCTCCCCTTCCCCAGCTGCCTGGAACACAAACAGAGTGTCCCATGCAGCTGGGATTCCTCAGGCCTGCCCTGGCTGCAGAACAACCCCAGGCATTGCTGGTGATCCCCAGTTTTGGGGCAAGTCTGCTCAGAGTTTGGGCATCTGCTTGGTCTGCCATGCTCTTTAATAAATCACCTGGCTGACAAAAAAATCCAAAAAAGCAGCAAGACAGCCTCACATCCCACAGTTTTCCAACCATCTGGAAGATCAGAAGGTGCTCCCAGAAAATCCTAATAACTACAGGATGTCAGAGACCTCATGCCTCCCAGATGTGAGTACATGGAAGTCTATCCATCAAAAAAATAATTTCCAACCAAGAAAACAAAAGTTATTTTTGCAATGATACTTCCTTTTAATAAAGACACACTGTACCTACTGGAAGGCTTAGAACATATTTAGGATTATTTACTTACCACAACCTGCATGTAACTCTAGACTGAATTATTCCACTGACCTTCATGTGATACAAAGCCCATCAAATATTTCCATGGATCTCCTGGCAACCTGTGGAGTTTTCTACAAATGAGCTCAAAGTCCTCTTTACACAAACAGCAGCTTAAAAAACCAAAACCCCTGAATGTCTAGTCTATAAAATCCCTCATGACGAATTTCTTTGTGTCAAGTCATTGCTGTGTTTCATGTGATCCTGAGGAAAGTCAGATAGAAATGGAGGGAAGAACTTAAAAACTTCAGGTCTAAAACACAGGGCACAGGAACAGTGAGTGATGGGCAGCAAGCTGGGCCAAGGGACCATTCCCTTTCAATACAGAAGAGGATTCCCAAAAAAACAAACATCTTAAATTTTGGCATGAGGAAAAGAAGAAGTTTGAGGGAAGGGAAGGGAAGGGAAGGGAAGGGAAGGGAAGGGAAGGGAAGGGAAGGGAAGGGAAGGGAAGGGAAGG
>JAOTQP010000619.1:18353556-18374616 GCA_026413545.1 Cichladusa arquata
AACAGAGAGAACTGAGGAGAGAATCTGGGAGGGTGGGACTGCAGAGCCTGGAGCTGGGATTGGACAATGAACCCCAACATGGGAATGGACCCAAACTGATAAAAGTGTGAAACTCCTGACCCAGGGTCCAGCTTGGGTGTAGCCATGGCCAGGCTCTTGCACTGCCCAAGGGGAATCCTTTGAAGGCTTTTAATAAATCCCTGCTTTCTTCCTTTAACTCTGCCCAGCCTCTGCTCCAGGCAGCATCTAAACCAGGGTTTTACCCCTTCCAGGGCAGACGTGACATCCAGCACAAGGTCACCTGGAACACTTGAGCTCAGCCTAAAGGGAAGTCCAAGGCTTGGGAAGTTCAGCTTGGAAGTAGCCCAGAGTCAGATTGAAGGAAGAGATGAGGACATGAGAACTTTTCCTTCAGCTTTTACACAACTTAGAGTGACAGAATCAGTAGAGGACACAGTTTTAAGCTGCACAAGGGGAAGTTTAGGCTGGACATTGGGAAAAAATTCTTCACAGAAAGAGTGGTTGGGCATTGGAATTGGCTGCCCAGGAGGTGGTGGAGTCACCATCCTTTGAGGTGTTTAAAAAAAACCTGGATGAGGCACTCAGTGCCATGGTGCAGCCCATAACGTGGTGTTAGATCACAGGCTGGAATTCTTTTCCATCCTTAATCACAAAATTAACAGGGTTAGAAAAGACCTTTGAGATCATCAAGGCTGGACTTGCCCAATCTCCCCACAACTCCTCATAACTCCTCATAAACCACATCACCAGATGCCACATTACTCATTTTTTGAACATTTCCAAGGATGGGAACTCCATCACTTCCACAAGCAGCCAGTTCCAAAGCTTGGCCACTTTTTCAGTGATGAAATTTTTCCTAAGGCATTTTTATTTAAGGCATTTTATGCCTTAAAAAAAAAAAAAAAAAAAAAAAAAAAAGGGAAACAAAAAACCTGTTAGGGAAAACTGCTTCAGTATGGCTTCAACCAGAAGTTTCTCCTAAGGCACACAGGGGATTTGCTTTAATTATTTTCTCAGTTTTAAGCAAAAATAACTGTGTGCAAACAACTGGTCTTGAGGGAAATCCCCATAACAGGCTGCATGAAACAGCCTGTCCAGGCCTGTTAGTTGTTCTTTTAGTTCTCAAACACATCTATAGCAGAGGCATTAAGGCATATGCAGGAGAAATAAGAAGTGAAATTAAACAAACTAGAGTAAAAAAGGACTCCACAATGAAAAATAATTAAATGTGAACCTAATTCATAATTATTCAGGGCATAAACCCAGAAAATTCAGTATAAATTGAAAGCATTTTGTTTCTAAGGGATCTTAAATTAGATTCTTAGACAAATTATTCTATCCTTGATGATAAAAGTCAAGATGATTTCAGCTTTCTCAGACCTGAAATTCTGATAAACGATGACAACAATCAAATTTCATGCCTAGAATTGGTCACTTTGCCCTGAGCCACACAGGAGGGCTCACATTGGAACCATTATACCCCCTATTTTAAAGTTCCCCACAATGCTACAGACCCTGGAAGGATTTCTCCTTGGAGTTTTTGGGCTCCAACCACATTCTCCTGGTTTCCAAAGTGGTGCTCGAGGGTTTTGCTTGGTGCTTGTTCTCAGAATCATTTCCCCAGCCCTGCCACCCTCTCTGCCTTTGCCCAGGGATGGTGTGCTCACAGCAGTGTGGCTGAGTGACAGTCCTGGGGCACTTGGAATGAAATCTGCAGCTCCCCAGAGCTTCCACGTGCTTTTTGTCAGAGACAGGAGACACAGTTTTGCTGAACTAACAAATTAGAGGCAATAATTCCTGCTGGACTGAGTTTTTTGCCATTCTGGAACACAGAAGTAATAATCCATCATTGGCATTTAACCATTTGAGGGAGGAATATATTAAACCAAACCAAACCCACTTAATGTTTGTTGGATGGAGACAGGCTGAGCTTTAGCAGAGCCTTGTTGGAGGGGCTGGCTGGGAGGTGCTCAGCCAGCATGAAATCCCACTTTTCATCTGATTACTTCATGGTGTTATTTACTTTCGAGTGCACACAAATTACAGAAACATCACAAAGCAATCCAGCAGCCTCAGGATGTCATAACCCTTTTCACTGGCAGTGTATGCTTTCAAACAGAAAATGGAAAAATCAATAGGCTTGGATCAGATAGGCTGAATTTGCAAAGTCTGGACATGCATGAATTTAAGGCTAAATGGCACCTACACTTCTGGCTGGGTTGTGTTGTGGTGCTGTGTGTGTCCAGAAATCCCTCTGTAACAATTGTATTTGATTAAAAGGTGTGCTAGCTGTTGTAACTACTACTTGGAGTAAAGCTCTCTGGGTCTTTAAGCTGATTGTTAATTCATCACAGCACGTCAGGGCTGGAATACTGATCAGCTGGATTGCAGGAAGGAGCTCTGGCAGAGCCTTTCTTTCTCAAAAGGAGCCATGAACTGCTCAGTTCAGCACCCAGCAGGGGTGACCAGCTGATACCTGAGGGGCAGGAAGGAGGAAAACCTCAGCTTGCCACTGCCAGGAAAAGGTCATCAGCAAAAACACATCCCCAAAAGTCTGACTTGGTTTTCTAAATTCCCTTTTCCTCTTCAGGGACATATCAGGTAAAGCCATAGACTTGCCTCTATCCAGAGGGAATCATGGAATGGCCTGGTTGGAAGGGACATTAAAGATCATCCAGTTCACTCTCTGCCACTTTCCACCATCCCAGGTGCTCCAGCCCCAGTGTCCAGCCTGGCCTTGGGCACTGCCGGGATCCAGGGGCAGCCACAGCTGCTCTGGGCACCCTTTCCAGGGCTGCCCACCCTCCCAGGGAGGAATTCCTTCTTAATATCCCACCTAACCCTGCTCTCTGTCAGTTTGAATCCATTTCCTCCTGTCTTGTCCCTCCAGTACCTTTCCAAAGTCTCTCTCCATCTCTCTTGTAGCTCTTTCAGGCCCTGGAAGGCCACAGTGAAGTCACCTCAAAGCTTCTCCTCTCCAGGCTGAACAATCCCAAATCTCTCAGCCTCTACCCTCATTCTAGCTCCACTCTCTACCCTACACATGCTGAGTAAAGCACTGACCCCACCTCTCTTTTTAAAGGGTGGCTTTCTACATCATCCTAGAATGATTTGGGAAGGGCCTTAAATCTCATCTCATTGCAGCCCCACTTCCAGAGGCAGGGACACCTTCCTGTGATGCAGAAACACATCTCACAGCAGATATGTGGAGAATCAGCCGTAAAATTCTCCTTTGCACACTCTGCACAGCCCTCCTGGTGACCCTGGTGACCCCTCCCAGGCTGCATCTTCCCTGCATGGGGAAGAACAAACACAGCCTGCAGTGGGAACACTTGCTGTGGATCCATCCTGTCTGGAGGATGGAAGTGCTGCTGTCATCTCTTCCATGTGTCACTGAACAGGCTCACAGCTCAAAATTGCCTTTTGGACTTCTAAGCACAGGTAGAATCCAATATCACTGCAGCAGCAGCAGCCTCCCTCCCTGGTGTGGGGAGCTGAGGCCCAGGTGCTCAGTGGAATGAGTTACAGGAAATAAACCTGTATTTTGTCAAAATGCTGCTTGGAGTGAAAAGAAAGAGAACTTTCATTTATCACTTCTGATTGTTATGGACACTCTGTGCCAGTGCTCCAGCTCTCTGCAGCAGTTCCCATGGCAGGAGACCACAGCAAGGTCTTTGCTTAATGGATGCTCTCCATGCAGCAGACCCAGCAGCCTCAGGCATGTTTTATTTTTTGCTCCTTTACTTCAGAGTTTCCTCAGAAAATCAGGAAAAACCTGGTGAGAGCCATTGTTGTAAGGAATATGACATTTCCAGGAATAACAGCCCCACTCTCCCAGCTGTGCTCATAGGAGAAGTGATCCAGCCCCCTGATCAACTTGGTGGTCTCTAGGGGGTCACTGTCCTGCTCTACCCACCCCAAACTGGGCCACTGGCATCCTTCAGGACCACTCTGAGCAGAACACATGCAGAGAACCCTCTAAAGTGATGTAATTTAATCATTCCAAGACCAAAAACGCTGCAAGACCTCACCATGCTCAGCTCATCTTCCCATATCCCCGTTGAGCTTCCCAGTGATTGTTTCTTTGCAGAATTCTGTTCACACAGCCTCTCACAGGCTGCAGGAAAAGCAGGAGCCACCACTCAGCAGGGATGAAGCAGGAAGCCTGCAAGGGTTTCACCTGCTTGCTGACAGGACAAGGCAGGGTGATAACAGAACTTCTATTTTAAAGCTCTGATATCACAAGAATAGGATTATGCAAATCTCCTGACATTCCTGAAGACACAAAGAACAGCCTGGAATTTTAAAACCATATGGGTTTATCTCCATAGGGAAGGGGATTTGCTTTCTCCATCATTCCCTCTTCCAGTCTCCTCTGCATTCTCAGAGCCTGTGTGATGGCCATTGACACCAAGTGCTGCCACAGCCTCCTCTCCCCAGTTAAACGCATCCTGAAGCTGGTGGGAGCAACATCCCCCGTTTATTTTATGTTGTAACAGACCAAGCACATCAGAAATTCCACTTTTCTTGCCCCTCCAATGGTTTAAACATCTCTCTCAGAGTACTTAACCTGTGTTCAAGGCTCAGCACTTGGTTAAAGCTGCTTTATTCCAGGTTAGTTCTTTAGACTTTTATTATAAAAGGAGGTTTTTTATCTGTGGAACAGAGATCTACATTGCAGAGAGGTTGTAAGGAGCATTACAGGCAGTGAATCAGGCAGATAAAGTAGTAATAGGGAACATAGAAGTATTTGAAGATTATCTTTTGGTTCTATATTACTTACTCTTCTTTAGGTCCTTTAAAAGTGTTTATCCTAAATCAACCCATTGCCAGTTGTATTGGAAAAGCAATATATATGATTGAGATATGGTGGGGAACAAAGCATCCACAGGTCTTGGAGCTGATAGATTCTGATTGATAAAATTTAATACTTGGGAAGGATAAAACCAGTCTATGTTTGCAGTCTGGGTGATTTGCTATTTTATCTGCTCTCCTTTCATTACAGACAAGATGATGTAGATTCCAATAAATTATTGAGTGAAATATCCATGATGTTCACATGAGATTTTTCATTTTTTTGGTGTGACAAAAGAAGTTATGGTGGAGGTTTGCAAGGGAAAAAAATATTTGGAATAAATGATTGGCTTTTTTTTTCTAATCAAAATAACTAAATTAATTGAGCACTTATTTTTCAGTGAAAGTTGATCCTGTGTAATGTTTTAAGGCAGCAGATAAACTAGTCTGTTCTGTAGCTGATATTGGAGAAGGAGGAACAGTGTGTAACATTTGGACTTTTCATGGAGTGAGGGAATGAGGTCACAGGTGTTGCTTTTCTCAACAGGGAAAGCACATCTGGCACAGAGAATGCACTGAGCTGTAAATATCCATTTCTAAATGCTACAGCAAGAACAAATAATGTAACCTACACCTGAAATCCCACTGACAAGATTCACATCCCAAAATACTCTACATCAATCGCTCGGGTAAATCTCGAAATTCCCATTGGGAGGAATTCTTTGAGGGCTTTGCAGCTGGAATGAGGGAGGTAAAGAAGGGGCTGGGGGTGACTCAGGGTAATTCCACAAGAAGTAATTCTGTGCTGGATCAAGATCTCCAAAGGGCTGGGCAGGAATTTGGAAAGGGCTGAAATAGGCACAGACATTGTCAGCAGTGTCAGAGAGCTCTTTCTCCATTGCCACTTTTCCTCTCTTCCTTGCCTTCCTTCCTTTTTAATTGTATGTATTACGAGCCTTGATTATTATTTTGTTGGTAGAAACATCACAGAAAGAATTAGTGGTTGGAGTGGGACTGCACCCATCAGAAGCCAGGACAGGGATGCACGAGGTCATTCTGCAGGACCAGGTCAAGGGCTGAGGGAAGGGAAAAGCTCCTGAACCATCTCCATGTAGTTAAAAACAGGTTGTTGTGGGAGCAGTGGGAAATCTGAAGGAGAAGAGGGTTTGGATAAGAATTAACCCCCCCAAAATGACATTTTCCACAGCAGGGCCATCACCTGTGCAAGTCCAAGCTATGGCAGGGATAAATCCCACCCCTGAGGTTCAGCCCAGCAAGAGAAATCTGTCTTTGAGAACTCTCCAATCTGGAGAAAACTCCTGCAGACGGCAAAGTGACTCTGGCGATGACAGGTGACAAATGAACTGCGCCGTGACAAGTGAGAAAACTGTTCAGGAATATCAAATATTAAACAAATATTCCCTGTGTGCCCCTCCCTGGGAGAGGGGCAGCTCCTCAGCTGTGCCCCTGGCCTGCAGATGGGCTCTGGAGCAGGAGCCCTAAGGCTGTGTCAACACTTACTGCTCAGAGCAAGTCCTGTGCTCAGCTCCGAAGAGAAATTTAATATTTTATGCTGCTAACTCTGTAAAAGCAGGGGGAAATAGCAAAGGCCAGATGTAGACCAGCTCTACAGCTTCCCTGCATGTGTTTCTGTGCTCTGGGTTTGTTGGTGCATGAACAAAAATCAAGCCAGCTCAGGGTTTTTCCCCCCCTCACCTCACCCTCCCTCTTTAATTTAATTGTGACCTTCCACTTTTTTCCTCTAGAGAAGCTTGATATTACTTTGTAAAGGGCATTTTCACTCAGTAATTGAATAAGACAATCAGGCTGTGGCAGAAATTATTGCTCCCCACCTTGAAAATTAGTGCCTGGATTGGCCATTCACATCATTGAAGCCGAATTGAGGACCCGGGGCTTGTGTTCATCCTGAAGTGTAAATTACAGGTCCTTTCCCTTGGAAGCTCCAAAGTAATTTAATTAAATAAGAAAGCACTGGTGAAGGTCTTTGGATGATTACACAGCTTTGGAGAAGGACAGGACCCAGTGATTGTGTTTTCCCTCTCTTTTTGACAAGCAACTCCATCAGGGAGTTTTGGGGGACAGGGCAGCTTTCCTTTTACCCACTCTGGGATGCAGTGGTCCCCTAAGGTAGAAATGAGAACAAAAATGGGAATTCCAGTGGGTTTTTAACCTGTCCTGGTGAAGGGAGTCACTCAGGCATTGCCCAGGCTGCTCCTGGCTGACTCAGCTCCAAATCTTCCAGACCTGAGGTGTTAAAGGCTCAAGAGCTCTTCAAATGGAGCAGGAGAACTCAGCTGGTGTTGAGGAGAAAATCCAAGTATTTAAAAGGCAGGAAATGGGAAATACTAAGCAGCTTTCAGACACCTTAATTAGAGATAACACCGCTCTTAATCTCAGAATTGAATTCATAGAAAATCAATTAGAACATTTTAAAAATTGAGATTAGATGCTAACGGAGAAAGATTAATGTATTGACAGTATTATCAAGACAAAGGAACTGTCAGAGGGTTTGTTCAGCAAGTTTAGTGCAGTTTGGAAAGCTGCAAAAGAGAGTTTACTTTGCAATGGAAGTTGTAGGGAAGGAGATTAGCTATTCCTCTGGGAGACATTTGGAGAAAGAAGGATATCTCCATAACACACCCTGCAGTATCCAGGCTGCAAGAGATTGGTGCTCATCTCCTGCAAGGCAATTCAGTCCAAAAATACTGAGGAGAAGCAAAAAGCAGAGATTGATGTCCAGGAGGGATCTGGGGTGGTCTGGATAGGCACAGTCTGCAGCTAAAAGGGCTTTAACTCCAAATTTTTTGGGACTTACTTTATATGAGAGAAATAAAAACAAAAAAAAAAAAAAAAAAAAAAAAAAAAAAAAAAAAAAAAAAAAAAAAAAAAAAAATCTGGAAGTATGGGGCCTTCCAGAATCTGAGATCATTTAAAAGATTCAATAGGCTTCATTTTTATTCCTTGTAGTTATAACAGACCTAAATTCTCTGATTCCCCAAATTCAGACCCAAATGGGGCCCTTAATTCATTATAGCCAGAGCAAAGGAAGGTAACTATTATCAGCTGATAAAACAGGTGCTGGAAATACTCCCAGCAAATCATGGCCAGGAGCTCCCTTGCAAAAGTGCTGAGCTTGTCCTTTGTACCCCATTTCCCTGTGAGGAAATTCCTGTTGTGCTGCATCACTGCAGGACCACCTCTGCTATTGCAATATATCACAGGCAGTAAGAGACACAGGAAAAAAAGGGAGCAGAAGTGATCTATCACAATTTGACACAGGCACATGGAAATGTGAGGAATTGTATTGATTTGTCCTCAGGAGCGTGGCTAATTTGTAAGGAGCTCTTACTCCTCATGCCTTAACATTCATTGCACATTTCAATACCAAGTAATTACAACCATTATATTTGGGATTATGTAATGACAAAACATTTATGAGGGGGAAAAAAAATCAAAAGTTCAAGAAAGCATGAAATCACATTAATTCAGATGAGCTGTGGTAATTATGCAAGGTGATAAATTGGAGTTTCTCTAATTGTCTGTAACAATTTCGTATATTAAAACACCCAAGTTTCCTTGGTTTCCTTGTAGAAGTTCTATTCTCCTTCTTCAGATGGACTGGTTTGGAATGGATAGGTTTGGATGGAGTGGCTCTGAGCAGGTTCAGGAATTTCAAACACATGATTGAGAGGTTGAAATGAATGAGTTGCTGCTTGTGATTCCATTTTTGTTCCTATCCAACATTTTTAAGAAGCTGTTCCCTAATCCCAGGAAAACTGACCTTTCACTCTGTTGTGTAGTTAAATCTGCTACTCTGCCACCTCTAAGGCAGTTTTATATTAAAGTAAACCAAACAAAAAACCCAGATGTGTGGGTAATAGGTGGTGGGGAAATTAGAATAAATACATTATAAATATCATAAATATAATAAATATGTTAATGAGCAGTCAGCAACTAGATTTTGCTTGGAGCACCCTGATCTAGTGGAAGTGTCCCTGCCCATGGCAGGGGTGGAATGAGATGGGCTTTAAGATCCTTCCAACCCAAACCTTCTGTAATTCCATAATAACATCCTTGAGCCCAATGGGCAAAGTTGGGCTACACCAGGTGAGAAATGCTCTGACCCATTCCTTCCCCCCATCCCTCCCTTCATTCCTGATGAGGAGCTCACAGCCTGCTCCACCTCAAGAATTCCTGCTCCCATGGTGTAACAGTGGTGAGAGTTTTTTGCACCACTTAATCAGTGGTTTGTCTAGAGTCTCTTCTGCCTTCACTCAGAGCCAGGATTAAAAAATACATGAAGGAAATTGATTTTCTCATGTTTGGGCTTGGTTGTTAATAAATCTTATCTAAAGTACAGAAAGTTCAGCAGCACTTCCAGCCACCAGCTAAAAGCGAGCACAGTGGAGGCAGATCAGCTGCTACAAGGTCTCTTAAAGCCAAGAAGTCCAATAGAGAATTAACACCTATATTATTTATCCTTTTGACCCAATAACTAAATTCCCATGACCCTCAGTGTGGCACTAACTGACCAACCAGAAACTACTGCTTGAAACCATGAAGAAAAAGGAAGATGAGCACCAAAAGAGACACCACCCAAAATCCTCCATCTTGTCACATACCAATCACTGTATTATAAAAACCTCAAATTTAAACTCTTTACCATGTGAAATCACACATTTCTGTTTAACTACACACCCATGATTTTAACTCCATCACTCAAATTTGGAAGCTTCTCCAAAGCCCCAGGTCCAAAGCAGTGTTCTCCAGGGGGTCAGTGCCAGAAAGCACAGAAAGCTCAAAAATTCCATGTTTCTGGGATTCATGGGAGAAAGCTGTGCCATGCCCCAACCCCACCCCACAAAGTGCCATATGTTTGGGGTGCTGTGAGCACAGCCCCTCCCGTGCCACGTTCCCAGCCGGGACGAGGCCGTGCCACACGCAGCTGAGTCCCTGCATCCCCACCCTTCCCTTCAAGGAGCACTTGTGCATCTGAGCTTCTTGCTCGGCCTCCACGACCTCATTATCACATCCAAGTGATTAATTGTGCCCTACCCAGAGCAGTCTGCCAACACGCACAGATCTGGGGAAAAAAAATGTGGTTTTATTTTTGTTAGAACTCGCAGCTGAGAGAGCAATGGAGTGTGAGGGAACTCGTTGTTCTTCAAGTGAGATAAATACAGACAAAGAATGAAAGGAATTATGTAGGAACTAGGTGATAATTTATTTATAGATCTCTGCAGAAACACTGAAGTTAGCAAATATACCATCTGTTAAATAGTCATCTTATTCCTAAGTGCATATTAGCAGTCTAAACGTGTGCCAAACACCTGATCTTAGCCTTCTTAGTTGATACTCTTTTTGACAAGCAACATTCTGCTTTATTAGGTTATGTCATGTTATGTTATAGAGCTGTGCTAGGGAACAGGAGCTGGAAGAACACAGTGCTTCTGCTCTCTCGGTGGAAATGAACACCCAGGGCAAGCAGAAGGGGTTTTGACAGCAGCCAGAATTTCAGAATAATGAGAACAAAGTAGAATATCTGTGTTTTTATCCTCAGGTAAATTTTTTTTTTCTTTCTATATACACATATATATATATCACTTAACACATTTCAAATTGCAATAAATAATGGAAAATGCAAACCCATAGGTTGGGAAATAGATGGAGAAATCTTTGTGGCAAAGACAAACATTATTTCTGAGGGTCCACCTCTTCCCTCTGTCATCCACCTGGACGGCAAAGCAAAAGTAGATTATTTTATAGCTCATTATTGAACCCATTTGAATGAGGTGTCACAATATTCCATGGGAGATGTTGCCTGCCTGGAGGAAGAGTCCAATAAAGATGAAAACAGAAGCAACACCAACTCTACTAATGAATTTTCTTTATCTATTTTGCCTTGGTTTGCTCTTTCAGAGATTTGGGGTTCTTTTGTTCTTCAATGATTCTTTATTACAGAGGGAGGCACAGAATAAATTCACTTTGTACAATTATCTATCTAAATCAATCAAAGAAAAAGATCATTTCTGGTTTGGCCTGTGAAATTTTGGGGAGGTGAGGGTTTCTAAATGATGCAGAGTGATGAAGATCTCAGAGTTAAGCAGTGGAATGGATTCTTTAAAGAAAATGTCTTTTCCTAAAGGTCTTTAAAAATTGGGTTAAATAAGGACATTGCAGATTTGTCCCTGTCATGGGTGAGATGAAGAGATTAAATGATGATTTATGTGCCTCCACAGTTACTTTTTTATACCTATGATTAATAAGCATAAAGGGATGGAAATCTCCTCTCACACACTGGAAAATCCGAGTTTCTTTGTATAACAAAACTACAAACACGCCATGAAAGAGCCCAAACTCCTGCCAACGGATTTTGATCCTCAAGGTTGAAAAGTGGAGATTGAAAAGGCAGAGCCAACTTCTTCCCCACATGGATTCAACAGAAAGGGAGTGGGTTTAGATGGGATATTGGGAAAAAAATGGTTCCCTGGAGGGTGGGGAAATTGTGACTGCCTCTGGATCCCTGGAAGTGCCCAAGGTTGGACAGAGCTTGGATCTTCCACTGAAGGTTTCTCAGAGGTGGGGCTGGATGAGCTTCAAGGTCCCTCCCAACCCAAACAACTCCATAATTCCATTATACAATCAAAAATGGTCCTGCTCCCTATAAAACATACCCCTAAGACATCTCATCCTCCTGCTTTTAATTATTCAAGTCAGGGACACTTGCCATGGTTTTACCGGAGAGACACGGACAGGTGACACAGCACCTAAAACGAGAGTAAAACTGATAACATGACATATTGTGTCATTAAACTAAAAATTGCTACTAGCAGCTCATTACTTCCCAAAATCCATTCCCATTTCAGAGCGAGGTATTACACAGTTAATTCTCAATTGTCAGGAAAACCTTTTCCTCCTGCTGCACTGCGCTTCCTTTGGTTTTTAACCATCCTTTCTCGGATGTCTCATAACAGCTGAAATTCTGTTCTCAGAGAATAAAAACAGGGCTGATTTCCCACAGTGAAAATATTGGGAAGAATTACTTAGACTGCACAGATTTTTCCATTCTGCCCCAGAGTTTTTTGGGGTTTAACTCTATTTTTGAATAGAAATAGCAGTTTGCTTCATATTAGTAACTGAGCAAAGAGGTAGGAAAGGAACTGTGACCATTTTTGTTGTTAGTGCCTGAATCCTAAAAAAATCTGAATTTTTGCACATTTCTAATATTAAAAAAAAAAAAAAATTATAAATATGAGAATTTGAGGGTCTTTTTTCTTCTTGTCCCAGGGCACAAAGCCTCAGATCAGGCACCCCAAGCAAACCTTGAAAGGAATTCCAGGGACCACTTTTCCACACAAACATTTGGGGACCACTTTTCCACACAAACATTTGGTGTTGGCCTTTTTCGTCTCAGAAAACAATTGCCAGGAAAGAAAGAAAATGTGGTAAATTTTCTCAGATGGACTTTTCAAAATGAGTAAATAAATCCACAAATTCAGAGACTGCACTAAGTATGAAGCCAAACTCTAATTAATCATATTACACCCATCTATTATTTTGTCTTTTATTTAGAATTACAGGACGGAATGCAACTAAATAATTTTTTTTTCTATTTTTCTTGGCCTTTCTTGTGTTTTTTCCCCCCTTGGACTACCCATAATCCAAGGCAGAGCTGTAGCCAGCAGGCAATTAAAAGAACATCAGAGTTTAAAACCCTTTCCCCGTGTATTGACAGGCCCCATCTATTGTGCTATGACAGCACGAGGAGGTGCTACAGGTGCTTAATTCAATCCAGCCCCCTCTGAGCAGACAATGTCTTCATAGGAGACCAATATCCAGGAGATGAAGAGGAGGAAAAGAAAAATTAACTGTGTAAAGTTCAGCTAAGGGGGAGAAAATTGATATATTGACATAAATAGCTGAGGCTGTACAGGTAGTAATCGTTATTGCTCTGACCAACGAGGGCTGTTTCTCTCTATTGAACTCTGGCTCAGGTTGGTGTTCAGCTGATGAAAAATGGAACAATTGTTTGAAACAAGAATCTGCAGCAAGGTAAATAAAATGAGCTTAGGGCAGGCAGTTTACAGCTCTGTGGTATAAAGAGGTTTAAGGGGAAGATGATATTTATTGTATTAAAGAGTATTTTGAATGTGTTTTGAGCAATCGTTTCCCAAATGGCTCTAAGAAAATGGGAAGGCTTCTCATTAGGATGAGGACTGGATCAAAAAGCAAATAATCTTTTTTTTTAAAAGCACATCTATTGTGTCATGTTTTGTATTGAATTAACAGGAATGAGGCTGATAATTCTTCAACATCTCAGTGAAACATGGGGAAGCAGCAGATTGAGTGTGGTGTTAGACATGGTGAAAAATAGACATTAAGAGCCATAAAAATCACCTGTGGGAGATGGGCATGGACAGGAGATTTCCCACTGAAAGTCCCCTCTTCCTCCCCTTTAAAATCAGTGCTATAGCTCACAGCAATTAAAACATATCCAAGCACTGCAGCCAGTTTAGACCAGACCAGAGTCTTAAAGAAAACAACATATTTTTATCATCATTTAAACCTACACTCTGTGGGAGTCCTGCTGATCTTTAATTATCACTTGTATATATAGAACACAGCTGTTCCCTATTTCTATAGAAAAGGAAACACTACAAAATGCATTTTTTTTTTTTCCTTTCCCCAACTCATGTAGATTAAGTCTTGCAAGTTCCAAAAATATGCTGGAAAAAGTTGTGGAATAATAGACTGGCTTTGCAAATAAAAATTGTGAACACAAATTCCCAGAGCTGCAGTAGAACTGCTGTAGGAATAAAGATTTTGTGAATGCCAAAGGACTCAGAATGGTTGGACTGGATGATCTGGGAGGTCTTTGGGAGTTCTTTTCCAGCCTTAATGATCCTGTAATTCCATGATATCAAGTTGGACGAGCTATTTTCGCACACAATTTCTCAACGAAGTTAAATTCTGCCGTCCAACGCATGACTGTTCTTGAGTTAATAGATTGGATAAATTGGGATGCAGTCAGGAACAAATCTGATGGATAATAACCAGGCCTTGTTTCCTCCTTCTCCCTCAAGACCTGGAAAACTTCGAGACGAGGCCGAGGAGCCCGGTGTCGGTGCGAGAGGGACAAGGAGTGGTCCTGCTCTGTGGAACTCCCCCCCACCACGGAGGTAGGATGGGCACAGCCTGGGCAGCCTCAGGAGAAGCAGAATTCCCTCTGGGATTAGCACTGGAATTTGCTTTGTGCATCGATTATCTGTGTTTGCAGCAAATTTGGATTTTGGTTCTTCAAAAGATGCTGGGCTCATGCTTTTCTAAGGACTGGTTTTTATTATTTTGTTTAGGGAGTAGAAGTTGTCATTCCATGGGATGCAGCAAGGGCAGCAGGAAGGTCTCCAAGACTCTCTGCTGGCATTCCTGTTTATCCCAGGGCTTTGGTCCTCATGGAATAGCAGAAAAGCAGCCCTTAGTAATTCTCCCTACACCAAAACTACTCCAGGTCTGCATGGAATGGCTCCTTTCCCTTTAGTGATTGCTGCTGCAGTGCCCTCATTTGAATCCTGCATCAGACACTTGGGATTTACCATGAAGGTTTGGCTTCTGCTCTTGAATCCCCGATTTTATTCCTTCCTGATAATCAGAGAATAATTTAGATTGGAAAGGGCTTCTAGGGAGGTGAACTGCCTGATTCAAGTAGGGCCTAAATAAGGTTTCATAGTAATTGTCAGAGCTTCAGAAGGGGAATGAAAAGGAGTTTTCTGATTAATTATTTGGGGGTGTTCACCGTGAGACCTTGGAGATCTTCCTTTCTGAAAATTTTACCCAAGTAAAGCAAATATTTATTAATAGAGGAGAAATATCAATGACATAGTTACCAAATTGTCTTGTTCTGGACTTAAAGAATGAGCAGCTCTTGGATGACTCACACCCTGCCTTTGGCCACACATCCACAGGAGCTGCAGTTTTCCTGCTCCCAGCAATCCTCAATCCTTCTTAAAGAAACAGAGTTTTAAGCCAAACTCCCAGGAGAAGGTAAATAGTGATGTAGAAAGAGGACTCAGTATTTCAGAGAGGGAGAAAAACCCATCAATCAATGGGAAGCCCTCCAGTGCTATAGAGAGGAAGTGTCAGTTCACTGGGTGTTTACAGCCTTATGAAAGGAGGATATAATCAAGGAGACAAAGTGAAACCTGGTCCTTAAGGGCACAAAAGGCTTCAGAGAGTTCCTCAAATGGATCAGTGGGACAGGCAGAAAGACAACACATCCATCCTGGAGCCAGTGAACTGTCTATTCCCCTCCTGCTGCAGGGTAAAGTTATGATTTGACAAATAGGAAGGAGGAGAAGAAAACATTCAGAACAAATAAATAGTTACCAGGTGAGTTCCCCCCAGATTAATTGAACTGACAAAATGGTATCCATGAGCAAAGCCTTTCCCAGAGTGTTCCTGCAGCTGGGGCTGGGAGCTGCTGGGGCCAGCCTGGGAAATCCATTCCCTGCAATAACAAGTCCCCAGGGAACAGAGCCTGAGTTCTTTTGTCATCCCTAAGCACCCTGTTTAGAATCCAAAAGTGTGTACCATGGGCATGGAATGCATGGTGTGAGCCATGATAAGTCAGAGACTATTCCAAAATGCTTGGGAAGTTGTTTTTGTTGAAAAGGATTGCATATTTAGGTCTTTTTTAATTGAAAGCCTTGCTTCCACCTCACAATACCTACAGGAGGAAGGATTACAAACTGTGCTTCCAGCTCACATTACAAGAGTTCTGTGCAGCACTTTAAATGTGTCAGGAATTACAGAGATGTCAAGGAATTTGGAAGATAAGCCCTACCAGCAGGGAAAGAGTTGCCTTTCCTGTGATGTAATGACTTGAAGGAGGACAGGAACCCTCTGTACAGCAGTTGTTTGAAGCAGCTGCTATTAATATAGGAAATTTGAAATAGGAAGCACTGGGTAAAACCTCCTGCCAACCTCTAAAAGTCAGCATAACAATAGAAGAAGAGGAATAGAAATAATAGAATGGAAAACAAGGAGGGTTCATTAATTCAGTTCCTCCCATGTAACATCAAGAAGATGGAATGAAGCTGCAGAAGTGTTTCTACCACCCGTGGTCTCTAGGGAAGTGTCTCACTTCTCTTTCTACCCCTCACTTTGCCAAGTTTATCTGGTCCTGCACCACAGCACTGGAGTTAAAACTGCTCACAGAAAACTTTGTAGAGCTCCTCAGGACACTCAGCTGCTTATCAGAGAGCAGAAGTGTTGGTCCATGGTCAAAAATATTTAAAATATTTAAAGCTCAATTGGAATTAAACTTCATTTTCTAATACAGTTGACAAGGAAAGATGCGCTGCTTCTTTTTTCGTGTGCTGGTTTAGTAGCTGAGAGCACTGCTAACCTGTTTTTGTACAAGAGAAAGGAGTGATTCATTTAAATAGAGGACAAAAAATATATTAGTCAGCTATAAACCAAAAACAAACAAACAAGCCCCACCAAGCAAACAAACAAATGTACAAAAAGGCTTCTCCAGCAGCTTTCACATCAGCTTTAAAGCATCTCAGAGAACAAAAAGAGAAATTCCCTGTTGCTGTGAACTAATATTAGGACTTTCAGGATTGATCAAACACAACCATGAAAGAAAAAAATTACCCACCTAAGCTTATATCTTGGATCAATTAGGACATTAAAAATTACAGCTAACAAACAAAAATAAATCACAGCCTGCAATTAGTTGTTAAAGCAAGAGCAGGGCTCTGCAGGTTTCCTGACCCACCCCAAACCCTTTATTCCCTCAGCCTGCCCCTGCTCACTCATTTCTGCACTGGTGTCTCTGTTGTTATTTATGAGGCTCATTAGCACACCTTGCACAGTTCAGCTCTGCCATCCCTCTGCTGCTTGGTGAGGCTCAGCAGGGCAGGGGGGGGCCAGGTGAGCTGGACTTTTTCCTGAACCTCATCCCATCTCTGCTTCCAGTTCTTTAGGTCAGCCTTTTTCCCCTGTGTAATCAATATATAGTAATATTTTACTAGTGAGAAAAAAAGCGATTTATAGAGAGCTCTGAGGCAGGGAAAGGCATGGAGGGAGGCAGTTGGAAGAAGCTTTAATTTCTGCAGCTACACATGAGCTTGACCTGCCTGTGCTTAAGAAGCTGCTGCCTAAATGGTAATACTTGACACAAGACTATGGGGTGGACTGTTGCTCATTTATTTCCTTAGAAGTGAAGCCTGATCTAAAGCCTGTTTCCTCCGAGCTGGCTCCCTGCAGAGCTTTAAGGAAGTTGCTAATCTTGTTAGGAGCAGCAGGATCACTCTGCATTTGCATTTATTTATGTGGAAGAGCTGCCAGGGCTGGGAGTGGGATGGAGACTCTGGGCTTTCCTCTGTGCTGACATTGCTGCAGGGAGGCTGAAAAAACCCCAAAACACTCCTAAGGATGTACGAGCCCTGTGGACCTGCTCTGGGAGGGGGTAAAAATTCCTAATTCTCAGCCAGCAGAAGGCTGGGGAAGGAGGTGGAACACGAAACTGGGTGTGTGCAGAGGATGGGAAGAGATGATCTTTGATTTCTGCATTTTCTATTAAATGCTGCACTTGAGAAAGTGCATGAGGGGAAGGGAGGGTTTGAAGTGTCTCTCTCTTTACAGAACCAGCCATGGGCTGAGAGTCCCTTTTTCTCTGCTCCTGTGAATCTTTAATCCAGTTTTCCCACAGCTCCAGGGGGAGGGAGAGTCCCCTTGCTGAGCCCAGCCTGTGCTCAGACCCAGCAGCATCGCTTTGGGTTTGCTTTGGATTTCAGGGACCAGGGATGATTAGCAGCTGCTCCTCTTTGCCAGCCAAACTCTGAAGGAAAACTCTCAGGGCTGGCAGAGGTGGGAGATGCTCTCCAGCCTGGCCAAGCTCAGGAATTGCCCACCTGGAGGTGGATTAAGCAGCTTTTGGGGTCTCTGGGGTGAGAAGAGACACCACAATCACCTGGGATTAAAAAAAAAACCCAAAGAAACACACCCTAATATTGCAGCCCTATAAAATAACTCCTGTTCTCCCAGAAAAGTGAGAGCAAAGGGCTTTTGCTCCTATTTTTGTCTCATTCCGTGGATCTGCTGATCTGATTTATTCCAAGTGACCCAAAACAGCAGATTTCATAACACAGTTCTGGATTTTCTACTCTATTACCTGTTGCTGTAGCAACTTTCCAAGAAAAGATACTGAGTAAGGGAATAGGTTGCTGGTATTATGCCTTAGCAGCACGAAAAAAAGTTCAATCTCCAAAGTTTGGCTCCTTCCTCTTGAGATTTCATCCAACTCCCACTGAAGTCAATTAAAATTAGGGTTTCTACAGAGTTTAGTGGAGCTGGATTAGGCTCTAGGCAAGGATGGCCTGTGGATAGGTGATGATGAACCTGCAGTTAGGAGAGGGGGAGTGTTTATATCCCTCATACTGGGGGGAAAAGGGATTTAAATATGACTAAGAGAGGCCTGTGCTTGTTCCCAGTTAATGGGAAAATTCATCAATAGTCCCTGAAGCAATAGTGGGGAGCAGACAGGGAGAAACTTCAGAAAATGAAGTCAGCTGGAGCCCCCTGAGAACAGAAATCAGGACAGAAGAGGTCTGGTTCTCCTTTAGTGATTAATTAATTCACAGATTGACCTCCTGAAGAATGCCTGTGTAGCACAAAGTTGGCTTTAATAGAGTTTTATTTTATTCTGTCTTATTTCTGAGAAGAATTTTGTCTTTATTCTGAGAATTCAGCTGCATCATCTGGCTGGAGTCTGGGTTTTGGTTCTATGCCATAAAATGTTTTAAAGATCCTTCCTGGGAATCATTTTGGAGTCTTGGCAGGTACAGGGATGCCCTTAGAAGGGGTCAGGCCTTTCTTCAGCTCTGTAATTGCCACCACCAGAATTTTGGCAGAGAAATTCCAAACTGCTTTTCCCCATTACTCATTCTTCAAATTATTTCCAGATTCTTGTGGATACACTGTCCTGGCATGGAAATCTGGGCATCCAAATGTCAGCTTCAAGCCCTCAAAGTGGTTTTATTGCCCAGAGGTGCCTTAGTGCAGGTCTGAGTAAAGAGGAAGGCAAGAATTCCAGCTGGCAGGAAAAGCACATTGGGGTACCAGCCCTCAGTGTTTTGGGAAATCTAGGGAGAGGGCAGATTCAAGATTTCTTCCACAGAAATGTGGACAACATTTAATTGAACCTAGATGAAAATACTTACCTTGCAAATCTTCAGTGGTTTCTGTAGAGCCCCCATCTTACAGCTTAGAGACCTTCAAAAAATGAATTGAAATCAGAATTTTGCACACTTTGCTCTGCTTGCCCAGACAGTCTGCAGTCAGCAAAACCTGTTCCTGAGACAGGGAAGCAGTCTGTGTATCCCTGCAAGACAGATCACAGCATGGCTGCATCCCTTATTTCTGATCCTTCCTGGAGCAAAACCCCTCCATCCTCAGATTTTCTGCAGGCAATAGATGCTTTAAGGCACCTCAAAGTCCATGGGCAGGTAAATGTGCCAACGTGGGGCTTTAATCTCGTGGGTGAGCACATGGCCCTTGTGTAACACTGAGGATTAATTGCTGCATCTCCCAGGTTTACTGCAGAGCACGGGAAAGTTTCGCATTATCTGCAGTAAAACGGAGCCTGTTGCAGGATTTAGCCAAGTATAGAAAGTGTCATTGATTGCTCCCTGGAGATGCATCATTTCTAATGAGAGTCCTAAAATGCTGGAAGCTGATAACATAAAACTCCACAAAACTACTGGAGTTTGCAGACTTATTACCATACTGCTCCCAAGCTGGAGCTGAGGGGGGAGAGCAACGTAAATAATCTTTTTGGAATGGGGTTGTTGATGGGGGAAATGTGTAAAAATGAAGCTGTTGGCAGAACACTGTTAGCTTATGAATTATGCATTTAATTAAGAGGAGCTAAACTGGTAGATTTGGAAAGTTCTGATTTACTGTGGCTTGCAAAGGACAGGGTTTGAGTCCTGCTCCTGCTGTTGGGTGTGGAGCAGCTGCAGAGAGGGGCTGGCACAATACCCTGGGTGACCCCACACTGGGGGATCAACTCTGAATCTGCTCCTCAGTGACCAAGGCCTGGCCCAAAAGTCTTTCCTAAAAACAGGGAGTGGTAAACTCATAAGGATATCTGCTTTTACAAAGTGGGCTGGTCAAATAAATCAGTTTAAAGTTGTCTGATCTTATAGATCTACATTATGAAGATTTCCATTGAGGAGCACCATATGGGAAAGGGGAGCAGAAAAGAGGCAGGAAGTGATAATGGGGCAAGAAGCATGGAAGATAAGGGGATGTTCATTATCAAATGTGCAATAGGATCAAATTTTAAGTTGTCTCCAAAATACTTTTGTGCAGCTCAGCTCATCCCTCCATGAAAATCCAGTGATCAAGCTGATGTAATGAAAATCCAGTGATCAATCTGCATGTAACCAGTTTAATTTTCCCATATTGAGAGTGAAGAAAGGAGCTGTAGCACCAAGCAGCAACTTGCCCTTTGGATTTTCAGAGGGAAAGTGCCACAAACAGAAATTATTTACTAAATCAGCTTTCCCACTGCCATTCCTGCCTAGGAGCAGGGAAATGAGAAGTAGCACGGGACAGAGACTGCTGTGACCTCCTGAAGTGGCTTGAAATGAGTCGAAAAGTTGAGCAATGCTTGTCCTGTGCTACTTTGTGCCTCCCCAGTGTTTTCCCTGCAGAGGTTTTTCCCTGGTTGTTCCCACTGGGGAGCGGGTGTCGCTGCTGGGGTGGATGTGACATGTGAATAGACTCACCACATTTCAGAAGGCTAATATCTGTTTATTACAACAGCACGCTGTCTTTTATACCCTCTACAAAGTTTACACCTTATTCATTGGTTACAATACATCAACATAACGTTCATTGGTGTAAGAACATCCCCGCCTCTGTTTTTCACAAAACTTTCCTAAAAATACTTCTCCCAGCTGAAGGTTTTCTTTCCCACTTATCTCCTTCTCCTTCTTCTCTTCTTGGTCTCCAGGCCAATGGCCTGGATAAGATTCCTTTTGATAGCGTAGGGTTAAAATGTTTATAAACATGGGAATTGTATACAATAGATTCAGGGGGTGGAAAGAAGTGTTGGGTCTGGTAGGGCTGGGAAAGAGAACCAGGCCCTGGGAACAAACATTGAGCTTTGTCTGCACCTGCATAATCATCATATGATAAATAATACACTTGTTA
>JAOTQP010000619.1:18378196-18389266 GCA_026413545.1 Cichladusa arquata
TCCCAGCTGTGCCAGCCTTTCCTCCCAGCAGAGCTGCTCCATCCTCTGCTCATCCTGGAGCCTCCTCTGGGCTCTCTCATTGCTAAAAATCAAGGGTAGGGAATCAGGTTATGTTTGAAGAGCAGTGTGGGATGGATCTCCTCCTGTCCCCAAAGCAATGCTGAGGAGCCCTGGGAAGATCCAGCAGCAGCCCTTCCTTCCAAAAACCCATTTTCCTGCATTTTTCTTGCTCTGCTGTGGCTGTTCCCAGCTGCAGTGCTGGCTCAGGCAGCTGCTCTGCATTCAGGGAGCAGCTGAGGGACTGAATCACTGTAACCAGCCCACAAACCCCAGTCCTTCCAATGAGCATCATTTTCCCTGGAAAAGCCCAAATAACCCTTAGATTGTTGACCTCTATTTAGCTGAAGTTCACTTTGACAATCCATTTTAAGGCTGTAAGCTTTTAAAGTGTTTAGAGTTTTCCCAGAGGTTAAAAGCCTGACTTGCAGACAGCACAAATTAATCAAATGTTCCTCTGGAACCTATGCTGGCAAGTAGAAAAATAAAGCAAATAAAAAGTTAATAAGATTGAAATGGCCTTGCCTTTCAGATGAGATTTCTATACAAACTAACACTAGAGCTAATTTTTATTAAAGGTATATGCACTTTTTTTTGGCCCAAAAGCAGTACCAGACTTTAGCACTCTTGGTAAAGCTGATTTTCTTTCCCAAATACTGTCAAGCTACTTCTCTTTAAATAACTCTTTAATTGTGTGCTAGTCCGTGCAGGCTTTACATCTCAAGTTGTCATCTTTTATTTCCATCTGTTGCATGGAAAGCATTGAACAATGATAGAGAAAAACCAGGAAATGAGATGTACAAAGCACTGACATCTTAGTGAAGGGATAAAGATGGGTCATGTTGGTGTTATGAACAGATTTTAGCATTTTAAGAACATTTTAGGGAGAATAAAGGGGACTGAAAGGACATGTGGATAATGAGATCCCTCAGGGAGACCCTTCTATGCAGTGCTTAGCAATGCCTGAGAGGGTTAATGCAGCTTTAATGTAAATTTTCTCCTTCATGTGCAGGCCTGCAGCTGAAATCAGTACTGCCAGACTTCTCTGGAGTTATCCTGCCTAAATACCAGGGATCCAGGGGCCAAAATCCATTTTCCACACACACTGCTGATGTGCACCCCTTGTTGGAGGTGACGCTTGGGAGCAGAGGCTCTTGCAGGGTGATACTGGAGAATTTCTCAGAATTTCTCCTCTTAAATTTTATTTTCAGGAGTTCAATGTCTTGTACAGAACTGCACAGATTTCAATCTGTGATTTTTTTTTTTTTATTTTCTCCCTAAACAGAGCCTTAAACCACCTTTTCACCAACATGCCCATCAGTGGAAAAACTTTATTTCAGAGCTGGCACTTAGATGTGAATAAAGCAAGCGAAACAGATTGCAGGTGAAACACTCTTAACTTATTAGATAAGGCCAGATTTCTAGAGGCATGCAGGTGATTAGTGGCATTGTGAAAAGCTGGAAGTTTCCTGCCTCCAACAGTTTACAATTGCAGGCAGAACCATCTAAATGCAGCAGCACCTTCAGCTTCCCAAATTCCACTAAAACCCTGGCCCCTGCTATTGTCTGTTTATGTTAAAATCAATTCAGCCCAGCATTTGTTGAGCTGTACCTCTGATCTGCCACGAGCACCGGTGGTTATTATCTCGCTCGGGTTTCAGAACTGCTTTCCCATTATCCATAATTTTCTATATTCACACTGTTAGGCCGCTGGTACCTGGGCACTGTGAATAACAGAAATCTTTCACGCTGGAGGCAGATCATAGGCAACCTGCTGGGGTTTTGGTCTGCAAAAGTCTTAAATGGAAGTAGTTTTGTGGTATTTAGAGAAATAGCATCTCTTTTTTTTTCTGTGTGGAACAGCAAATCACACCAATTGGGCCTCGCTCAAAAGGCACTTCCACGGTTCAAATGCAGCTACTCATGGCTGAGTTTAAAACTCGGCTTAAAATGTCTTAAAGATGCCTTTCTTTACATGGGGGAGCTCAAAATCACCCACAATGTGCTCCTGTGGGCGACCCTGGGGTAGGAACATTCCACATAGATCTGTTGCAAAGATCTTTCTGCACTTCACATTAAAATATCACTGATGATTTTTTACAATCCAGCCCCAGAAATTTTTCTTGCTCCGAGGAAAACAAGGGGTTAAATAAGAATTTTTCTCTGCAAAGAGGGTTTGGAGGGATGGATCCCAAATGGACAAAGGATCTCGGGCCAGTCCTTGACTTTGAACCTTCTTTTATAGAGCAGACACCACAAATGGAGAATTTTGAAAAGCAAATTTGTGCTTGCTGTGATAGAAATATAAGGTAAAGTGCAGCTCTCTGATGAATCTAAACAGGCAAAAAACTGCACCTTATACTCAATCCTTTGAAAGAAGGAAAACTGAAATATGAAATAGTGGTTCCACTATTTCAAATCCTGCAGGCTGTGGCAGTTTAATAGAAGAGATGAGACTTTGTGTTCTGCACCAATATTCATTATGATGACAGTATTTAATATTATGCCAGGATTAAAAGTCCTGGTTTGGATCAAGCTCTATTAATCATGCCATATATCCAAATTATTGTTCCCTGTCTTTCAGGGGATTGAGCACCATGGAAAGAATTATGTTCAGTTGAGTTATACTGTGCTCCTTTCTGTAGATTTCTCTCAAAATAACTTTTTTTTTTTTTTTTCTGTTGTACAAATAAGAATAATCCCTGGAATGAAAACAAGCAAAGTAGTTTCCATGTCTGCTGCACATATTTATTAAACTCTGTCTGTGGTTTATATTTTTCTTCATTCTCTTCTCAAAGAAAGGGAAATAATCAGTTCACAATCCCTGCAGATGGGCTGTTGCCAGCTGAGGTTGTAAAAAACATATGTGAAAAACATAAAAGAGGATTTCTTTCACCCCAGAATATTCATTTTTCATGGGAAGATCCCACCTATTCCTCTAAATGCATTCACAGAAAGTTTTTTTCTAGCAGCTCTTGGAATAAGTAGATAATCTCACAGCTCCAAAATAACCATTTTTACTACATTTACATAAAAATCCCAGGCTTCACCTCTGGTACATTCTCAAGTTGTTTACGTAGGAGGCTTTAAAGGGTCAGTTACAGAAATCCCAGATGTGGGGATGACTTTTGGCAGCACAACTGAAGTTTCCAGCCCCCGTCCCTGATCAAGGCAAGGATTTGTCCTTTCAGGGATGAGCACATCTCCTCTCCCTCAGTCCAGGTTGTGCCTCCAGCAGAGTGAGACCCCACACCCTGCAGAAAAACGCTGCTTTCAGGTAATCCATCAGGAGGATCCCAAATTAAATGCTTTAATTATGGTGCTCCTCAGATCCTCATTCTCCCAGGTGTCAGCAGTGATGCAGCTTTCACAGCTCAGCTCGGGCTCATTTGTCTAACGAGCCACGGGTTCATTATCCCACATGCAGATTGGATTCCCCTTGGAAGGGCCCCCAGATGCACAGGACAAAAGATGAGGCACGGTCCCAATGCATCATCTTTGCTGAAAAAGGTGAAGCCTCCCTCGTGGTGTGGCTTCTAATTCTGCAGACAAATTAATTCCGCGCTCGCTGTGACAAGAACTTGTCACCCAGCACAAAATATTTCCCATCTCCTTTTCTTTCCCAGTTAGTAACTTATGGTTTTGTGATTCTGCTGCCTGTATGGTGGAATATAAATTAAATTAGTGCTCCTGGATGCTCTGAAGGTTTCAAATAAACTACAGATTTATGTACTAAGACACTCTCATATTTATGCACTGTTTTCTTATTTACTCAGGAGAAAGCCAGACTTTGTCCATGAAGTGTAATAAATTTGGGAAGTGCACTCATTGTTTCTTAATGTATTCCAAAACTTTTTAGGCCCAAGCAGTTATTGTTTTTAATCTGGTTATTGGAAGGGACTGAATGGCAGAAGACCCTTGAGAGGCAGGGCCACCCTCAAGCTGCATGGGCAGGGGCTGGTCAGTGCCTTCCAAGGAATATGAACATGCAAAATAATCCCACAAAAATTCACAAGGCTGTATTTATTGGACTAGGTTTTATACACAATTACCTACATCTAAAGGAAAGTTTCACTCCTTAAAGCATCAACTTCTAAATGGATGATTTGTTCCAAAACCCAGTTTAATCAAACTGGTTTTATTTTTTTTAACATTGAAACGTTTCACATGGCCCAAGTAAGAGATTTGGTTATAAAATGGATGCTAGCAGCAGAAAAACGTGAAACCAGCCAAAAAAACACCTGTTTTCTGCAAAATGCAGTGACTGAAGATGCTGGGAATTCTGTAGCAATGAGATACCAATGAAGAAATGCAGATATTCTCTAGGAAGGTCCATCCCTTGGCTGAGTTATGGATCCTCCCAGATTCTGCTCCTTTACCTGCAGCTCAGGTGGAGCTGCTGTCCTGACACAGGAATTCCTTCTCCTGATTAAATCCAGGCTCCCTGGCAGGAGAACAAAGGGCTGTTAACTCTTTATTGTCTTTAACCACAGCAAAGCTGATGAACTCTGAGGTTTCTCTGTCCTCCTGCTCAGCTGACATCAGGAGTGAGTTTCAAACACCCCCATGTTTGGCCAAAAATGAGCCAAGCTTGCCTTGAAACATCTCCAAGGACGTGGTTACAAGTGGAGAAGGAGAAAGGGGAGAAGTTTATGAGTTTTCTGCTCAAACTTTGGCCAAGCTGACAGGAGGGGATTTTTCCCACTGAGTGCAGCCTCTGGCCTTGGTGTCAGGACAGAATTCCATGAACAGCCAGAGCTGAGAGAAGACAAATGGCTGAGAGAATAGGAAACATGGAGATGAAGCTCTTTCAGGTGGCAGAATGCATCTAATTATTGCTTCCTCCTCCCATATGGCCGTTGGTTCCCTTTAATCTCTTTGTTATTAAAAAAAAAAAAAAGAAAAAAATTGAATCCAGAAGAGATGCCTTTAAAGCAAGCAGTGAAACGCTGCTGGCATTCTGCAGGCTGCTGTTGCACAGTTGCTGCTCACCCAGTGTTGAATATGCAGGAGGATTTGGGATTTGAAGAGCCAGCCTTGCTCTCCTTCCTGTGGATCAATCCCAAACCAGGCTGGGAAGTTCCCCTGGCTGTTTTCCTGCCTGGAGCACAGCAGTGAGCCAGACTCGGGCTGCACTAGAGCTGTGCTCCTTTTAAACAGCTGGAAATACCTGCTTAAAAAAACTGAATAAATAACTGAATAAATAACTGAATAAACAACTGAATAAACAACTCAATAAATAACTGAATAAACAACTGAAACAAACTTGCTGTGGAGAAATCCTGCAGGAATGCTGGCGTGCGGGATTAGTCTGGAGGAAACAATTCTGTCTCCAAACACCTGAAGGGAGCTTGAGCCAGGTGGGGATGGGCTCTTCTGACATGAAAAATGCCTCAAGCTGCACCAGGAGGGGTTTGGATTGGATTTTAAGAAAAAATTGGTTCATTGAAAAAGAGGAGAAACGTTGGGAAGGGCTGCCCAGGGAAGTGGTGGAGTCACCAACCCTGGAGGGCTTCAAGCCACGAGTGGAGGTGGCACCTCCTGCTGTGGTTTGGTGAGCAGCTGGAAGGTTGGGCTTGGTGATCTTGGAGGAGCTTTCCAGCCTGAATGATCCTGTGATTCTGTGCCAAGGTTTCTGGAGGAGATATCACCTTTTAACAGTTCACTCAAGAAAAAAAAAAACCTTATAAATTCCTAGGAAGGAATGGTGTTAACATCTGCAATAGCTTTTGGCCTTGTTGGAAAGGACAGGTAATAAACGTGGTGGTGACAGTTGTCCAGAAAGATCTGGAATATTTTTCAACTTGAACCAAAGTGGGGAAAAATGGAATAAAATCTCAGTTGTGCTTTGCAGCCCTTTCACTGGTTAACAGTATCTGACATGTCCCAGTCACTCCCATTTGTAGGAAATTGTTCAGAGAACTCACATTTCTCCCAAATCCTGGTTTTTCTCGCTTAGAGGGGAGCTGTGAACATCACAGACACATGGATTCAAAATGCAGAAATCAGGCCCAAGCTTCCTGAATTATTAAGAAATTAATCCATTTTGTGTTTGTGACTTGATTTCTTTGTTCAATAAACAAGGACTTGAACTTAAATAATTTAAGGTGTGAGAAGTTACAGTCTCTGCTAAAAAAGAATAAATCCTTCCTTGGAGCCTGGAAACAAGGACTTGTAATTTCCATGAAAGTTGTGTTTTCAGTTGCTGTGGATGTTACTTCCAGTGGAAAAGAAGTCAGCACTTAGCAAAAGCCTCTGTAAAAAGCTCAAAACTGAACTTGTTGGAAAAAGCAACTTACTTCAGTTTGCAGAAACAACAAGCAACTGTGAAATCTATGACTATTAATATTTCAAAGTGTTTTGGTGCCATAATAGATCATGAAAGTGAAGCTTCTATGGTTTGTGATATTACCAGAAATCCAAATGTATTTATAGCTGCCTTCACACTTCACTGTTTTGTGTTGTACGGGATACATTGATCCAAATATAAATGAAAATGATAGAAAGCTTCAAAAACATGAAAAAAGAAATATTCCTTTTGTTGTCCCTATCTCCTTCCAGCCTCAATGTTTTGTTCTTTCCTCACTCAATTCTCTGTCTGCTCTCTTCTACCTTGGCTCCCATTTTTTATATTTAGATTTATTGGTATTTTTAGATCTTTTGAAATCTTGGCCAATATTTCCTATTTTGGTGTATGAAAATACCTTTAGTGCTACAGGGAATTTGTTTGCTGGGAGAACCAGTCAATAATTCAGTTCCTCTGTGGTGTTTATGTGGACTTGCAAAGTCAGTGCTTCAGTGTCACAGAGTTTAAACCCAAGTTTGAGCCCCAAGGAAGAGTTAGTAGGGGAGAAAGGCAAATTGGCCTAAGGGAAAAATCATAGAATTGACTGAGGATTTCATCCCACTTTGGACCTGTGCTCCTAAATAAATTGGACATGCTATAAAATCTCAGTCTAATATGAACCTCTGTATGTCATGCTTAGAAATTGTTTCTTTTTAAAAAATATTGCTACTCTCAAGAAAGGGTTTTGCATTCTTTTTCCTCTACTGTGACCAATGCTGTTTCTTCTTCTCCAATAAATACAATTCTTTAGTCCTGTCCCAAGCATTAGCTGGAAGAGGTCTGATGGAACCCCCTTGGCAAAGAAAATCCAACACAACAGGACCAGAGGAGTTCTTGAAATCCCCAACGTTGAGCAGGAAGATGAAGGTTCCTACGAGTGCATGGCAGGAAACACTCGAGGAATTAACATTGCAAGAGGTCAATTGTTGGTCTATGGTAAGCAGATTAATTGAATATTGATTTTTAATGGAGAGCAGGATGATGTTCCGCTGTATTGTGCAGTGGAGTCTCTCAGCCCCTTCCTGGAGGTAGAAAGTTCAGCTGGGGCTCTTCACTGAGTTACAGCCCCAGCAAATAAAGATATTTACATCAAAGCTGGGATTGGGAATGTGGGAAGTTGGAAATGTTGAGGAAAGGCAGAGAGGAATCCCTGCACGTGTGTGAGAAGCACTAAAGGCAGAGAGGGATCAGTGTGCAGCACAGAGCAGGGAAGGATTTCCTCTGTTCCCATAAACAGATGAGCACAAAGCAGAGGGAGCTCATCCCATTCCTACCTCTCCTTCCAGCTTGGCTAAAAGTGGAGAATAATCTGGGAATGTTCTTCCTTCCCTTGTCCCTTCCCTGCAGCCCCAGGCTCAGGATGGTCCCCGTAGCCAGGGTGAATTAAGGCTCTTTAGTGGAATTGTTAACACCCAGGGAAAGCAACACATTTTGACAGCAATAAGAGGAGAGATCTTTTCTTTGCCTCATAAATCTTTCAAAGGAGAAAGCAAAAAAAAGAAACATAACAGTGAGGAGAAAAAAAAATCACAGCAAGCGAGACTGAGCCTCCAGTTAACATCTGTTGAGAAGACTCTGGCAAGTATTTTCCGTTTTTTTTTTTTTTTAAGTAAATCTCTTCTAATGAAGAGATGCAGGCTTTGCTGATAAGCTACCAGGCTCCTGCAGCCATGGCTAATATCAAGATGTATGCCAGGAATAGAACAGTCTGCTGCTGGTTTAAATATTTCATCATTTCCTTGCTTTCAGGGGGTAGTTTTTTGCTCTCACTGCTCACTATTTTTTATTTTTTTTCCCACCACGTCAATCAAGCAGTTCCATTAAAATTAAGTTCCGTAGATTACCTGGCTGTGATTGATAACAGCACAGGCAATTATAAAATTATGATCAGTTAATTCAATCTAAAACAATGTGCTTATTAACTGTGCTTTGTACATTAATTAATAGCTGTGCATAGTGCAATGTACAAACAGCACTCACAAAGCCTTGGCATGAGGTTTTTTTGTCATATTAGGAACGTGCCGGTGAATTATCTCTGTAATTGATTTCCTCTTGCTCCTTTTCTCTTCTCTGGGGATTTTCTTTTGGAGGAAAGTTGTCTTCAAAAATTAGGGATTCATTCCTGGACCCTGCTTTTTCTTTAGAGGAAGGCTTTGCAGAAATTGGGTGTCCTGCTGTTTCCTGAATTTCAGGCATCTGAAATCACCATTTCTGCACATTTTGGCCACAAAAATGGATAAAATCTCAACCAGACTCCCTACCCATGAACCACTTGATTTCTAACATCTTCCCAAGCTTGTCCCAAAGTTCCATGCCAGGGAATTCTTGTACAGAATTCACTTACAATATTTTGTTACACAATAAAAATGTGTTGAACAGATATTAATTAGCCCTGCTCAGATCATTAATTAGTGGCAGCATACCTCAAGCAAAATCACTTTTCTCCTGCTTAAAATGCTTTGCATATTCTTTTCAGCACCCTCTGAATGGGATAAAAAAATCCAAAATGCCTTTCTGTCTCTCTATGACAGTTTATTTTGGGAATGTAAGGCAAGAGGAAAACCAAGTCCTTCCTACAGCTGGTTAAAAAATGGCCAGCCCCTCATATCAGAGGTAAGATTCCTGTCTCCTTTGATTCCTTCCTCATCTTTTTGTTGTTGGTGGTTTTTTTTCATTATTTAGTCTTTATATTAATGTCACAATATATTAATTAAGTTTAAAAAAAATAGGTAAAGATTAATATATAAAAATAAGTATAATAGCATAAGCTCTGCAACACAGAGCCTCAATTCTTGGACTTCACCTTTATTGGAAATGTATGAAATTGGAGTTTAGAGAGAGAGAAAAACACCAATTTCTTCATGTGGATTATCTAATTGTAACAAGATGTGGCTGTAGGTATAGCAGGGCTTAAAATATGAATTATAATTGATGAAAGAAACACTAAATACATTTGTAGACATAATCTGCAGTTTGGGCAACTGGTAGGATGCCATAGGACTGGAAGAGGATTCCAGAGCTGGAATTGGAAAATGCTCAGCATTGAATTGCATTTTTCTTCTGTTTCTGTTCCAAATCAGTAGCTGGGTGGGTCTCTGTGCAGAGTGGCTGCTCTCCTGCTGAATTAATCCTTTACCTTAATTAATCAGTCAGCTCTGAAAATCAGCTAATTTGGAGGACAACATTTTCTGTGCTTTGTAGAAGGAAAATCCCAAGAAAGCCATGTAAAGGTAAAAGGAAGAGCTGGATGAGTACAAAATGTCACTTGAAAGGACCAAGTGGAAAGGAAAAGGGGAAAACCCCTGCATTCCTGGCCAAGCTCTGGCACATCCATCCTCCAGCCTTCAGTGGTGGCACCTTCATGGAGAAGGACTCCTGTGATAAGAAGCTCTTTGCATTCTGCTAAAGCCAAGTTTTCCTTTTTTTTTTTTTTTTAATGGAGCATCCATCCAGTATCTCTGGGGCACATGGAAGCTCATCTGTGAGGCATTTTCACTTGGATGGTAAAAAATAATACTGTGATTAATTCCTGCCTAGCAAGAGCACATACAGGAGAATTTCCAAAACATATGGGCTAAATTAGCACCTGCTGGGCTGCAGAACCAGCATTCATTTGATTTAGTTGCACTTATTTAAAGTAGTTGGAGTGGGCTCCAATCTTCCATATAATTTTCTGCTGGATCAGTCCTAAACAGACCCAACCTCCATCTGGGGAAAATAGCCAGAATTTACCTGGACTGCAATTTTTCTGAACCTGCTCATTGTAGTCATTGTCACCTTTTTCTGAGCAAGATTATCTTGTTTCTCTCTCTTGGAAGGCAGCAATATTTAGAGTCTGTCACTCTTGGATTGCACCGTTTCAATAAAGAGGAATGAAACACTTGACAGACACATTTTCAAGCAGCATTTTCACAGTACTTACAGTGTGCTGTAAATGCAATTCTTCAGGCAACAAAGTGCTGGATGTTATTGCTCAATGGACAGAATGGACACTTTGGAGGGGAAAGTACAAGGGAGATGTAATAAAATATTCAGTTTGTCGCAGCGCCCTGCATGTTGGAGTTCTCCCAGGAAGAAAAACATCCAGATGCTTTTCACCCTGGGGCTGATTCTGATTGTCTCCTCTTTGTCAAACCTCTCTGCCTGCCCACCTGGCTGGCCATCCCAGCATTCTCCCTGCTCCTGTACACCGTGTGCTTTATTCTTCCCTTTGTCTGCACAGCTCAAAAGGGCCGGCAGAGAACAGTGGGGGATTTGGGATAAGGATGGAACACGAGCCTTGCTTCAGAGAGGGGTTTTGTATTCAAAGGATGTTTGTAAAAATAGAATGCATTGGGAGGATAGCAAACAGCCTGGAGGTAAAACTAAGTATGCAAAAGATATCTGTAGTGAGAGCCTCGAAAAAAATTATCAGTGGCTAAGTAATGTAATGTTGTTAATTAGCTTGCCACACAGCAGCCTTGCAGCCCCAGGCTGTGCTCTCATCACATTTCCAAGCTAAACAAGCTTGGGCTGGGTCAATTCGTGGTTGGGAGACCTCCAAGGAAAGGCTGGGGTGTTGGAAAACACACCCAGGATGTGTGTGCTGATCCCAGAACCCCCAGAGCCCTGGGCTGGTCCCAGCAGGAAAGGGGGGATTGTGCCCCTCTCAGGTGAGACCCCACCTG
>JAOTQP010000619.1:18389444-18404171 GCA_026413545.1 Cichladusa arquata
AAAGGGATACAGGAAAGATGGAGAGAGAGAATTGACAAGGGATGGAGGGACAGGACACAGGGAATGGCTTCAAACTGACAGAGGGCAGGGTTAGATGGGATTTTGGGATGGAATTGTTCCCTGTGAGGGTGGGCAGCCCTGGCACAGCTGTGGCTGCCCCTGGATCCCTGGCAGAGCCCAAGGCCAGGCTGGAACACCCTGGGATAGTGGGAGATGTCCCTGCCCTGTCAGGAAGTGGAAGGAGATGAGCTTTAAAATCCCTCCAGCCCAACCCATTCTAGGATTGTCTGACAGATGTTTAGCACTCCACAAACACATTTGAGATGCTTGTGGCTGTTCATCAAACACTGGAGTGCATCCCCTGACTGTGCACTCCAAACTCTTCCACTCCTGCTCCAGGGCCAGGAGAGCCAGGCTGAATGAGCAGCAGCATCCTCCCAGTGATATCTGTTGTTCAAGCTTGCACTTGCTGATGGGATTTATATTCCCCGTGGGTATCTTCCAAACTCATCTGTTTGGGGGAATGTTTTTTTTCTCCTCCTCAGTGCTCCACTTTGCAGTGCAGCTATTATTGTCTCCAGAGGGTAGTAATTGTAAAATCACAAGATATTTAGCTTTAAGTTATGATTGCAGCATGAAACAGGCTTTTTTCTGCTTTCTAAAGCAGAGCAAGCAAAACTTCTTTTAATACACCAAATTCCAAGCACTGGTCCAAATATACCCACTGTGCAGCTTCCTCTATTTCAGCAGAATTGCTGAAGAAAGTTGGTGTGTTTAGAAATCCAGGCTTGGAGGAGAACTCTCTGCCTGTGCTCTGAGCAGCTGCCTGGGGTTTTCCAAATGGAATTTAAGTGCTGGCTTTCAGTGGAGCTTTTCCTCATTTTTCTGGGACTCAGGGTGTGATGATGTTCGAAATGTTCCTGTTATTGGAGCACCTCTGTCTCCTGTGGAGCTTTTCTGATCAGCTGGGGTTATCACCACCGGATTTATCTGATGGGATGATGGAGTGATGTTGCAGCAGCCAGGCATGAGGGGCTGCCTGTCAGGATCCAGGTGGAAGATGCTCCAGGCTCCCAGTGTGGAGCATCCCTACAGGTGGCTCCTTCTGTGCCACCTTTGTGGAGAAGGATAACCACACATTCCCAGCTCAGCAGTGCAGGGAAACACATGGAAAACCTGGACAAACCTGCCCAAAGCCACTACTGCAACATGTCTGGATTTCCTGAAAAGCTGGAAGAGCTCAGAGAGCCAGAAATAACATCACCACCAGACAGTGAGATGCACATCCCATTTCTGATGTGTCCATCCCCATTGCTCCCAGGAAAACAACATTTCTGCTTCTGAACCCTGATCAGGTCCATCAGTTTGATACTGAAAAAAAACCTTTTATTTGTTCACTCATTGGCTCTGTCAATGTTTTTTCCTTGTTTTGCTCTTATCAGGAAAGAATTCAAATAGAAAATGGGACTCTCTTCATCCCCGTGCTGAATCTGTCAGACTCAGGCCTCTATCAGTGCGTGGCAGAAAATAAATATGACACCATTTATGCCAATGCTGAGCTGAGGGTGATCGGTGAGTAAATGTCAGTAAAATGTGCAGGTACCAGTAAAAAGGACACTCATGGAAAAAAAAAATTGAATTTAAGGAAAGAGAAGATGAAATCTGGCAGTTCAGACCTGATATTTCTTTGCTTTTCATCCACATGGAAATGTGGTTTTTTAGTTTAATTTCATGGCTTGTTTGGGGAAAGAATCTAATCCATGTGTGGTCTTTTTTTATTATCACATATACACCTGTTTAATGAATGCTGTTTCTTGCTCAGTTTGAGTTATTAATAGTTATTCTGCAGGTTTTTAAAGCTATTTCAGAAGGCAGAGGAAAGAGTTTGAGCTATGTACAAACAACATATGGCAAATATGGACATAAACAAATAACATGGAATAGGAATCTCATTAATGATAACCAGAGATGAACATGAATGGAATTTGCTCTTATATTATAAAAGTGTTCTGTTCTAGACTTCAAAATGTAAAGTTTGCTCAACAGCCAAGTATCAGTGAAACCAGTAAAACACAGATTCAGGAGCACCCAATGTCTTATGTTTTCTCCTTCTTCAAGGGTGAATTTTCACATAAGCTGCTGGAAAAATAAATTATTTTCAGAAAACAGGGTAGGTCTATGAAAGAAAGGCAGAGAAGAACTGTGCTTGTGACAGAATACTCCCTGCAGGTGAATATATGTGGCTGGATCAGGAGTGTGAAGTTTATCCTGCTCAGGAATCTTGTCTTCCAGCAGGGATAGACCAGTTCTCCCAGTCTCCAGATTTCCTCAGGAAAATTTGTCAGAGCACACAGTTCTAGGCAGAGAGAAACAGAACCTAGACAGTTCTAGCTTTAGAAAGAGAATTAGAATTCTTTGGTGCTTAGAAACAGTTTTAATGTTGGATTTAGATTTACTTTTGCAGAAATCTAAAAAGCAAAACAATTATTGGAGTCTCTGCCTGAACTCAAAGAGAAGAATTTGGCAAGTTCATTTAGTAACGTCTCTTCTTCCTTCTCTCTTTTCAGCTGCAGCCCCTGATTTTTCCAGGAATCCTGTGAAGAAGCTGTCTGTTGTTCAAGTTGGAGGGGAAGTTACAATTGCTTGCAAACCCAGTGCTTCTCCCAGAGCTGTTGTTTCCTGGAGAAAAGGCTCGGAGGTTTTGCACCAGAACAAAAGGTACGGGCAGCAACCAGCACCGAGGCAGCTGAATTTTCTCTGTTTTAACATCATTTAAAGCTCATTGAAGCACAGCTGGCTCAGGATTGCTCCTGGCAGCTCATTGATGGAGATGCCAGAGGCCTCTCTGTGTTCAGAGTGGCCGTGGAGCTCGGTGGAGCAGAGCAGGTGAGCACGGAGCGGGGCAGATCCACGTGTGATCCCCACATTCGTCATCACTTAATGCACAGCCAGACACGGAGCTGGGGGGAACCAGCTCCACCAGGAGACAGCCCTGGAGGCCCAGAGAGGCAGGATGTGCCCCCAGGCTGAGGCAAAATTGCTGTGCAGGATGTACAATAACCCCTGGCACCATCAGCCTCCCTGGCCTGCCGCTCCCAATTCACAAGTGACACCAACTCAGGCAGGGTTTGGTGAAGATGAGCTCCTCATTTCTGAGCTGCCAGGAACCACCTCCATTATTCTATTTCAATGCCCTCAGGCACAGGGTGGTGTGGATGCTGGTGAAAGCCAGGGAAAGAAGCAGCTGGGGTTTTCTCAGGCTGCCCAAAGGCGATTCTGAGATCGCTCAAGCAGCAGATCTTGGTGGAGTCTGATTTGGCTAAAGTGCAAATCTCAGTGGAACCTCCAAATGTGGCTATTGAGCCAGCATGCAGTGAAAATACAGCAACATGGCTTTCTTGAGAGAGACAAGAAGCAAAAGCCTTTATTAAAGAAGCAACTACATTTTTATAGACTAGATCGTGGAACTGAGGATAAACTTGATTTTGTTGGTGCAAGGAAGGCAACACCCTTTGTCACGTCTCTCATGCACCCTGCAGGTGCTAATCATTTGTTATGAATTCTTTCTCTCCTGTTTTCCTTTGAGCAGCCTGAGAAAATCCAAGCTGCTTCTTTCCCTGGCTTTCACCAGTGTCCACAGGGTGGGATTGTTGGGGTGGACAATCCCCTTGGAGTTGGACTCCATGATCCTTCTGGGTCCCTTCCAGCTCAGGCTTTTCCATCATTCTAAAATCCCACACTAATGGCAATTCAGTGGTGGAATATTAAAGTCTTACTGAGAGAAATGAGGGATATTGTATGCAACAAACAGCCCTGAGGATATTTCCATACAGAAATGGAGACAGATGGATGAAATGGGCAGCAGTGTCTTCAGAAGTGCTGAGAATGTCTGAGAGTCTTTCTCAGCATCTTTCAGTTCACAAATATAACAGCAACCCTCTTTTGTCACATTCTGTTGTCAGCCTTTGAAATCTATAATCAGTAATTCATAAAGCTCTGGCAACTGAACACCAGATTTTCACACAGGACCACTTGCTCAAGGAAGTTACTCTGGGTCACATCAGACTTAAAATGATGATAATTCTCCAGAACATTATCCCAAACTGTGGCACACAGAGCTGTTTCCCTATGCCACGCTGCAGGGATGCACAATAGAGATAAATCACTGGGGGATTTCTGAAAGAAGGTGCAAATCTGAGAATTTTACACAGATGCTGGCAATGGAACAGAGAAATTTGGGTGAGTGATCCATCCCATGGCCAGAGAGAACTTCCCAATGACTTTTTCCCCTTTTAGAAACGGCAATTTTATTTTCATTTTAACTGCTCACAATGAAAAATACTTTTCTAACCAGTGTTTAATCAAACATTTATTAATCTTCTGATTGTATTTTGTATTGCCTATTCCAGAGGCTGAACTAAGCCTGGATCTTGAGGTTGCACTACTCTGATACTCCCCACCTGATTTACTGATAAAAGAAATATTTACACACTCCGTACAGTATTTACTTGTGCTTCTGTATGAATTTACTAACAGTAATTCTGAGCACACTGTAATTTCTGAGTATCCCAGAAGGCTCCTGCTGCTGGGCAGGAGCAAATAACAGGAGCAGGATTTACAAAGGAGACAGAGTTTAAACTCTGCATGCACATTATTGCCAGTGTGGCCACTGGTGCAAAGTGGAATTTATGAGGCTGTTTGATTATTAAATGACAAACTGGCTAATGCCATGGTTTAAAAGGATGGGAAATAAATCATCAGTCCAGTGTTAGTCCAGAGATCTCCATGACAGAAAACAAAATGAAATAAGGGTTTGTGTGGCTGTAAAGTACATGGCTAATTAAAGTGCTGGAATTACACATAGAAAGAGAGGGAACATGGTCTGCCTTTCTCCACAGATATGATTAAACCCTGACAAAGCCTTATTTCTGCTCCCATTTTATCTTGCTGCAATTATAACCTTTATGGGCTCTTTTATTGGCCTTTTTTAAAATATTTGGTAGGATTATAGTTGCTTAAAAAAGGAAATTCCAATCCTGTCCAGTTCTGGCAGTTGAACTGTGATGGGCTCATTCTAAATAAGTCAGATCACACAGCTGCTTTTAAATAATTTAGATAAATTTAATCTTTTGCTAAAGAAATAGTGAAGCCAGACCTATTCTGCTCAAAGGGGGAAGAATATTCCTCCTTTTTCACCTTTTTCCTTTTACTCCTGATAATAGTTTATTCCTGATATCCTGAATATGTGGTAACCACTCTCACTGATCAGCTGAACTTTTGATATCACAAGAGAATTTTCCTTTATATTAAATTCAGTTTGTAGGTGTGTAAAGAGAAGTGTGCTAAATAGTAACACTAATTATTAGATTTTTCCTTATTAATAGATGCACAATTAAATAATTAGACTTCCTCTGAGTTTTTGGGGTTATTTTAAAGTTTACAAAGCTGTAGTATTTGGGCCTCTGCTATCTGAAAAATATTTTGGAATTTTTGAAGAGTAGTTTTTTGCATCTCTTGCCAGGGTTCAGCAAGGAGGGTCCTCAGCCCTCAGTCCCCTTTTCAGGGCAGAGTTTTCTCCAGCCCCATTCTCTTTCCCATCCTTTCTGTGGCTTAAACCCCCCATTGCTCAGCTCTTCAGCAGCTTGTCTGCTCTCATTTCTGTAAAATATTTTATTGCACTTGTAGCACACATGTAAATCCTGCAGAAAATGCCAAAATATTTTTTTTTTTTTTTTACATTAGATGGTGAAATAAAACCTGAACTTACCAGTACTGGATCTGTTTATTGTTCCCAGCCCTCTCCATTGAGTGTTTCCCCTCCAGATTTTCAGAAATCACTCCATTCCACCCTTATTGGCAGGGCTCAGGCCCTGAGTAATGGGATTTATCCGTGGTCCATGCTGCTGGCACCTGAGAGAAGGAAATTCCAGGTTCTCAGCTGCAGGAATCCAGAGGAAATCCCACAGCTGGCTCATCCTGGCTGGTTTTCCCTGCTCCCTCCTCACCTGGTATCCACCAGTTCAGCTTCAGGTGCTCTCTTGGGAATTTTCCTTCTTCTCTGGGTCAGAATCTGGAGTAGTGGAGTTTGGGGAGCAGTGCCAATTCTCCAAGGAGCAGCTGTTTGTTCTTTGTGGAATAAAGAACTTTTCTGGGCGTGTGCTGTGGGTTTGAGCTCAGTGTAGCAGAGAAACACAACAAAACCCCAAACTCCCTCCCCGTGGAGTCTGACACAGATTTCAGCTATTTTCATGTGTGTCACATCCTCAGTGCATGCAACAGGAGTTTTCTTCATCTCCCTTCCAACTGAGGAAACAAAAGAGAAGAAAGGAACAATTCATACATTAAATAAACCAAATTTTCAAGTCTAGACACCGATCTCATCACAAACGTCTGTCTTCGTGCCTTCGGTGAATTCAGATTCAGGACCCTGGTGAAGAACTTATTTTGCAAAAATTCCTTTTGATGGAAGCCTTTTAATGAGAGGGAATTGGGCCTCGTTTTGCTTTGCCAGAGAGAGGTGCTATTCCCCCAGCCTGGGCTGAGGATCCCCAAGCACTGCAGAGAATGCATGGAAACATATGGGATTCACTTCACTCGGAATTTCAATGAGGAGAGCTGAGGGAAAACTGAGAAATGAGGTAGGCTGGAAGAATGCATTAGTCATATACAGCACTTTCCATGCATTAATAATCAGTAATAAGCAAATATTCATAATTTAGATTGTTTTTGGGGGGCCTGGGCAAGAAGTACATTTAGAGATCATAAAATATGCTCAATGCTTGTTGGCTCCAAGTGTTGCTTGTAGGAAACAGTTCAGTCCCAGATCTGTGAAGGATGGGAGTGGATCCTCTGCCATAAATAAAGCTGGTGAATGCTGTGTCCTGTGGCACACCTGGTTTTGGTGGCTCACACTCAGCTTATTGCCATTGCTCAGAGGAAATAGGAGAAAACAGTGAGGTGGGAAGCTGTATTTCATCAACACTGGGGACAGAGAATGGAGCAGATGTTGTGGCTGGGTGGGGGAATTATCTGGGAAGTGCTGAGCTCTTGGAGCCCAGGGGTTCTCTTGCTCCCAGGGGAGCAGCCAGGACCCAGCAAGTTTCCTTAGGATCTGCTCTCCCACCACCCTCTGAGCACTCTGAGCCACCCCCTGCCTGTGCTTTCCTTCTGCTCCTCCACTGCTCACAGCCAGATTCCAAAACCATGAGCGTTGTAGCACATTTAAACGTTTTTTTGTTATTTGGGAAAAGGATTGTTTTGTGTCTGTGGATGGAATTAGACAAACAGGGAGTTCAGAAGTCAGCAGCTCCAATCTCTGTTCCCTCTGACAGGGACAGGAACAGCTGGAGCTGTTCCAGGGGAGGTTTGGGGTGGATTTTTGGGAAAGGTTCTTCCCCCAGAGGATGAGAACATTCCCAAGGCTGCCAGAGCTCCAGGAGCCTTTGGACACCACTGCAGTGATGCCCAGGGTGGGATTGTTTGGGCTGGACTCTGATTCTCTTGATCCCTCCCAGCTCAGCTTCTCCTGTGATTATTTGGTAAACAGGAGAAGTCCTCCCTCAATCCCCTGATCAAATACAGCACACAAAATGCATTATCTGTGAAACAATGCGTTTCAGCTCCAAGCAATTTGAGCAGAAATGTGTCAGGACAGTTCAGCAAACTTCAGGGAAACATTTCAATTACCAGAATGTCAGCGCTGTTGGTTTAGCTTCACAATATCCGTTATCTGTAAAAATAAATAAAAAATCTGCTTGGGGAGGAATCAAGACCAAATGGATAGAAAATTCCAAAATTTGCACTAGGCTGCTAACAAAGGAGGAAATTGATGGCACTTGACTATTCTTTAGCTGAAGTCAATATGCAGCCTAAGGGAGTTATTTACTTGTTCTTGGCAGGTGCCTCCCTCTCAAATGAGGCACCAAACTTCGATGAGTAAAGCTGAGGGAATGAAACCCATCCACAATGTCTGAAAAAAACCCTCAGCTGCCCTGAAGTCAAAGCAGATGAGTAGCACAGGCAAAGAGGAGTTTTGTTTGTCAGGCTGCTTAGTGCCACAAAGCCCCCTGCTTTCCTCACCCACTGCTTGCACATAAAACACCCCAGATATTTGCATGCAGGTACCAAGTTCCATATAAAATCTATTTTTCTTACGATATTCCAGAACTTACTATTCTATCCCCATCTTTCCACAGCAATGCAGTTGGGTAAATAGCACTGGGACATTAATTTTGCTATTATTTTATTTTTTAAGGCTGGTTTTTGAAGCCTGGATTAAGTGTGTGTCTGTTTTTATCATCCTTGCTTCTCTACCACGAGGAGCTTTGCATAACTTTGATGAGATGCCTTAACCCTTCTATCTTATCAGTGTCTGTGTGCTTGTAAAGAAGTTCATTCCCTATTTTAGTATTTAAATGGAGCACTTGAAGTGTGGGCATCAGCAATCAGAGCAATTCCAGCTATCTCAGACACCACTGCTGAAAGTCAACACGAATACAAATTAAGCTTATCTGTTGATGAAATCCCACTTTTGCCTGGAGAACCAATGGGATTGATCCCACCTCTGCTAAATTTGATTAATCACTTCAGCTCCATTCCTTGCTTGCAAACAGATTGACAGGAATCAAAAGCACAGATTTACCTCCTGCTTTCAGTGTTTGGGCTGAAGTTACTCTTTAAGACATGCAAACTCCTACAATACCTGGGGTTGCTGTTTAGAAGTGGTTTTTTATCTCTGGAGCCCCAGTGGCACAGCACATTTGGTGCTAACCAGACAAACCTCACCATCACACCCTTCCTCAGGGATTGCTGAGAGCTGCAGGAAGCATTTTCTAGCTAAAAATATCCAGTGCTGGCACCACAGTGGTCCTGGTTTCAGAGAGAAAAGAGAAGGGAATTGCAGAGAACTGGGAGAGGCAGCTCCAGTGGGTTTACTGAGGATTTATTTGCTCTCAGCAGGGAAGTTTGCCTGGTTTTGGTGTTGGTTGTAGGCATTTTCCAGTGCTGTCCCTTAACACTGCCACAGGATCTGGGAGAAAAATCACAGCAGCACCCACAGGAATCACCAAAATGTGACATTGGCTTTAGAGAAGTTTTACGACCAAAGGGCTGTCAGAAAACACCCCAAACTCTCCTGATGTACCTTCAGTCTTTCCTCCTCCTCCATTTTTCTGGTTATTTTGTTCTTGTTCCCCACTCTGAGGGTGAAGGCAGGAGAATTGAAAACTTGACTGAATGATGAGGAGGGAGATAAGGAGAAGGAAAAGCCAGCACAGACAATGGGAAGAAAAAAGAAATACTTTATTTTTCCTTCTTTATCTTATTTTCCTTTGTTTTCCCCCTTTCTTGTCTCTCTGTTTTGTTTCCATTTGAAGTCAAGGCACTGCAGAGTAAGGAGGAGGCAGGAGGGGACCCCCATTGCTACCTGACCCAGGCAGCAGCCACAGGATGTTGGTGCAGGGGAAGACAGGAAAAAAGGGCTTTTCCTTTATTTTCTCTCTTCTTGGAGAGTTTCACAAGCCAATAAACCTAATTTCACCCTGTGCTGCTGAGTGCTCAGTGCCAGGGTTTAGCACACCAGATAATTTGAACATGGAGGAAGTAAATGAAGCAGATGTTCTCACGTGAAAAAGAGAAGGATTTATTACAAGTCCCCTCTCCAGGACACCAATTTGAAGTTGTTCCCACTCAAGTCACAGCAGCCTTGTTAAGGGGAGCCTTTCCAAGGGCCTGTCCTGCATGCTGAGATGTCCTAGAAAATCTGTCACTCCTCCCTGGCAGGAGGAATTGCAAAAATCCAAACCCCAGTGAGTGTCAGTGCTGTGCCCTCTCCCCCTTCCAGCTCCTGTCCTGTCCCTGCTCCAAGCACATTTCCTGCTGGATGTTCAGGGCTCCATCCAAAACCAGATAATCTCCCTGGAATTTTTCCACTGAGCAGGCTGGGAATCAAGGTTCCTAATTAGGAGTTTGCAGGGAAAAAAAAATAAAGAGAAGATGCAACAATCTGTGCTTCTCTTCCAGTCCAAGTGGTGCTGCCATGCACATCATTGCTGCTGGGGGTGTTGCTGCAGCATCAAAAATGCCAGTGTGGGGTGGAAAACCTGCACCAGATTTGGAAAACATGCACCAGATTTGGAAAACATGTCCCAGATTTGGCAAACATGCATCAGATTTGAAAAACATGCCCCAAATTTGGAAAACTTGCACCAAATTTATAAAATATGCCCTAAATTTGGAAAACCTGAACCAGATTAGGAAAACATGGTCCAAATTTGGAAAACGTGCACCAAATTTGGAAAACCTGCCCCAAATTTGGAAAACCTGCACCAAATTTGTAAAACATGGCCTGAATTTGGAAATCTTGGCCCAAATTTGGAAAACCTGCCTCAGATTTGGAAAACCTGCACTAAATTTGGAAAGCATGCATCCAGATTTGGAAAACCTGCTCCAAATTTGCTGCACAGGCACCAAATGAAAGATTCTGATCCTCAGAGCTCTCAAAGAACGTGTGACATAAGAGCCCAAGCAAGAGGCACAGGAAGTGAGAGGTGATGAGCCCTGCCTGGGTGGGGTTTGGAGCAGCCTGGGACAGTGGAAGGTGTCCCTGCCCATGGCAGGGGTGGAGTGAGAGGAGCTTTGAGGTTCCTTCCACTCCAAACCATCCTGGCATTCTCTGATTCTATTTTTGGGGGTTTTTTCGGTCTCTGATTCTATTCCAGGGTTTCTGAAATCCAACCAAGGCCATGCTGGTGTCAGCTGCTTGTTGTCTGGACAGAATTCTTTAAGGTTTCCAGCAGGTTTTATTGCTCTTGTGCCTCTGAAATGTGTTCTGACAAGCAGAGAGGGAAGCAGCTTCCTGCAAGTGAATGAAACTCCCACACAGAGGGCAATTCAGGGCCTTCTGTACTGCTTAAATTCTACTTAAATCCCATATTAAGGGCTTAGTTTTACATCTGGAGTGAATTTAGTTGTGTGAAGGGCTGAGTCAGAGCTCCTGATAGTGTCTGGATCATAAAAATGATGATTAATGCTGGGATTAGAATAGTGGCAGTGTGGCCATCCCATCCTGTGCTGGAAGAGCTTTAGTCTGATGTAGTGGAGTTAGAAAGATTTCATAAAACCAGCAGAACTTGGAGGATAAAGAAATTGGCAGCTGTTTTATTTGGCAATTCTCTTCCCTTTCTGCTTTTCTTTCCCATACACACAGAGGTGCTGTTGCCCAGTATTCCCTGGCTGCCAGTTCTGGGTTGTGTCTCTACAAGACATTTGGGCACAGGGTGTTTTTGTCACATTTTTCTTTGGCCATCACAGAGGAACATCTGCCTCACATTTAATCCTTGAGTGTGCTACAGACAGGGCAAAACAATTTCTGCTATTTTGGGTTGAAGGCAGTGGCAGCTCCTGAAAATCCTGTGTTTTCTCTGGAATCTCTATGATGGAATATAGCTCAGTTTGGATGCTGTATATATTTACATAAATAAATATTTGTGGTCCCAGTTGCAGGGATTTGATAAAAAATAATTCTATTTTTAGGAAGAGGGGAGAATTTTAAGAAATAGGATGGAAGAGTTCTAGTGTCACGTTTAATAATTTCTAATAATATTCTTTTCTGTGATATTTTAATACGACTATTCAGCTGGATTGTGTAATTTTGTTTTGATCCAAATAGTTAAAAAACTATAATGGCATTTATTTGATTTCCAGTTAATTGTCAGTCAACCCTGAAGCTCATTTATATCAGCATGCAGATAAGGAAAATCTTTTAAGCACAGTTTATTAAATGGCAACACCATTAGCATACAAATTATGCCCAGAGTAGAATAAACAGGTACAAAGATCATTAACATATGATACAGACAGTCAGATCTCAGATGGGATTCAGTGGGACCTTTTCAAAAATACCAGGGCTGTCAGCAGCAGGGACAAGTCATTCACTCAGCCAAACTTTACTCACATTTCCATCTGCATAAATCACTGCTAATTCCCAGTCACTTGAGAGTTGTGCTCATCTTTCTGCCCCTCACTCACTTCCCTTTGTAGTTTTTAATGCAGCCTCTGCTGCTCCTCAATCTTGGTAAAATTAGAGGAGTCAGATATTGTCTCAGTGTCTGGCAGCATGTCTGGAGAAATTTATAAACAATATATCTGTGCACAGCCTGGAAATAAAGAGGGGGTTTGCTCCTGAGCAGCAAAGGGAGGCTGAGCAGACATGGTTTCAAATCGGATTTCTCAGATAATAAAAATTACTTTGCCTCTGATTTCATCAGATCCAGATTCCTCCCTTTTTATCAGCACAGTGCCACGATGAGGCTTCAGTAACTCTGGGAGGTGTCAGATGTTAGAGGCAGACAGGAGACAAGGAGAGGGAATCTTTAGAGAGTATCAGGGTTACTTTATTTGGAAAAGAATTACACCCTTGAAGGGAGAGCTGCCCTTCTGGCAGTGCTGAAACCTGCAGAATTCATCCAGTTTTACACCACTACAGCTCAAGTTTTTGATGGGGATTTCAAATCCCTTTGCTGTTTGTGCATTTCATATCCATGAATTAACATCCCCCCTCTCCCAAAAACAGACTGGCAGAACAATGCAGCAGTGCACAAAGCTACCCCTGCTGCACTTTTAAATCTAATGACTTGACACCCCTTTCTTTTCTCAGGTTTTATTTCTTCTATCAGCCTTGTTAAATACATATTATTCTTTCATGCTCTTAAGATGAAAGCAAATAGCCATCAACAATCTTTTGTTCACATGAGACAACACGTTCGGAGATGGTTTGTTTGGCCTGGTTAATTAAAAGCTGTACCTATCATCCCTGCTTGATTTCTCAAGTTCTTTGCTTAAAAAGTATGTGTGACAATTTTAATGAGCTCTCACCTCTTCCCCACAGCCTCGTGGCTTCTGCACAAACTTTGCAAACTCTTCTTTTTGAACATCACACGGAGCTCTAGCTCCAGCAGATCCCAGGGATGATGTTTGTTTTCCCTTCCTGCACATGGTGATCATCTCATCTCCTGATGGAGCCACTCACAGGGAACTTCAATATTTATATTTGATGGCTTTAAAGAGGATTAGATTAGGAATGAGGAAGAAATACAGTGGCACAGGGTGGCCAGAGCAGCTGTGGCTGCCCCTGGATCCCTGGCAGTGCCCAAATTCAGGTTGGATGGGGCTTGGAGCACCCTGGGATGGTGGAAGGTGTCCCTGCCCATGGAACTGGATGTTTTAAACCCCTTTAAACCCAACCCATTCCATGATTCTATATGCAATAATATTTCTGTGTATTCCAAATTCTTTTGTGTATTCCAAATTTGCCCTGATGTGCAGGAACTTTGCACGAATAGGACTGGGATTTTAATCTCTTCCTGGTTTAATTGAGCTGTTCACCCAGAGGCAGCACCAGGCAGGAGCACAGGAGGCAGCAGGACTCTGATCAGGATTTAAGCATTTTGTAAGTTGGAGATGCCAGCCTAAAGTTAGGCCTGTGCTTAAGCAAGCCTTGCTGCTTCAGGCTTTGTGAACACCTGGGTCCTGAGTTCTGCCTTCTCCTCCTTCTTTCACAGCCCTGCATTTATCAGATCTGCTTCAGGTCTTGTGCTTTTGGTCCTTTGACAGGCACTTATTTACTTATTGAGAGAAGTCCAGCTCTCCTGGCAGACAAAATATTCTCCTTGCATTGTGTTGGACAAGTTAAACTTTTCTGTCTCGTCACAGCACTTGGAATTACCTTGTCTTGTGATGCAGCTGCTAAGAATTATTATCTATAGCCTTCACACAGCCTCAAATGTTGTGAAAAGGAATGGTTTCCAGCAAGCCTTTGAGCAGGTGAGACGTGCCTTTCACAGCTTCTCTTTAAACCATTTGTCAGAGCTTGATCCAAAGCCCATTAAAGGCAAAATTCCCATCTCCTTCTGCATCACAGCTGCCTGATTTGAGAGAGAATTGGGAGAGGACAAAGTGCAGCCCCTCTGGACCCACCCAGGGCACAAAGTTGAGCCTCGGAGGGAGTTCAGGGCACCTTTGCTGTTTTTGGCACCTGGGGCAGAGTTTCACAGGGTTGTTGTTTTTCTCCTTGCATTTGAAACTCATCATCTTGATTTTCTGCTGTGCTCCTGACAATGACCTCAGGACAGCTGGAAATTTCTCATTTTTTTTTATTTTTTTTTAAATTCCCTTCCCCACTAAACTACTCTGGAGTGCTTTGTGCTCTTACACAAATTCTGCCTGAGTGTCTTATTTACCACTCGCTCTAATTGTTGTTAGGTAGCGTGACCTGTTTCAAACAACTCAGGAGCTTTTATTTAGCAGATTTTCTCTCTGCTAAGCTCTGTTTTGATCCATTGAAAGAGCCATTCCATCCTCAGCCTGCCCAGCCATTGAAATATTGTTTCAGAACAGCATTTCTTCAGATCAAACGTGACACTGTCAGCTCCTGAGTGGGTACAAACCCCTCTTAGTTGCTAAATGAGAGAGATGGGAATTATCAAGGTCTCAATTCATCATGAAGAATACAGGGATGAAAAATCTGAGGCACGACCAAACTTCAGTGGAAAAGCTGTAACCAGAATCCACAGAGGCTAAGATTGAGCTTTCAAAGCTTCTCCCCTTTGCTATTCTGTATTTTAAAATACAGACTGTTTTTCCTTGTGTATTTACCTGCATTGAAGCTTTTGGGGATGGAGATTTTTTTTTTTTTTTTTTTTTTTTTTTTTTTTTTTGTTTATTACACTT
>JAOTQP010000619.1:18410283-18434998 GCA_026413545.1 Cichladusa arquata
ATAAAAATAAAAATAAAAATAAAAATAAAAATAAAAATAAAAAATAAAAATAATATAAATATAAATATAAATATAAATATAAATAATATAAATGGATTTAGGGTATTCCTCTCACATCTGCTCACTCTCAGGCACACAACGTGGTCATGGGGCTGCTGCTGCCATAGGAGTGGTGTAAAACCATCACTAGATTAGAAAGAATTCCCTTTATTACAGAACATTTGGGCCAGTTTGAAATGATTTCCCGAATGGTACAAACCTCCCTCAATACCTACTATTTTTATAAGCATTTTAATTAAAAATATCTAATTTTTCTGTCTCCTCAGAAAGGACTGTCATCACTATTCCACCCTCTGACACAGATGCAACAGTTGGAGAGAGCATTGTCCTGCCGTGCCAGGTGTCCCACGACCCCTCCCTGGATGTGATGTTCTCCTGGTCATTCAATGGCCAGAGAATCGATTTGAGCAGAGGAATCCATCACTTTGAAAGGATTGGAAGGGTGAGTTTCCCAAACTCCTTAATGAAACTCTTTGCCACACGACAAGAATGTTTATCATAATTCTGTTTATATGCCTGGCAAATCACTGTTTCTTTACAAGGGCTGCAACCATTTATTTTTCTTCCCTAAATTTCATAAAGGCGCTTGAGTTATTTGTGAAGCCATAATAAAAATGTCCCCGTGAAAGAAACTGATGATAGCTATGAATATTTTAATTTAAAAGCTGAATTTTTTATTAATATTGAGCAATTTATAAAAATGCCCAGTATGGAAAGCATGTTGTGAGTGATTAGTTTTGTGTTGTTTGGATTTTTGGGGTTTTTTTAATCTCTCCAGGGATCTGCTGGGGATTTGATGATAAGAAACATTCAGCTACATCATTCTGGGAAATATGTGTGCATGGTGCAAACTTCTTTGGACAGTCAATCTGCAACAGCAGATATCATTGTGAGAGGTATGTCTGCAAGGGAGACACACATGTTCTAGAGGAATTCTTAACATCAACTGTTCCTTAAATGATTCCTAGGATGTCAATTCCACATCTCAATAGTGAAATGTTTTCTTTCTTATACTCCTGGCCCCAAAAATTGTGACCAGCATGATCCTGGTGTTCAGCCAACCCAGGGGAACCTCTGCAGCTCTGCCCTGGTCTCTTTGGCAAAAATTTTGGGCCACACAGATCAGAGGGAAATGCTCGAATCTCAGCAGTGTTGTAATTTCCTTCAGGCATCTCTGGGTCACTGTGCAGGCTGGGAAAATCAAAAGACCTCATTCCTTTCCTCTATTTGGAGATAATATGAAATAATATTTTCTAACTCAGCTTCCTACTGCCAGCAGTGAGGGAATGCTGTCATGGGAGCAGAGCTGTAAACCCTAAGAGAAATCAGAAATCTGTGTAGTGCACCATCCTGCATTCTTTCTGAACCTCAGTTTTGATTGAATTCGGTTGGAATTCTCAGAATGTTCAATGGTTCAACAAAAGACAGCATTGAGTGCCTTTCTTTGTCAGACACAAAAAAAGAAATCATTCTTTTGTTTGTAGTTTTCATGTTAGCGACATCAAGACATTAATTTTCCTGACTCATAAAAATGTAATCCAGGCATGGAGCCATCATTTAGGGATTGTGCAGCTTTTATGACACTGCAGCTTCATGAATAATTCCTCTGACTTGAGAGAGTAAGAGTTGCCCAACCCTTTCCAGCGGTGAATCTTCTGTTCCCAATGCCTTCCTCTTAAAATGCTGATCGTGTCAGGCCCCCCAGGTCCACCAGAAGATGTTAAAGTTGAACATGTTTCTAGCACGACTGCTGGCTTATCCTGGAAGCCTGGAGTAGATAACAACAGCCCAGTGCAGATCTACAGTGTCCAGACCAGGACTCCCTTCTCGGTGGGATGGCAGGCGGTGGCCACAGGTGAGCAATTCACGACTTGCCTTGGATTTTTTTTATTTTGTAGTACCGTCAATTACCTTAAAAACCCATTGTTGGTGTCATGTCTGCCTTCAGCTCCCGAGGTCATTAATGGCAGGACTCACCAGGCCACCGTGGTGGATTTGAGCCCCTGGGTTGAGTACGAGTTCCGGGTGGTCGCCAGCAACAGCGTGGGGATGGGGGAGCCCAGCAGCCCCTCGGCCCTGCTGAAAACCAAAGCAGCAGGTAAGGCCCTGCTTTCTGCTGGGCTTCCCACCTCTCAGCTGTGGGAATTTCACTGCAGCAGAGCCACTCATTCCTTCAGGGTTATTCGCCCAGTTCCACAGGCAGGGAACCAGCGTGTTCCACAAGAACAGTTACTGGGTGAGGCTTGGAGCACCCTGGGGTAGTGTGAGCACCCTGCCCATGGGCTTTAAGGTCCCTTCCAACCCAAACCATTCTGGCATTCCGTGATAAAAGCTGCAGCTAACCTGTGTTCCTCCCTTTGGTGTGTCCAACCAAACTTTCACTCAAGCAATTGAGAGAACAATTGTTCTCCCAATTAAATCCAAGTTTTCCCCCTGCTCATGAAATGATAACTCCACTCTCTGAATACCCTTTGGCTGCAGAGGTGTTTGGTGTCTGAGCATCAGGAGGAACAGGATCATTTTAACTCTGGATATTGGAGGAAATAAATGGCAGCATCCAAATCTCAGTGAAACCAACAGCTTCTACTGACTCCAGAGTGGAACCCTTTCTGTCTGTCTGTCTGATATTTTCTCATTTATCTTCTGGGACTTGGAACCTCAAGGGAAGCTGCCTCATTCTTGGGTGACCAACACTGTCAGTCCTTTGACCTGCTCAGTTTGGTACAATTTATTTGCAGCCCAAACCTTTGGTTTGTTTTATGTTCCTCTCAGCCCCCTGCTTATCAACTCTCTCCCACCTATAAAATCAGTGTTTATAGGATGGAAAGCAGTAAAATGGAAGCAGCTTTTACAATCCACTTTGTCTTCTCTGTTTATCTCATTTGCCAAGCTCTGAAGTTTGGCAAGCTGCATTTCAGGACAGAACTCAAAATACAGTGTTGTACATTATACAGAAGAAAATACATTTCTTTTAGAATGTGGAATCCATTTGTTTCTGGGAATAGAATCCCAGAATGGTTTGGATTTGGGGGGACCTTAAAGACCATCTTTAATCTAAAGTTCCAACCCCCCTGCACCTTCCAGAGGAGGTCAGATTTTTTAAATTTCCCAGCAGAGTATCTCAAATAAATATTCTCCATTTCATGATTGATCACAAAGACTGAATTAATCTTGAGAAGGTTTTTGTTGCTGTTACCACCGTGGGGCTTTGCAAAGTGGGATATTTAATACCAGGCAGGCAGTGAAAGCTTTCATCTTTTAAAACTTTTATTTATTTATTTATTTATTAAAGGGATTCGCAAGACTAGGGCGACAAGGAGAAAGAAACAATAAAATTATTGTTATTTATCATGGCAATAACACAAGGAAGATTATTTCCTTACAGTGTAGCTCTGTCTGAAGTTTAACAAAAGAGACAGAAAGACTCACTTCAGGTTTTAGCTGCTTAACTCCTTCCCTGCTGTAAATTCCTGTCTCAAAACATTACAGTGCAGTGGGAAAATAACAACTTATCCTAAATTTTTAATCAGAATAGGAAACTGTAATCAACACGGCAGTGTGGACAGCAAATAGAAAGGGTGAATTTGAGCTCTGCTGTTGTAATAACTGTTTTGCCAGCTGAAATCTGAGCATTAGTAGATTTGTGGATGCAAATGAGCCACTGTTCATTTCATTAAAATGGAGCTGAGAATTAATTGAGCCTCTGTTGGTGCACTCAGCTGTAAATTTTCATCTGTTTCTCAGCTCTGACCCAGTTGAGTCTCTGCTGAACCACAGCACAAAATTTTCCCCGTGCAAATGTAGTAAGTACCAAAGACATTTAACATGTGAGCTAATTGAGCATCACTCGGTTCATGAAACACTGAAACACCAGGATTGAAAGTTTGTTTTCTGGTTTCCCTGCAGTTCGTGTCAGTCTGGGATCATTTGCCTCTGATGTGCCCAAAGACATTGATTGTGGGTGACAAAAATGAACAGCTCTGAGAAACCCTCCACAAGAGCCCAGGCTGTCTGCACTTGCACTCACTCTTAAGGCTGCACAGCAAAATTATCCTGAAATTCCTCCCATTTCTAGAGGATGAAATCAGATAAATATTTATACGTGAACTAGAATCTAGAAATGATAATGGGTTGCTATCAGTTTCTGTGAACTTTAAGCACTGCTGCTTTTATTGCCACCCCTGGACATGAGTTAATGCCTTTGTCAATGGGAAGGACAAGCAGGTATGGCAAAACTTGCCCAAAACCTCTGAAAAAAAAAGCTTATGAGATGTAAACATCCCACCCATTTCTCACCCTACACATCAGCTTTTTAGACAGCTGGATGGAGACAATGACAAAACAATCTTGAAATTTCTGAAGATAGGGTTTGGAGATGGCATCTCCAAATGTCCTGTAGAGGGTTCCTGTCTCTGCCCGTTCCAGGGATGTCCTCTTCTGTTATACTTCTCCAGCAGCTGAAAAAGAACATGATGTCACAGAACCATAGAATGGTTTGGGTTGGAAGGGACCTTAAAGAAGAAATATAAAGCAAGAGGCAGGAAATGTTGATATTTTCTTTGCCTCTCCACCATGAGCCCCCTGGAGAAATCCAGCTCTAAATCAAACAACTTTTGGACACTTACAGTCTTCGGAGAAGGAGAAAAGCAAATTGTGAGTTTTGAATTTGCTAAGAAAAGCATACAACCAATTAAAAAAATTAATATATTGCTCCAACAACATGTTTACTGAACAAATGCATAATTAGTAAATCAGTAGTGTTGCAGCTACAGTCTGAATGGAACATCATTTTGCCAATTAGTTGATGAGGCATAATAATGTCAGATACTTGATGCTCCTAGTTCTTTAATTAATTTTTTGAACCAGGGTGCTCATGTATCAAACACATCTATGGCTTCAGCCTTAGAAAACGTGTAAACATCATTTCAGCTCATTTCAAATAGGCTGCTGTGCAATGTAATCCCTGTTCCACCTGCTGAGAGGTGGCATGGCTGCAGGTGAGGTTGGAAATGCTCTGATCACCCACTTGGAAAGGTCTCCAGGATCAGTGAGTCCAACCTTTGGCTGATCACAGCTTTGTCCAGAGCTGGACACAGCACTTGAGGTGTGGCCTCAGCAGTGCCCAGTGCAGAGGGACAATCCCTGCCCTGGTCCTGTGGCTGTTGCTGATCCAGGTGACCTTGCCCTTCTTGCCCACCTGGGCACACCTGGCCTTGCCTTGAGCTGCTGTCACCAGCACCCCCAGGTCCTTTTTTGCTGGGCCAGCTCCCAGCCACTCTTCCCCCATCTTGGAGTGCTCCATGGGCTGTTGTGACCCAAGAGCAGGACCTTGCAGTTCACCTTGTTGAGCCTCACACCACTGCTCCCAGCCCATGGCTCCAGCCTGCCAGATCCCTCTGCAGAGCCCTCCAGCAGACCCACACTTGTTGCTGCTGAGCTAGGAGACTGGCAAAAAGGATGTAGCAACAAACTTCCTTCAGGCAGAACAGGAGAAAAAAGCCCTTTATTAAAGAAACAAATTACACTTTTATAGACTAGATAGTGGAACTGAGGACAGACTCTTTTTCATTGGTGCAAGGAAGGTAAGACCCCTGGTGAACACACTTTCACCAAAACATCACGTCTCTCACGCGTCCAGCAGGTTCTTTATCATTGTTATAATTCTTTCTCTCCTGTTTTCCTTGAGCAGCCTGAGAAAATACAAGGCTGCTTTTTCCCTGGCTTTTCCCCACACACGCACTCCCACCCCAGTGGGTGCCATCTATGAATTCCTTAGGGTGCCCTCGGTCCCTTTGTCCCCATCAGCCATACAGGCAGTAAACTGGCCCCAGGACAGCCCTGGGGAAGCAGCTGAAAGCACCAACCCCTTTTCTTCTCCAGTTCCTGTGGTGGCCCCCACGAACATCAGCGGAGGAGGAGGGAGCCGCTCAGAGCTGGTCATCACCTGGGAGGTAATTCTTAGCTCAATTAACCTCTAATTGAGGTCTAACGGGGAGGAACCTGTGGGTGAAATCACAGCCCTGCTGAAATCCAAAGGTTTTTGGTCACCAGCTTTGGTCGAGCCTGGATTCCACCCTGGATGTGGAGAGCAAACTGCCTGTAAGATATACAGCAAGTTTTCTGTGTTATGGCGAACAATTTATAAAAATAAACAGTTTAAGAGGCGTGTTGTAAAGATGTTTAGAAGTCTGCATAACCCTCTTATCTCCATTGTACAGGAGGTGCTTAACACACTAATCTGCTTGGCCATTTTCTGCATTTACATTTTTCCTACTTTTGTTTACATGTTTTCCATTCTGGAACACTGTGCTGACAAGACATATCCTATTATGCGTTAAAGGAGATGAGCCCTTTAATTCTGCAGCACTCCAGCAAGAGCAGAGAATACACATTTTCAGAGCAGTTAATGCCAGACAAGTTGCAAAGGGTGAGTGCAGGTCATTTCAGAGAGTAGAGAGTGAGTGCTGTGGGAAGGAGCCTCATTTCAGCCTCCCAGCAGCTTCCCACAGACACTGGGATGAAGGCAGGCAGCCTCTGGCAAAGCCTGGGAAGTGATGGGGCAGCTGCTTGGTCAAAAAGTCAAAAATCAGATCAAAGTAAATTTAAAAAAAAAAGAATCCCCACTAGATAAAAAACCCTGCTGATGTTTTCCCCTCCCTGTGCTGCAAACAGAGAAATTCCACTTTCCCTGAACTAAGTTTTCCTCCATCTCCACCTTTCACTCTTTGGTGTCATTGGGAGGCAGAAGAACATGAAAATAGAAAACAACCTGAGAGATCTCAATCAAATTATCCTGTTGGACTCCATGGTGTGTCCCGAAAAACAATCAGAAGAAATCCTAATTATGCCCAGCTAACAACACTGAACACGACTCTGCAGCTTTCTGTGATGAACTCACTAAATGTCTTGATTAAATCTGAGGTCACAGAAGCCTCAAAAACAAATTAAATGCTCTAGAAAGTAGCTTGAACTCCTATAAATCCCCAGTGAGCCATCATCTCTCACATTTAACTCTCTCAGGACTGCAAAAGAGGTGGAAAGGGGAAAATTGGGTGTTTGTAAAGCACTGATGGAAAGACAAGTGTTCTAAATGCCAGGCTTATTACCTTTATTTTTATGATTAGAATTAGAAGGAATTTATGATAAAAATAAGATAAGTGCCCTAATATCTTCTGAAGTGCTTCCATATTTTCCCCCATTATCTCACCCTGTGCTCCCAAGAGTTTGCAGGAGAAGAGGTTGAAGCCAGGATTCAGGTCCTGACCCTTTTTCTGTCCTTTTTCCATTTCCATGTCTGCTTTTCCATGCTCCTTTCTTTGATGCATGCCTCTGAAATAAATGCAGTTTTATTGAAAAACACTTTCTTTCTCCTTTTAATCCTGTTTTTGTTTCATAAATGTCCTCTTGCTTTGAGAATGTGGAAGTATTTTTATCCCATGAAAAACCAAACTTCATGCTGGACACGGTGTTGCTGTAATTGCCTTTTCAGTTTGAGCCTTTCATACGTATCTTGACATGAAATTTTATTAATAGAAACATTAATTTTGCCGTGTTGACTTGCAGGAACATTTCTGTTCTGAGAACTTAAATAAGAATATGTTCATGCACTTGAGGCTTTCTCCTTGCTGAAAAAAAAATACACCAGTACTGTACTCAGAGGCAGGCAATTATACAGCTGACACACATTTCTTTGTGTACATTTGTTCCTTCCCAACTCGTTTTTTCCTTTAAAATCATTTATTTAAAATTAACATTCCTATGCCCCTTTGGGGGGGAAAAAAAATCTACAAGCTACAACTTGTACTGAGTGAAATGCTTTTAATTTTGCAGACTTCATGCCTGAAAGAGACAACTTTAATGGAGCTGATCAGATCTTTAGCTTCTGAATTGATTGCCCTGATAGATTTATTATTTTGATTTTTATTTCAATATTACATTCACGGATGGGGCAAACATTATTATCTTCTCCAAGGCACAGCCAACTAAATCAATACCACTAAAATATAGTCAGGGAATGAAGATTCAATTAAAACTGTGGATACATGCAAAACCTTTATTGACTGCCTTGTCACCACAGCCGGTGTCAGAAGAGCTCCAGAACGGGGAAGGTTTTGGCTACATCGTCATGTTCCGTCCCCTTGGCTCAACAACCTGGACCAAAGCTGTGGTGGCCTCGGTGGAATCCAGCAAATATGTTTATAGGAATGAGAGTATCACACCCCTCTCTCCTTTTGAGGTCAAAGTTGGTGTCTACAACAACGAAGGGGAAGGGACCCTGAGCTCCATTTCCATCATCTACTCAGGAGAGGATGGTAACACAAGTTACTCCTAGTAGTAATGGGTGTGTAGGAGCAAGAGGTGACAGATATGATCTGGCAGACCTCTCAGGGCTTTTAAGGACCCTGCTCAACCTGCTCATTGGATATTTATAACAGATGTGAGGCAGGAGATGGGAAACTGAAGTAAAAACAGCAAGGGGCAAGTTTTCAGAATGATTTTCAGTAGAGGGCCTGCCTCAACTACTTTGTCCCCAAGGTGCTCCTGCTCAGTGTGTTGGGAAAACTGGGAGACACTCAAAGGTGTTGCTCTCAGAGGGTTTAGCTCCTCAGACCACTCAGTGCAGCCAGTTTCCAAAAATCTCCTCCAGCAGATGGGGAATGACCAATTTTGAAAAGAACATTTTGCCGGCGTTCCACTGTAAGTGGAGAGCAAAGCTCATGGGTTCACCATGGGCTCCTCCTACTGCTCCCCAGCATCTCTCCCCTTGCCCTGTCTCTGTGCCCACGCCATGTCCAGCTGTGTTTTCCCTGTCCCAGAGCCACAGATGGCCCCGGCGGGAGCCTCGGCGCTGAGCGTGTCGGCGGCGGCGGTGGAGGTGTCCTGGCTGCCCATCCCCTGGAACCGGCACACGGGCAGGGTGCTGGGCTACGAGGTGAGGGGCTGGGCTACCAGGTGAGGGGCTGGCCCAGGTGAGGGGCTCTGACACCTTGAAGATGTCCCTTCCCCATCCAGAATCTTTTTGGCCTTCTGGCTCCTCCTCCCAATCAACCAACTGCTGCTTCCAAGGTGTTGCATTGTGGCTATAGGATAATGCAACAAAGTCCTTCGTGTAATGGAGAAGCAAAAGAGAGCTTTTATTTAAAGAAACACTACAGTTATATTGAGTAGTTCGTGCAAAACAGAATAGAAAAGGCTCATTGGTCCAAGAATGCAACACCTCTTTGAAAACATGCTTTCTGCAAAACATACGTCCCCAGCAGCTGTTTCATCATTGTTGTAATTTCTTGTCCTTGAGCAGCCTGAGATAGGCTGCTTTCTTGGCTCCCAGCAGTGTCCTAAAAACACCAAGGCAGCAGTGTGGAGCTCTTCCCCTGGCTCTCATTAGCAGAAACCCACCTGAGATAATCAGGAGGATTTAAGCCCAGAACTGCAGTTCTTTCCCAGGGTTTTTGTGCTCAGATTTGGGGACAGGCACACGTGGCACTGCTGACAGAACAGGGCAAGATAAATGTCCTCCAGCACTACCCAGAGCTTGTGCTGTGATGCATTGAAAGGCTTTTAACTTCTTCCTCCCCTTAGAATCATAAAAATCATTTAGGCTGAAAAAGACCTTTAAGACCATCAGGTCCAACCATTAACTCAAACATTTGAAGAGGGCAGTGGTGGCGTCCCCATCCCTGCAGGGATTTAAATGGTGTGTGAATGTGGCACTTGGGGACAGGGTTTAGTGCTGGCCTTGGCATTGCTGAGTTAATGGTTGGACTTAAGGATATTTTCCAACCTAAATTATTCTGTGATTTTAGGATTAAGTAATGTCAGATATCGTTCCTGGTCATTTTAATTGCATAGTGAAGCAATTTCTTTTTTGTTCTTTTTTTTTTTTTTTTTAATTTGTAGATAAGAGGAAAACAAGTCAAAAATACTTTAAATTCTGTCCTATCATTGCAAGGTACAAATGGAGGTAATAAGAGTGATGTGCAGTCCACAAACCTTCCTAAGTCAATTACTCACTGAAAAAAATAGCAGGTCTAAATAGGTGTCACTGAAGCAAAACTGGAGCCAGGATACAAAAATAATTAAAAACCTTTTAGATGGTTGAAATGAATGTATCTCTTAAGGCTTTCTTTCACTGTATTCAACCATAAAACCAACAAAGCTTTTATCATTCCTTACCTTATCAAAGGTTTCCTTCTGGACATCTGTAAATTTAAGGATTTCATTTAGTTCCTTAATTGGGATTCAGTCTCTGAAATGTTATTGCTTCTCTATAAATATTCATGCCTGGGTTTACATCCTGCTAGATGAGAGTACAAAAAAAATCCTGTATTCCTGGAAATTTTCCTTGTCAGCATGTCTGCTTCTAGAGCCAAGCCTCTAATTTCTGGAACACAATGAATCGTCTGTTCTTTGTTCTCCCTTTTTAGGTTTTATATTGGATAGATGATCCCAAGGAAAGCACGGCTGGGAAGGTCAGAGTCAGTGGGAATGTGACAGCCAAGAACATCACGGGTCTCAGAGCCAACACGGTGTATTTTGCAACAGTCCGAGCCTACAACACAGCGGGGACAGGGCCCTCCAGCACCCCAGTCAATGTCACCACCAAAAAATCCCGTGAGTATTGGATTTGGTACAACAGCTGTCCCAAATTCCCAGCTGGGACAGGCACATCCCAGCTCACCGTGACCACTCACTGCCAAACGCTTCAATAGGAAAAAAAACCTAAATCCCGAATTTCTTCATAAATCGGACAACAAAATCCGTGACTGAGAAACTTCCTCCTGTCCTAAGTCAGAGCCCATGAAAAAGGATTTCTGTTTTCCTTGGAATAGCAGCCCTCTCCTTTCAGGGGATTTCAGAGACTCAATGAAGGAAGGATGTCCCACAGGTCAAGCAAGAGATTCTGGGCTGAGGCTGTGTGGGTTTGGGGGTTTTAAAGGAAGCTGTTGAATGCACCAAATACAGAGGGGTTTTGAGACCTCTGAACTTTGCACTGCAGAAGAGATACATAAATATAAATACTATTTAGTCTTTCTTTTTTTATTTAATACTAAAAGCAAAGCCCTCTGCTGTTTTATTTTCCTCAGACTCTATTTTCCCAGTAAATTATTGATCTGCCCTTTAGCATAAAAGGGAAATATTTCTCCTGGGTTTCACCAATTTCCCTCTTTTCTATACGTTCTTCCATGCCATTACTCCACGTGCAAGATAGGAACAACTTGTAGAACGAGTTAACTGATTTTTAATTGCCATAAAACCAGTATTTATTGTAAATAAAACAATCAACAATAAAGCCAGAGGAGATATTTCTGAAGAGATCAAACAGGACCCATCCCTGGAAATGTACAAGACTAGGATGAGGCTTGGAGAAACCTGGGATGGTGGAAGGTATCTGTGCCCATGGCAGGGGGCTGAATAAAGTTAAATTTAAGTGTGATTCCAACCCAAACCATTCTGTGATTCCACAACTTTTCTCACAGTCCATTTTTCAATGGAAAATAGATTAATCTCTGGGAATTCTTCCCTCTATTCCTGTGTGCATCTGTATGAAAGACAAGTTAAAGACATGGCAGTCAAATGACAAAACACAGAAGGAATAAATTTGCTTTTGTTTTACATCTACTTTATCTTCTGTCAAATTCAGGATAGTGCTAATGGCTCATTTAAAAATTAAAGTCAAAATAACCTTTTTAATATTTAAATATATAGATTAAAATTTCAAGCTCTGTCTGTGGAAGATGCAAGCTCTTGCAATAAGAGGAGAGACAATATGTCAAGAGAATATAAACAATGTGCATCTGGAGCAGGAGATGGAGCTCCAAAGTAATAGCTCTGTCTTGCTGCTCAGCATCCAGGATTCCTGCAGCTCAGCCCATTATTGCAGGGACTCAGCAATGCTGAAATGATCCTTCTGCCAAAGAGGTGCAATCCTGATTGAAGTGTTCTCCTCTAAGATCGATGTAAGGTCTAAGGTGACATCCTGGTTCAAGTTAAAACTACTTAGGGAGGTGGAATTGATATCCTCAAAATATGGACGTGGCTCCATAAGATGTCATCTTCTGGTTCTTTATTTACATGGCATGGATTTCAGAAATTCCTCTTCCTTTTCATCTTCATCTTTCCTCTTTCCCTTCCCCTTCCTCTTCCCCTTCCCTCCTTTTCCTATCAAACTTCCATTTCCATTTCCTTTCCTCGTCTCTTCGTTTTTTCATCTTCCCCTTCTTTTTCCCTTACAAATAGATACATATACACCCTAAATATGTCAAAATTACACATATGTATTAGAAATACTTGCACGGCTGAACCTCACCTCTGTACAGCAACAAAGCCAAGTGTTACCTAAACCATGACAATGACATCAGCATCTCAATAAACTTGAACAAATATTTGGGATTTCTATTTTTCTTAAGTGTGTTGATTACAAGAAATTAACTGAGGGAATAATCTGCCAGTCTTAGACCTGGAACTGCTTGGTTTTGCTTGCAGATATTCCTATGGATGTTCTTACCATTTATTCCAGTTTCTGGCTGAAAATAACGCCAGATAATTTTGTTTTGCAAATCCTCCTGTGGTGTGTTTTCAGACCCAAGATCATGAATTAAGATTGCTTTAAGTTTCTATGTCAAAAAGTTTTGGACAAAGCCATGATTCCCCCATTTCTGAGTGATTTCAAACCTCTTCAGAGTGCACAGCCAATGAAGTATTTGACATCCTTTGCCTCTTGTGACTATTTTGTTATCCAATTCCGTATAGAAAATGTTTCCTAAAAGCAACAAAGAGCTTTCAAGCCATATTTAAGTAAATTTTCAGTTTGATGAAAGTGAGAGTAGATAAATGTTTCGTAATGAAATGAATCTTTTCCAACACTGACAGTGTGGCTGATGGAAGGACATCCCTGGATATTCACCTGGGGGCTCCACCCACACCTCATTCCCTACCAGAGGGATGGATTAAACTTCTCCAAAGCCATGAGGCAGATGGATATGAAACATCAGGGTCCATCAATTTGTTCTACCTCTGTGGGAAATGAAAGAAATCATCACCAAATCAGCTGTTCCTTCCAAGTGACATCCATCAATCACCAGCACACAGCAGGGAAGAGAAGGATCCCAGAGTTAACCCATTCAAAATCAGGGCTGGAATGTGCTCCTCCAAATCTCTCCTCATTTTTACCCCTGTTTCAACCCTTCTTTCTTGTGCCATGGAGCAGGAGAGAATGTGCTGTCCTAAATCTGAGCTCCAGCTCAAAGGCACAGCTCCACCCTCACATGTTCACACGGGGTTCGGTTCCACTCACTTGTAGGCAAATTTTCAAAGTCCTCACACTTAGGCATAAAAAAGCCTTTGAAAAAGCTGCTCTCAGCCTATTGTGCTGAGAATTTCTGAAATCCTACAATGTTTCATGGTGGATCACATGGAGACTTTCATGTGCAGCTCTTTGTAACCTGTCCTGGCTGAGGGAAATCTTGGCTTCTGTAGTTTGCTCTCGGTTTTAGCTTTTTTCTGAGATCCAGACAGCAAAACATCCTCTAGGACATGGAAATACAGAGAGGAACAACATTTTCCTTCCACAAAATCTCTCAAATATAACTTGAACTGTCAGACACTGTCAGGCTGTGCCTAATTTTGCAAATGAAGTCTCACAGTAAGAGGTTCTGTGCTATGAATAGATCTTTATTCTGACTAATACCAGAGCAATGATGGACTGCAAAATGTTTTTTTGCTCTTTTAGGTTTGAATCACCCAAGCATTTGCAACTCCCATATCAGAAGTTCATTCAGCTACACCATGAAAATTAATATTTTAATATTCAGCTTATCTCATTATTATCTTTTTTTTTTTTTTTTTTTTTTTTTTTTTTTTTTAAAGCACCAAGTCAACCTCCAGCTAACATCGCCTGGAAGCTGACAGATTCCAAAATCTGCCTGAACTGGGAGCATGTGAAAACAATGGAGAATGAGTCTGAGGTGCTGGGCTACAAAGTAAGTGATTTCTTCATCTCATTAATGAGAATTTTTGGTTAAAATACAGGTACAGAGGTTTGGTGGAAGGTGAGTGTTCATTACCTGGAACACTGAATTTTCTGGATTTATTGGGATTTATTGGCTGATGTTCATACAAATATTCATTCAGACTAGGACTTCTTTATCTCAAGAGAGGGATTTTCTGTCCCCAGTCCTGTATTTCTCTTGTCCCTTTGTAATCTTACTTACCTAAAGTTTTCTTGCTTTCACACCTCTAGGGAAGGAGTTTCACAAATATATAAGAAATTGAGAACAGTCTTCTAAGCATTAAAGGCAGTCATAAACCACATTTAAAACATTCTCACTCTCAGGCAGTTCACAAATGTACCTTTAAAAAAGAGACTGGAAGATACTCACATCAAGATCTATGTGAATGAACCAGAATGCGCTCCTATAAATCTACTTTTAAAGGAAATACAAATTTATTTTAAAGTTTGGTTGCAGCACAGAATTATTTGATTATCCTTGGGTTCTAGAAAACCACCTGCTGTGGTATCCACCCCAAAATCTTGCAGAATTTATTCCCCTCTTTAAAATTGCTTTTAACACCCTGCAGGATGCTGAGAGTGCTCTGAAAACTTTGGGACACAACAGAAGAATCTCTCAGTCTCACTCCCCCCCCCCCAAAAAAAAACCATTAAAACTTAAAACTGCATGAATTTTCCAATCCCTTAGATTCTGTACAGACAGAACAGGCACAGCAAAGCCCATATCCTGGAGACAAACAACACTTCAGCTGAACTCCTGGTCCCGTTTGAAGAAGATTATCTCATCGAGATAAGAACCGTCAGCGATGGTGGCGATGGCAGCAGCAGTGAGGAAATTAGGATTCCAAAAATATCCAGTAAGTGAGAGATTTTTCTCCCCCCCCTCTGAATGCTGTTGCATAAGAAGAAATCTGTGCCTCTAAGCACAGCAGATTCCCAGCTTCTCCCTTGCCATAGGTGTCCCCTCTCCTGGTGCTTTTTGGTGCTGGCTCGTATAAATTTGTCCCTGGTACTCTCACATTCATTAGAGGAGAAAGTTTTGCTCCACACCTCATTTTTAGTGCAGGTCTCCACTGCCCTGGCATGCAGAGGTCAGGGAAGGACAGAGGAATAAGATTTCTTGGGAAAGTCAAAGTTCTCACACATAATGTGACCCCCAAATCTGCCCTGGAGCTGCTGCTGGGACAGAGATCTCAGCCCTGTGCCATGGCTGGTCCAAGGTGCAGCCTCTGCTCTCATAAATAACTTATTATTCGTGGAAAAGCAAGCATTTTTATGTTTATATATCATAGTTTGTTTTACAACAAAATAGTCAAAACTCTCTTAAAGAAGATACTCACAGGAAAGGTGGGATGTTGATCCAAAACCCTACTCCACAAAATGGCCACTACAACTTAATAAACAAATAAACAGAAATAACATTTGTGGATATGTTTCACCTTGAAAAAAGAACTGCTGTTAAGCTAAAATGCAAAGAAAAATTATTTTTTGACACAGATTTACCTCTGTCTGTTTATATTTTCACAGGTTTAAGCTCTGGAGCAATGAAATTATCCCAAAGGATAAACCATACATTGACATCTGGGATCCTGCTGTTGAGTTCTGTTCTTCTAAACCCTTTTCCTTGCTGGTTCCAGCAATGCCCTGCCATGGACTTTCAAAAATAAAAATAAAAAGTGTAGATTTTATCTTAATTCTTCACCATAACCAACATTCCTGAGAAAAAGCAACACTGGGGAGGGGGAGGGAGGTAGAAGTGCTCTGTCATTAAGAAAATGTTAGGTATTGATGTTCCATGATTTTTTAAAAATAGGCTTGGAAATGAACAGATAAATCAACATGCATTAATGAAACAGAGTGGTGCCAAACCTAATTTGGGTTTGACATGTGGGTGGGCTCAAATTTTTTCCAAGTAGTTGTTACTGGAACATTATTTTAACGGAATGTCAACCTGTGCAAGCTGATGGTAGGGAGGGGGGGAGAGATTTAGAACTCTTGTGATGTGGACATTATTTATCTCATGTTCTTCAATGTATCCTGCTGAAAAAAACCCACTTTCAATTAAATAAAAGCTATTTGTTTACTTTTTGCACTTGTCTGTATTAGACGAGGTGTCATAAAACACATTTTCTGAAGTGCCCTGTGCTATTTTCTGCAGAAAAAGGGAACTTAAATAAAGGACTCTCCCATGGGCCAACACAAGCCCAGTGAATTCCATAAAAAACTTTTGGTGGCATCAGCAAGTCTTGAACCAGAGCTGAAATAACAGCACCTTTTATACTTTACATATTTTCAAATCCATTTCAAAGATTTTTCATGTTCTGATGTTCTGATCAACAAGACTTCCAGAGATACTGAATATTTTTTGAGGGAAGATGGAAATCTGTCATTAGGCAGGATCAGTTGGTCTCTCCTGATTTTGCTATTCTTTGCTGTGGCTTGAAAGTGTAGATTCATCTGTGGGTTGGGTGTGAAGGTAAATGAGAAGAACATTGATTTTCATAGTCTTGAAATATAAATAAAAGCAGCTAATTAAGCCCTTCCATCTCCTGAGTCCCCAGAATGACAAATTAAACACCAGAGCTTGGCTTTCAAGTCAGGAGATGCAGCTCAACACTTGAAGCCAAGCTCCTGCCAACTTGAGCTACATCTGATAAAAGGTGGTTTTTTTGCCTGGTGTCATTACTGGGAAATCTTTTCTTCCTTCTCACTTTGCTCTGAAGTTTATTTTCTTTTCTCCACTGTCAGATCCATGTTGTGCCATCTTTGTAAATATTTGTAACTACAAGATAACCAAATACCCCAAATAAGATTTAAAAGGGGACTGTTGGATGTGTCAGCACATGAATGAGTGAAAGAAGTTCAGCTGTGCATGGAAATCCCTCAAAGAACCCATTAAACCATGTTTGTTATCCATGGGAATGGGAATTCAGAGAGGAAACTCCAAAATTTTGGTACCTCCTCAAGGTCCCTGCCAAGCCAAACCTTTTTCTGATTCTCTGATTCCTCACAGAGCCCACAGGCTGGTCTGGCAGAAAATAAACTCAAATATGATAAAATCCTTGCAAAACCCCATGGTAGAGATTGATATCCAAGAAAATAGCTCTTCACAGAATCGGGGAATGGTTTGGGTTGAAAGGGACATTAAAGATCTCTTACAGCTGGTTATATTAATAACCCCCACACTCAATTCAATAAAATATTTTATAGATGTCACTCTTTTTGCATCATCCCTTCCCAGCAGGTGTCCAGCAGCACCTCTGCTCACTCCCAGACCTTCTGTGCCCATAAAACAACAGGTACCTTTTATTCCCCTTCATTAAACTGAATCTGAAATTCTTCTACTTCATAACATAAATGTAATTCTTTGCTAACTTCACCCAAAACATCTTTTTATTCAAGTGAAAAGAGATTTTCTGCAGAGCAGTTACAGCTCCATGGAAGGTCTGAGAGATGCTTAATTACAGGGAGGCTCTGGAAATAAAATGTCCCTTTTAGAATTCTGTCCTCTGGGATTTCTAAAATGTTCCTAATCATAGGAGTTATTAGGAAGAGGTTTAACACAGCTTTCAAAAGAGGAGAATGGTTTAGAAATAAATGAATGTGCTATTAAAAATCCTGATAATACCTTAATGAAGTAAAAACATATTTCTTTGTGGTGGAAGTAAACAATGAATCACTTCTTCAGATTTCTTCTCATTTTTGTGCAGCACTGATGTTCTTTTCTCACTGTAAAGATCCAAATCAGGATCTTTACCCTCAGCATTTCTCCATTTTGTCACTGCCATGGGAGCAGCCCTTTTTTAAAAAGGGACAACTGAGGAACCCCAGGAATAGGAGTGAATCTGTTCCCCTGCTGAATTCTCTTGGAGCTGGAGATTCCAGGGTGAAAATTCTGCCTCGGGAGCAGAACTAAGCAGCCAAAGAGAAAAACTTGAAATTCAGTTCCTCCCATCCTCCCTAAATCACTGCAGAACTTGTGCAGGTTCATTTTCTCCTCTTCAGCTCCCCAGTCCTTTTTTTTTTTTTTTTTGGTGTTTCACCAGGACAAATTGAGTCTGAGCAGCCCAAAGCACTGAAAGTCCAGCTCTTTTTATGTGGAAATGTTATTAAAGCAGCTGATGCTGAAATGGAAAGAGTTCACATGGCTGGCAGCTTTCATTAAAAAGAAAAGAGAAAGGGTCAAAAAAGAGTTTTGTCACTTAGAGTTGCAGGAAAAACTTTGGAAATAGGAACAGCACAAATCCCCTAAAACCAGAGTCGAAATGAAAACAACAGAAAAACTCTGCAGTGCTCCTGGTTTTTAACAGCCAAGAACCTGAATTGAAAACCCCATTTAAAGGTGCTCAGTAAAGGGAATTTTGGGCCCAGACTTAGCAGATTTTAGAGAAAATCACAGACCAGCCAAAGTTTTCAGACAGCTGGAAAAATAATACCTATTTTCTTTTGATAACCTAAGCAAAGTACCACAACATGAAAGAGACTCACAGTCAGGGATTTTCATTTTGAATTTAACACATCAACAAAATATTTCTCCATGAAAAAAGCAATTTTGAGCCTCTCCAAATGTTTCTGTTCACTCCGAGCACAATGCTTCTTTGTGATTTACGAGCATTTAAACTTTATTTAACATCTTCTCCCTTCTTTATAGGGCAATTTTTGAATAGGAATGCCAAGAAATGAAATAAAATAGCCCATGTGTGTTATTGTACCAGCCCCTAAATCAACATTATCCTGGAGAGCAGAAACTCCTTGTTTTCTGTGGGTTGTTGGAATGCAGCTCTGGTGACGCCTTGACACCGAGCTCTAAATCACAGCCATGAACAAATGTGTTGTAAATGTGCAAAAAAAGGTTTTATTAATATCTGCCTGTGCCTCAGCTGTGGAGAATTCCCCCCAGTGGTTTGCAGGGCCCATAGGAAGGGAGGATTAATCTGCTCACCGAGGGTTGGGAACCCACTGGGGTGCTGAGGGTGGTGTCAGGGGATCCTGGCTCCCTCTGTGCCCCCCTCCTTGGATTTTTGTCAGCTCAGGGAGCACAAAAGATGTGAGAAATTGAATAAACCAATGATTTTGCTTTCCCTGCTCAAAAGATGTCAGAGCTGGAATAAACCAATGTCTTTATTGCAAAATAGAAGTTGCCAAAATCGCCCTGGATGTGCCTGAGGGTTGCTGCATCTCAGCTCTCCCAAAAATATGAGGTTTTTTGGGATGCCTCTATAGGTGTAGCCACAATGTCATGGAAGCACAGAATCCCAGAATGGTTTGGTTGGGAGGGGCTTTAAAAACCACTCAGTGCCACCCCTGGACACCTCCCACTGCCCCAGGGAGCTCCAAACCCCAATGTCCAGCCTGGCCTTGGGCACTGCCAGGGGTGTGCTGGCCTTGGCAATGGTGGATTGAGGTCTGGAGGTCACAGAGTTATTTTATTCCAACAAGGATGATGATCTCTGCCAGGTACAGGCACAGCAGGACTCCCCCACTATCTGTGCATTATTCCTGCCAAGGTTTGTCCCATCCTCCCTCCACTGAGTTATTTTCCATATCCTCCTTCTGCTCCTGACTGAGTTTATGGGAGGGACAACACTCCCAGGATTGCTCCGAACTGAAAATATAAAATAATGGCAAATGATGCGTTCAGAAATATCCACCTAGAAATTTCAATGAGGTTCCACAGACTTCACACTGAATGCCCCTGGCCAAATCCAGAGTCTAGGAAAGGATTTGACATTTCTCTCACTCTGGCCATTATCTAATCTAAAAACTGAGGGAGAGGGTGGGGAATCAGCATTATTAAAATAGCCTGTATAAAATCTTCCTTGGAAAAATTTACCATGAGGAAAAGGTCAGCTGGACATTTTGACAGCACAGTAAAAGAGGGCTCTAAACACCTTCAATCATTCAGGCCTTTTTATTAGGAACTTCTTTTGTCAGTTCCTAGCACTAAATACTTGAAAATAGATCTGACACAGCAATTAAAATGTCATATTAATCATACTGGTGTGCACTGTTTCTTTACTTAACCTATTTTATAGACACCAATATATTTCAGTAGTGAAAAGCAGATACAAAATATTTGTCATCTTTATGGAATGAACTGGAATAATTCTGAAATGTGAGGGATCCCAGAGGAGCAGAAGTTTTTGGTAAGGTGTGTTCAATAAGATAAATGGAATTCACCTCCTAACAATTGTTTTTTTCCTGATTGCCTTCAGTGAAATGTCCAACATAAACTTTCCTCATTCATGTCCCTGTTTGTCTCCTTGTGCTGGTTTTCCAGCCACACTCCCAGTCCCATCCCTCTGCTCCAACCACTCTGCTGCCATGGGTCCCATCCCCTCAGGAATAATCCAATTTTTTCCTTATAAAGCATCCAAAGCTCTGCCAGTAGATTTGCACTGGGTTACTGTAATGGTACGAAGTAAAAAAAAAAACAAAAAAAAAAAAACAAACCTGAGGTGCTCAAATGCAGGGTTTTATAAAAAATTGAGGTGTCTGGAGAAACCAAACCTCCTCCAGCTTTTGGGGCTGTCAGGAACAGCCTTCCCTTCTCTGTGCACCACTTGGCATTCCTAGAATCACAGAAAATCATGGAAATCATGGGATTATTTGGGTTGGGAGGGACCTTAAACCTCATCCAGTGCCATGGCAGGGACACCTCCCACTGTCCCAGGTGTCCCAAATCCCAGTGTCCATCCTGGCCTTGGGCACTGCCAGGGATGGGCACCTGTGCCAGGGCCTGCCCACCCTATTCACCCTGAAATCCCCTTTTCCTGGCAAATTTGAGTGAAGGGATCTTTTCTGGAGCTCTCACTGCAGTGGGAGCACTGCTACCATGATTTAATTACATTATTCTGCAGCCCTGCTGTCCCAGGGATTTTCAAGAGAAACAGCACAAATCTTCCCTGGGTCCCAGTGCCCTCAGCAGATTCAGAGCCTGTGCAGTTTGAGTGGGTTTAGAATTTATTTGAAAGCCTTCTAACACCAGTACAATTTATCCACAGAGATCAGCAGTTTACATCCTATTGATTAATGCAGTTATTGATTTATTCTGCAATTGTACTGGCCAGGTTTATACAGCACTGGAAAGTGCTATTTTCCAGGAGTGATTGACTTCTTTCTTTATTGACTAAAATGAGCTGATAAAAATCATCCACTGGCTGAGCTAGAAGTACTTTTTTTTTTTGTATTCCTGCTTCCAGCAGAGAAAAGTAGGAGACAAATGCTGCTGCAGAGCAGAGGAAAGAAGTTCCAAGGCTTGACCCCTCTGGAATTACCCTGCCTGGGCTAAGTCCAGCCCCAGGTGAGGCAGGTGAGGAGCTGGGATGGTGAAAAGGCAGGAAAGCATTTGGAGTTGGAGCATTTACCTGCTCTTCCTTCTCACTTCAATTCCTGCAGGTGTTTTTCAGAGTTTTCTGCTGCTCCTAAAGCTGATGTCACTGTGCCCTTCCCCAGAGGTGGGAGCTCCAGGGGGGCTCCTCAGAAGGGCTCAGGTGGCCCCCCGAAGATGGAATGGTGCTTGTCCTGTTTTCGGGAGTGCTGGCTGCAGCTGGAGCTTTTTGTAGCATCTCGTGGCTCTGCAGTGCCATAAATTGAATATAACAGCCCCTGATCCTGCTGTTCCAAGGTTTTCCCAGTTTGAGGGGAGAGCCCCATGCTCCTGAAACCTTTGGCTGTTAATCACAGCAGCTCTGAGCTGCTCTCCTGGTGGAGCTGCTCCATCAGGCCAAGGAAATCCCACTTTTTAACAAGTACCAGGGTGCAGGGCTCCATCCTCCCCCCAGCCCTTCAAATATCCCAGCTCCCTGCCCAGAGGCTGAAACACTTTTTATTTCATGTCATCTGTGCTGCTTTCACCTCACAAGTCAGTATTGCTATATTCATATTTTAATAGATATATTTACATATTTGTATGTTTGCATTTTCTAGTGAAATATGTACAATAAAATTAACACACATTGATTAAAAGCTCCTACAGAAAGAATCCATGAAAACCCACACTGCTGCAGTTCAGAAATGCTCTCTAACAGAAAAGTTCTTCCAGGCCATTTAACTTCACAAGGCTTTTAAAATTTCTCTTAAAGTCTGGCTTGTAAACTAAACCTTTTCTCCTATTTAATATGCACACACCTCTCCCCAATATCCAAGCATCACAAGTTAGAAGAGGGAACTGTGCTCTGTTGTAATTTTGGCAAAAGGTGAAGTTTATTCCACCAAGCAATGGATTTAAGGCAGGGGATGCTCTGGGTTATGGATTTTCATTCCCACTGCTCTGCTCAGGAGGAATTTCTGTCCCCAGGGAATGAGTGCATAGCTCTGGGCTGCCCTGGGCACCTGGGGCAAGGTGTGGTGCACAAGCACCTCCAACCCTGCCCACACAGGGCAGTGAGTGCACTCAGCAAAAAGGAAATTCAGAATAAAAGCCATAAAATTAAAAATAAAAGTTGGTAAATACGTGATCTTTCATATATATAGATATGAAATATAGATACATGCAAGCTCAGAAATGTGCATATACACATAAGGAGCAGGAAATAGAGAGATGAGCAATGAAAACAGCACATTTCTGATTTTCCCTCGTGCCTGAGAAAGGGAATCACAGGAGGGATCCTGCACTAGTAGCAGGACCCAGAATAATTTATCTAATTCAGCTCTGGCACCACATTCCTAAGCAGGAGCTCCCAATCATCCCTCTGCATTAGGGGATGTGTGTTCCCTCCTCCAGCCACTGCAAGATTTCCTCCATAAACCCATCCTGCTATAAATACAGCCCTGGCTCTCTCACTTATTAGTTGTTGGAGGAAATAAAATAACAACATGCCTTGCACTTTAAAACCTTGTTTATAAAACATCTTCATAAACCCACTCAAAGAAACATCTGAAATAAAATCATGGCCCTTGCTCCCCATCATGCCAGCCCTACAAATTTATTATTTTCTTTAAATTAAAGCCATCAACTACAACAGGGCTGCTTTTGGCACTTCACAACTTTCTGTAGAATAAGCTTGCCAGCATTTATTGATTCATGGGCACTGTAGGCTGTGCTGGTACCTACCTGGGCATCTCAGAAAATTAAAGAGCCCAGCCCAAATTATGCCTTTGGGTTTTAATCACTGTGATATCCCTGGCTGGCAAAGCTTTCAGCATCATTCAAGTTGGGCAGGATGCTGACTGGGAATCCCTTGGTATTCTCTGGTTGCACACTAAAACATGCGGGCTTTTTTCTCCAGCAAAACCACATTTTCCTCTGTTTTTCCCTTATAATACATCTATTTTTGCAGAGAACTGGGGCTGCCAAATCCTTCTAGCCAGATTTCCCCAGACCTGTGTTTCCCAGGGCTGTTTAAGCCAAAAGAGGCACCAAAATTCTCTTGGTGTGATGCTGTGGTTGTGCTTTGTCCCTCAGGATTTTTGGGCTCTGGACTTGTCCTCTCAGGATGGGAAGGATCCAGGAATAACCTCTGGGAGCCAAAATCCGGCTGATTGCCCTGAGCTGTTGTTTCCTCTCTCTACACGACAACTGTTGAGAGAAAATAATTTGAAATTAAAGAATGAAATTACTTCACAAAATACCCACAAATATCTCTACATAATTTTTTTTAATTCTTTAAAGATTAATGGCTGAGAAGAAGTGATTAATTCAAGCTTTGCTTTGCAGATGATCTCTCAGGCCTCACAGCGTACGCACACAGTCAATATTTTGCAAATGTTTTGATTAATAAATCTTTATATAGCCCACTGCAACTTTGTAGATTTAAATTGATGCTTGCACTCTGCATACTGATTTTCCCTGCATGGTTTCCTGACTCGGGCTTGTTAGTCCAAAGGAAAGAAAACAAAATAAACGCTGCTGAGCACAAAATATTTCATTTTCACCACGTAAGGTATAAAACCCTTTGGAAGTCACTGTGTTCTAGGCACTGCATCAGGCAGCTGTCCCCAGCTCCAAATCAGCATCATCCCTGGATTTTTTATGTTCTATCAGTTGCTCCCACAGCAAGAAAAAATGAAAGAAGATGGGGATCAGTCTCTTCTTTCAGGGAACAGGGATGGGATAAGGGGAAATGGCCCCAAGGTGCAGCAGGGGAGGCTCAGGGTGGACACCAGCAGGAATCTCCCCATGGAAAGGGTGCTCAGGAGCTGCCCAGGGAGGTTTGGAGTGCCCATCCCTGGAGGTGTCCAAGGAATTCCAGGACGTGGCACTCAGAGCTCAAGGATTGGGCACAGGTTGGGCTGGGTGACCCTGGAGGGATTTCCAGCCTCAGTGATCCAGGAATCCTCTGCTTTAACACCTCAGGTTAAAGCAGCTTGTCACTGCCCACCCAGAGGGACGCCAAATGTCTCTGTCTGGGGGGGTCTCCTCCAGCAGTGTGCGTCTTCTTGAGCTGGTTTTCAGGGTCTGAGGGTCTGTACCCACCTTTGTAGGCTACGGCCCACCCAGGGACGCCAATGTCACTGCCCACCCAGGGACGCCAAATGTCACTGCCCGAGGTGTCTCCTTAGACCTGAGATCACCTCAGGAGGACATAAAGGTTGTCTGGAACCCAGCTCTTTCCGATGCCTGCCGATAAGAGACTGCAGGAGGCTGTTCTTAGAGGTTTTCATGGTTGTTTATTGTTTCTTATCTCAGGAATTCTTTGTCCAGCT
>JAOTQP010000619.1:18445716-18462407 GCA_026413545.1 Cichladusa arquata
CCCAATCTCTGCATACCAACCCCTGCATCTCAATCTCTGCATCCCAACCCCTGCATCCCAATCTTTGCATCCCAATCTCTGCATCCCAATCTCTGCATCCCAATCTCTGCATACCAACCCCTGCATCTCAATCTCTGCATCCCAACCCCTGCATCCCAATCTTTGCATCCCAATCCCTGCATCCCAATCTCTGCATCCCAATCTCTGCATCTCAATCCCTGTATCCCAATCTCTGCATCCCAATCTCTGCATCCCAATCTTTGCATCCCAATCCCTGCATCCCAATCTTTGCATTCAAATCCCTGCGTCCAAACCCCTGCATCCTTTCTTTACAAAAACAATTGTTTTTGTAAATAGGGCTCAGCTCAGCTCTCAGCCTCAATTTTTTGTGTGCTGAAGCCAAGTCAGAGGGTGGATTTCTGCAGTGCTTTGCAGAATTGTGGTAATGCATGAATCTTAAAAACATAGCAGGAGATGGGGAATGGATGAGGGGCTGATGCCAGAACAGAATTCCCAGATCTGAAGCACTTCCAGCCTCTGCTCTCTGCTCAAGCTGCTCTAATGCTGCTCTGGGTGGCCAAAGGCAGTTTTGAGGCAAACTTTTAGTCTGAATCCACTGGGAGGAATGGGCTAATGGGGAAGGAGACAATATCCTGAAATGGATGTGAGTGCATGCACTTCCAACTGGTGGGGAAGGCTGAACAAAACTCCACCCAGCACTGTCCTGGGTGATCTGCTGCAAAGAGATCTCAGTGCTTCAAAGATGGATTGAATGAGGAAGCAATGAGGTAGCTGGGTATAATACTGCAGGTTTTGTTGGGGTTTAAGCAAGCCCCTGCACTCCACAGTGGCAACATTTTGCATGTCAGCTCTCAAAATTTGCAGCTGAATCTTTGTTCTGTGACATTTAGCATCACTGTGCCTCAGCAAAGGTTGTTGGTTTTTTTTCCTGGTGCCTTCCTGACCTGTCTTGAAAGTCAGCACTGCCATCAGTCTGGGCTGACACACAGAAAATAGTGACATATCGACTTTTACAAGGGGTGCCACAACATGAATAAATGAGAACTTGTCTGGCTTGGATTTTCCATATGAAAGGAAGTGTCAACAAAACAGAGGAAAGTCCCCAGACTTCACCCAGTTAATGAATCCTCCTTGTCCACGTACATGCATAATTCACTGCTCCATGGAATGCATCTCCTGAGAGAGAAGAGGTGACTAAATTAAAACTTTTAACCCAAAATTTCAATTTTTATTTTTTTTTTTTATTTATTTTTAAAATTTATTTTATTTTTTTTTAATTTAATTTGAAAGGTCATTTCTTAATTTTCTGAAGGAATGAATGAAGCTGTGTGCTGCTCTGGAAGGGGAGACTTGAGATGAATCACAACAAATTGCATTTTCTTGAAGAGTCAACACAATGTTTCTTCTCAGAGCTTCTTAGAGCTTTAAAAATCATGAATTGTCCTCCTACCACTTTCTTGGGAGCACAGAATAAGTGAGGCTGGATGAGGTCTCAGGTCTCAAATCCAACCTTGGGCTCAAAGAAGCTCAACCAAGAGCTTTGACAAATTTATCCTACACTTCTCTACAGCATTATTTTTTCTTTAAAAAGAGGAAAATTTCTTGTCCTTATTACACATTATCCATAATTTTGGTGTCCCTTTGTGTTCCCTAGCAATCACTGAACACAAACAATCCTGGGTGCAATAGCCACATAAAAATCAACAAATTGTTGAGACAAAGGTGTGGCACACTCACCTGCTGGGCACTCCCTCCTCCAGGAGGTTCCTCTGAGGGAAAAACTCCAGGTGGCCATTCCTGGGACAAACCAACTGCCCTGTCTTGTTGGCCAGAAACTTCAGAATTCCAAATAAAATGGCTGCTTGGGACTGGTTCATACTCAAAACGTTTTTAAAAGTTTACAAACTTCATCCAAAAGTTGCAGAAGCATCCTGAGTTTGTCGTGCAGAACCAAGGAATTTCTAGAAAAGTCTCTTTCGCCTTTCTCAGCTGCTTTGTTGTCCCACAGAGCCACTCAGGGCTGTCATACCCTGAATGAATGCACTAATTGACTCTGGCTGATTAACAACTGACAAGTGCTCAGCGGTGCACTGAGCACAACGTGGCTCCAAAACTGCAAATGCTCAAATCTACCGGAGCTGTCACCAACTGGAATTTTTCTCTGGCAGCTCCAGTGCAGAGGTCAGAAAGGGAAGCAGCACAGCAGCGTGAGGAGCAGCTCAGTTTTGCTGCACAGTTGATTTCTGGCCTCTGGGAACACATTTCCTGCAGTGCCCACAGACACATTTTCCTAACAGCACATATTAATTCCATAGCTGATCCCAGCCATGCCACATGCAAGTTGTTTCCTTTCAAGAGTTATCATGCATGGAATTATTTATTATTGTATGGAAGTGTTCTAATGCAATAATGGTTGTGTCAATGCCCTAAAGCTGTAGGGCCATTTAAATGCAAGTGTCAGATGAAAAGAAAAGCCACACACTGCTTGTAAAGCTGCAGGACTTGTTAGATTAACATTTCAGCCTTCTAGAGTAAGTAGATTTGAGAAATGAATCCAATATAGAAAATTGGATGTTGAGAACAGCATAGTTGAGTATTTATGAAATGTCACTTCCCCCTCAGAAATACAGACAAGTGGAGCTGAATATTTGCTTTCTTATCCCATTTCTGAGGATGGGTTTGACACCAAGGAGAGCAGAACTGCTGCAGCTCAGTGGGAAAATAAAGCTGGGGGGCATTTCAGCCACAGAACCACAGAATCACAGGATCATTAGGGCTGGATAAGATCCCAAGACCATCAAATCCAAAATTTGGCCAATACCCCAATGCCCACTAAACCATATTTTGAAGTGCCATGTGTTTTGAACACCCCCAGGAATGGTGATGACCTGAGGCCATTCATTCCCCTCCCATCCCTGTTCCCTGGGAGCAGAGCCTGACCCCACCTGGCAGGCTGACCCCACCCTGCTCTCAGGGATTGTGCAGAGCCAGAAATTCCCCCCTGAGCCTCCTTTTCTCCAGGCTGAGCCCCTTTCCAGCTCCCCCAGCCTCTCCTGGGGCTCCACACCCTTCCCCAGCTCCATTGCTCGTCTCTGGACATCCATTAAGCCACTGTAGATCCACAAGTTTTAATTCAAGAAAAAAAAATTTCTAGGTGTAAGAAGTTGGAAAAATGCTGAGGGAGGTCGAAAAAGGAGTTTCTAAGACCCAGCTCCTAAGTCAGGGGCAGTGCTGTAGGTGCCTGAAGGTGAGGCACTAAACATAGTCCAAAAACCTTGGAAATATCACCATGTCCACAGATTTCTTTTTTTCTGCTAATCCCAAGCAGTGACTGCTAGGATCAAGCCATGATTTAGCTTGCCATTAAAAATAAATAAATAAATAAATAAATAAATAGTGTTTTAAAAATATTTTTTCTTTCCGCTGCATGAGCACAAATCCACCTGAAAATTCCTGGTGATCCCTCACCACTCCAGCTCCAGGGAACCTGGCTGGTAACTACTTGCAAGCTTCATTTCCATACAAAAGCAAACTGGGAATGGCAGTCAGTGGTTTCCTGTTAATAAACAAACACACAAGACAAGATCAATTAGTCAAAATGATGTGGCTCATTTGTCATTTACAGATGAGCTCAGCCACACGAGGATTGTGCTCTCATCCAAGGATTTGGCCTTGTTCTGCTCACAGCTCTTGAAAAAAACCCACATTTAAAATCAAAAACTCAATGATCTGTGCACCCACAGAGCCCTGATAGAAAGAATCAAGGGTTTGGCTGCTCTCTGTCTATGGGATGTATTTTCCTTCATCAGAAATAGCTGCATTACTCATCTCTACATTGTCCACACCCCTGAGAGAAATTCCAAATCCTCCCTCAGCAATTCTCCCTCTGATCTCTCTGGCACCTCTAGAAAAGCAGGAAAATGAAAACCTTAAAGTGGTGAGTGAAGCACTAAGGATCCATCACAGGTCTGATTAAACCATGGCAATCAGCAAAATCTCCCTTTGGATTGTCTTCCTGACACCTGCAAATCTGGTGCTTCAGCCAGCAGCCTCCAAACAGATTTTGCCAAAAAAATAAGGTTTAAACTTATATTAATGAAGCAGGAAAAGAGGAAGATCAAGAGCCTGGTCAGTGGGTGAACAAACTGGAATGAAATAAATTCCCAGGTTTGACCTTGGAATACCTTGATATCCTCCACATCCATGGAACAGAAAATAAGGGGAAACCATAGGGTCACATCCATAGTATTTATGTTGGTTTGAATATTATTAGTAGTATTAGTATTAGTATTAGTATTAGTATTAGTATTAGTATTAGTATTAGTATTAGTATTTACTAGTATTTATTAGTATTATTCCTGAGGGATTAACTTCTATTCTTTTTCAATCCTGCCAAGACACAGATCCTAAACATCCATTTTCACTTTCTCCCGTCTCCCAGGGTTAGAGGGAGAACAGAAATTTCATTTCCCCAAAGCCAGAATTGTACATGCTGGAAAACCTGGCACATTTTTCAGGAAATCTTCATGAATTCCCTAAATCTTTAGGAAACATGAAATGCTCAGAATCCTCCTGTCCGTGGCTTTCAGCTGCCCCGGGCTGTGGTTCTGGGATGTCATTAAACCACAGAATCCCAGGACAGCTTGCACAGGAGCCTGAGAGTCTGGCAAACAATTCCCTGAGAGCTGGGAGCTTCAGTGGCAGCAGCCCGAGGCTCCCTGCTAATGGAGAGAGCAGAATTGCAAATGCAGTGCGGGTCAAGGCAAGGGGAGTTTGCTCAGAGCCTCCTTGGATTCCTCCTTAGATTCCTCCAAAGTCTGCAGAGCAGCCACGAGACAAAGGCACAAATGGCAAGGACAAGCTTTAAGATGTATTTTGTGTGTTCCTCAATCTAAATTCCAGCCAGGAAGGGGCTGTGGGAACCTTCAGGGTTGGCATCACCTCTGCTCCCAATTCCTGAACCACCTGTAAGTACAGTCAGGAGTCCTGAGGAATTCCAAAAACCATGGACAGTCCAATGCTGTCCCACCCTAAGCAGGAGAGTTTAATCTGCCCCTTGGAAATCCAATTAAAGTCCTGTTAATGTGGAGGAGTTTAGAGAAAATCTCCTGTTGGTGTTTACAGACTAAAGAGCAGAACTTAATTATAGACGACAGCCTGACTAAGGGCATTATATAATGAGGGAAAGACATTTATAGAGCCCATCTTAGAACTCCAACAGAAAGAACTTGATGATAGAGAAAATTTAAAAGGCCAGGAAATGCTTTAGGAAGATGGGAAAACAAGTGAAAAATCAATACACTGAGATATCCTCTGTTCCACTTCCTTCGTGCTCCCAAACAAAAGAAGTTCTCTCACTGTCACATCTAGAACAGGGTGACAGCAAACAAGGCAGAAATTTCACTTCAGGACCCACCTTGAATTATACAACTATTTAAAAAAATCATTTTATCTCCTTAGCAACACTTGCCAACCACATTGAGCCATTAATGGCATAATTGTTCAACCACCACAACACACTTTGTTGGCTTTGAGATATCAAAGAAAGAACAGGAATCCCTGCTAACAGCATCATCTAGCAGTGGATTAATTAAACAGGAATGCACGGAGAAAAAAACAGCTGGAACCACAGACAAAGCAGTTGGGATATGGTATTTATTGTGATGATTCCCATTCCCTTTTTATTGGGATTACAGGTACAAATAGCTGTCAGAGAAATCCCTGACCTTATCCAACCACGTTTTCACCTCTTCCCTAATAACACAGAGCTCTTTCCTACAGCCAAATTGTGAATTAAAGAAAAGTGATGAAACACCAGTTAGGGCAGGATTATTCATTCTGGCAGTAGGTGACATGGATATGTAAAAGAAAACCCCAAACCAGCCGTGGTATAATGAAGATAATTCGGATATTATCCATGGAATTCCTATCTTTGCATCCCATTAATACAATGAAATGGCTGGATCCAGGTTTGGGAGAGCTCTGCTGGCTGCAGGAAGTGTTGGCTTTGTGGCAAGTTCATAGATGTAGAGAGAAGTTCAATTCTTGGTCTTGTCAGAGGGTTCATTGTGAGCTGATCTCTGCAGACTGGACCCCACCAGCAGCTCCTGCCTCCCTGCTGCCACCAGAAGCCCAAGGAATTCTCCAAAAGAGCCTAATTTATAACTATCTTTTGGAATAAGCCAGCATGGGGATAAACCCCTCGAATTTGCCCAAAAATCTGGGGGCTCCTACTGTCATTGGGGTTTTCCTGTAGGATCTGGACTCTGTTCTTTATTGTGATGCTGAGGGAGATGCTTTATTCCACATCAGCTCTTTCTATTTGGTCTTTTAGGAAGGTGAGTTTTTCCAGGCCAGGCTTTGTTTCCCCCTCTCTGCTGCACCAGAGCTGCAGTCTCTCTTTTTTTTCCCATTATCCCAGCCCCTCCATGGCTGTAGTAACAGTGCTGGGAATTCAAGGACCATCTGTCCAAGTGTAACTCATTCCCTGCCCACTCAGCTCCACAGTCTGTCAAAAACACCCAGCCTGGGAAAGGAAACCAGAAACCTCTACTATTAAAAGTGCTCGAATTAACTGGATCTCCTTGACAGAATTGGGTTGAGGAGTGACAGCACTGGGAAGATCTGGAGGGCAGAAATTTCTGCTGTGGCACCACTGATGGACACTCAGGGACAGGGAAGGTTCTTCCCTGATGTTGGAAAACCATCCCAACATTCCTGGGATCTGGGATGAGAATATTCCCTTGGTGAAGAACTGGGATGGTGAAAACTCTCTTTGCCCAATCCTTCCATTTTCACCTTTCTCCATAACATGAAAAAAAAAAAAAGAATATTTGGCCTTCTGGGTGCAGATTGAAAATTATCCGAGCATTCTTACTTTGAGGCTTCAAGTAAAAAAAAAAGATAAAACATTAAAAAGTTCCCTCCCTGCAATATTTGAAGGGATAATAACTGTTAAGAGGAAAACAAAGCCAGGAAACAGGCAGATCCATCAACAGGGAGCCCAGATCAGAGCTTTGAGCCAGCTCATTTTTCTATTTTTGAGAACAAATATTCGGGACTTTCAATACTTTCTGTTGTAATGGGTATTCTCTTCATGCTTTTTTGCCTTGCTAGGGACATACAGCTTTCTTTCAGCTTTCATTTCCAATTTTATTAAAAAATAATTTATTTTCCCATTTTCTGTTCGACAATGTCAATCAGGTTTTGCAGTTCTGCTCCCTTGCTCTCATAATACACCCAGCAGCAGGAATTCCAGAAGTGCCCAAGCCCCACTGGCAGCTCCCAGTGGTAATGTTTGATCTGTTTCAGGTGGACTGAAAACTCATTTATAATCAAAAAACCAAGAGACACCTGGAATGGAAACTTATTCATTCGGAGCTCTTTGAAACAATCCTCCAGTGGGTTTGAATAGACTGGAAACAGAAGATCCTGAGGCATCCAAAGCTGTTTTCCATTTCCTGTGAGCCACATGACAGGATTACCCTGGAAAGTCCTTTTCCCTAGGACAAATTCTGCTGCTCAAATCCTTCACTGCTGCAGCAGTGGCAAAGGTTCCCCCACCTCACTCACCCCTTGCTCCCCCAAATTCCCAGTGGTTTCTGCTTCCACAGGGGTGCAATTTTGACCCCAAAACTCATTGCCTGTGGCTGTGCTGAAAGGTTCAGATGGAAACCAAAACCCACATTGCATTTAGGAATTGCAGAAAGCTTTGGCTTGGAAAGGAACTTAAAATTCATTTATTTCCAACCCTCTACCATGGACAGTTTCCACTATCCCAGATTGCTCAGATCTCCATCCAACCCGACCTTGAAGAGACAGACTCAGTCTGGAAATGGAGAAGTTTTGCTCTTTGATGTTACCTAAACCCACTCAGAGGAAAAAAATAAATAAATTTAACATCCTTAATAACTATGTCCTAGTGACTGAGTTAAGATGAGGTTTGGGTGGAATCTCACCAGGCAGCACAAAACAGCTGAGACTAGAAGAGGTTTTTCCTCAGGCTGAAGCATCAGAATTCCTGGTCCTTCCTCCTCCCCCTCTCTGGGCTCCTCACTCTCACTGGGCTGAGCTGTAAATTGGATCAGCCAATGATCCGAGTTTAAAAAAATACAACCTGAAAGTTTGCTGTGCTCTGAGTTCCTTAATCCTTAATTCCATCTGTCCTGCTCACAGCAAACCCCCAAACACTGGGATTGCAGCCTGGGGGAGGACAGGAGGCAGGGCAGGAAGGGGAAAGGCTCAAAGCAGCTCTGCTGGTGGCAGAAATGTTTGTGCAGAAGTGTTTGTGCAGAAATGTTTGTGCAGAAATGTTTTTGTGCAGAAATGTTTGTGCAGAAATGTTTGTGCAGCCTCCCCCCTGCACTTTGAAGAGCCATTAAAGCCCCGTGATCAATGCAATTCTTAATTCTTTGCACTTCAGTGCTTTATGCAGATAAACTCATCAGAACTTGAGACACTCCTGTCACCTGCCCACTTGGGAATTGGGGATTTGTGACTCTGGAGTTGTCTCTCACTCTGAACCCAGTGACTTGGGAACAAGATTTTGTCTCCTCCTAAGGAAATCAGCTGCTGCTGGCCTTGGATGCTCCTGCAAGTTGTTTTTACAGGCAGTTCAGGTACCCATGGGGTGCTTTTCCTTTATTTCCATCCCTGGCAGTGTCCAAGGCCAGGTTGGATGGGGCTTGGAACAACCTGGGATAGTGGAAGGTGTCCTTGCCATGGCAGGGGTGGAACAAAATGATCCTTAAGGTCTTTTTCAACCCAACCCATTCTCTGAATTTTTCTCTGAAGATTCTGTGACTATATGCAGGAATGAAAAATAATATTCCTTAGCAGTCCATGCTGTTTCATCAGTAAAATAAACTCTAAGACTTCTGGAAAAGGCAAAAAGCTTCCCACAATACTGCAGCCCATCCACACATGTGGATATCACATCCTTCCCCAGAGAAGATTATCACACAAAACCAGAGGTAATTAAATTATTTCTGTTGTCCTGCTCTACACTGTGGTATCTCAGGTCACAAATGGCACTGTCCCTTTAAATCAGCCCAAAATCATCACTGAACTGAGCTGTGCCACTGCTGGGAATTCCCACATGGCAGTGGAGAGATGGACCTGCTGAGGAAGCACTCCCAGGGTAAAAATTGCTCTAAACCACATGATTTTTTTTTTTAATAGGGTTCATGCTGATAGTAGGACCTGAAATCTCACAAGAATTCTGTCTCCCCTGTAAGTTAAATCTGTGACCATTAAGATCACCTTTTATGCCAATCCAGCCAAATAAAAGCTTTTATCACACAGGAAGAGCCTGTTCAGGAATCATCACTTAAATTTTCTTTTCTACCTAACTGTATTTATCTTCAGGGTGATCCTTCAGTATTGACCTGCTGTAAGGCACTTGCTTTATGTCAGGACAATTATTTGCAATTACAATTGAAAGAAAAATATTAAAAGAAAAAAAAAAGGCAAGACCCATCCTGTCCTGTGCTTGCCTCTCTCGTTTAACTTGTAATTGCTTTTATTGACAATTTCTTCTTCCTTCCCTGGAGTGGTGAGGTCATTAAGCAAATCTGCCTTTTTTCTGTACAAAATGATAATTTAACTGATTAAACCTCTTGCATGGTCAATACAGTTCCACGAGAGACTCCCATCCCACACACCACACTGGGATTTTGCTTCCATCTGAAGACATTTCAGAGAGTTTAATAACAAATAGGACACTATTGGCTTTTTCCCTGTCTCAGGTTTTGTACCCATCTCTTCAGAAAATTACACTTGTTGTCATTAAAAATGCAGCACAGCTCTGTCAGACATTTTTCTAAGCAGGTATTGTCCCTCTTGCACTGTCCCTTGCACATTACACAGTGACAGAACTAAAGGAAGTGGCCTCAAGTTGTGCCAGGGAAGGTTTGGATTGGATATCAGGGGGAAATTCTTCATGAAAAAACCCTGGAACATTTCATTCCATTATCTCAGAAATGTTTTCTGCCCTGAGACAGGGGTCAGAGACAGCTGGGGCTGCTTGGGGCAGGTGCAGAGCTCAGTTCCCTTCCCATTCTCTGCTTTCCAGCAGGCAGGAAAAGAGCAGCAAGTCTCTGATGGTTTTTTAGCAGGGGCTGGGAAAAGAGAGAGTTTCCAGGCAGTTCTGTTGTCACCTTGAGACAGCAAGCCCAGAATATTCTGGAGATGCCTAAAGAGGAGCTGCTTCACACCCAGTTTTATCCTGCAGCCTTTCACTCATCCTGAGCTCTACTCACAGCTGAGGAATGAGCTCAGGTTGAAGCAGTTTGGGGTAAATTGGAGAAAATCCCATGATATTCCATGATAACTCCATGATATCCCAGAGCAGCCACCACAGAGCCACCCTGCACCCTATCCCAGCACACCCTTTATTTTTATTTTTATTTCTATTTCTGTTTTTATTTCTATTTTTATTTTTATATCCCATTCAATTTGAACTTCAGCACCTGCAGCCTGGAAGAGACATTTTGGAAACATCTGCTCAGAAACCTCTTTTATTCCTGCAGCTGGGAAGTTCTCCTCAACTTTGCTACCTTTTTTTTAAATCCCCAAATCTTTAATTCTGTAGTTCCTAAAGAATAGATTGTATGACTCAAGTTTCCTTTTTTATTTTTTTTCACTTCTATTTATATTCTGTTTAAAAAAAAGAAATTACCCTTCCATTTTCACACAAAGTATTTAATGGAAGAGTGGAGTGAGCTCCTGTTCAGCTACTCCAGGAGTTCTCAAACAAGAGGGAGGCTTATTAGATGCTAAATGAGTTTCATTTCAAATTGAAAACATTTTCTGTCTTGTTGTTTTAATTCAAGTCATTAGCTGTACCTGACTCTAAATTAGCTACATTTTCCTGAACTTCTGAAGTATTTTTAAACTCTCTTTCAAATTCCTTTATCTGAGTGTATCTCTGTCCCATTTGTAATGGTCTGCTGTGTTCATTAGATACTGGGAACCATCTGTTAGAAATTTGTCCAGAACAAATCCAGTTTGAGCAAGATAAGGAGGCACAACTCTGACTTTCTCTGAGCTAATAGCTCAGATTTTGGTGAAGGGGTTGGAATCAGCTGCACTTGAGATTTTCACCCTGTTTTGAGAAGACAGCCATGGTGGTTAATTAAAATAAAAAGACATTTTTTTAGTCTCCAAAGAATATTTGTAAATCACAGATGAAATTGGAAGTAATTTATCACTGATGCTCTATGAAATTCAGCTGTAGATCCATCTGGCCATGGTGCTTTAGGAGGCAATATTGCTTGCAGGGCACTTTTTATTGCTTATCTCTCCTGGGGGTTATCTAAGTATTGCCTTGATAATGCTGGCAGCTCTGTTTCAGCCACAAAATAATAAATGGCTTCTATTTCTACTGTATGTAACTCAGAACAAGGAAAAAAAAAATCTTTATTCATTTGTCTCCTTTAACTTTTTGCATATAACCTCTTCCAAGCTGGGTTTTTTTTCCTTTAGGTGGCCATGGGGGTGAGGGCTCTGGGACATTCACCTGCCTTTTGTGCAGAGCCAAAAATAAATAACAGCAGAGTGGAGCTCATTTAAGAAATGAGCCAGACAAATTTTTGTTCTGATACAACCTTGAGCTGCATTTCTTAAGCTTGGAGTTGAATGGAAGGATTGATTCTGGATATATTGATTTTAGCACATTGAAATACATTCAGGAGTAGAGGTCGTGCTTAGTGCTGTCAATGAACACAAGTAAATGACCCAGAAACATTTAGGTTTGTATTTTTTGAACAGCTAGAAATCTGATCAGATGAGTTTGAAGCCCAATTAGGGGTTGCACAGAGGTGGTAGCTTGGAAAAACACAAGTTTCCAAATTAAATATTGCTTTGATGCCAAACAAGTCTGGATCACAGAATCCCAGGATAGTTTGGGTTGGAGGGACCTTAAAGCTCATTCAGTGTCCCCCTGCCATGGCAGGGACACCTTCCACTGTCCCAGGCTGCTCCAAAGCAATGTCCAACCTGGCCTGGGGCACTGCAGGGATCCAGGGACAGCCACAGCTGCTCTGCACCCTCCCAGGGAACAATTCCTGCCCAAAATCCCATCTAAAGCTCCACTCTTCCAGTTCAAAGCCATTCCCTGTTGTCCTAGCACTGCAATCCCTCGAAGGAATCCCTCTGCAGCTCTCCTGGACTCAAACCAGTGAAGGTTTGACCAGGAGGGCTCTGCCAGCAGCTGCAAGTGACCCAATTTCACCCAATATCCTCTCCCTGCCCTTTCCTCCTGTTCTACCCTGACAGGCACTGCAGAAAATGTAAAAAAGGAAGAATCTCACAGTAAAAGGAGCATTTTGATACAAGATACCAAGTTTGATAGCAGAGAAACACTGCTGAGTGCTCAGGTAGATTTAAGCTGAGCTTATCTCACACCCCAGTGAGAGCCCCTGTGATGACACCTGGCTCCAGGTGCCCCTGCCCTGGGCTCAGTGATTCCAAGACACGGTCCTGGTGTTCACCTGGACCTGGTTTCCATAGAAAAACTGCTCTGGAACGTAGCTCAGGTAAAGATTTTTCCCCTGCCTGCAGTTCAGGGGAGGAATTGCTCCCAAAGGTCCCGAGTGCTGTTTGCTGTTTTTCCTGCTTTTCTATTAGATGTATCTGACAACTCCTGTTGCCAGGGTTTCATCCCACTCTGAGCCACACACCAGGGTTACTCACTGGGGTATAAAACACATTTTCCTCTGACCCACTGCTGTCAATGAGATCTTCCAGTAAAACCCTCAGAAAAAAAATCCAAGCCCTCAATTTCAAGGGAAGTTATTTGATTTTTAATTCATAGCCATTTTCAAATATTACTAAAACAATCACTCATCTGCTTCCCTATCCCTCCCCAACAAACCCCAGCCAAATCTGGTTTCTTTCAAGCATTAATGCAATGTAACTGTGTTGAAATCCCAGAGCAAGCCCAGGAGGGAATATCAGGAGACCTGAGGTCAGATTTGCTCCTTCCCAGGCTGTTCACTTCCAGCCCAGTGCTGTAAATCAGATGAACAGAGGTGTGATTTCTGTGCTCAGCTCCAAATAAACACAGGGGTGTGCTGGAATATCAAACTCAGTGACAGGGATCCAAGGAGCTGAGATTTGGGGGAGTGGGGCAGCACTGGGACTGCTGCTGGGATTCCCCCTCTCATCCTGGTGTGCTGCCTGCTGATAAAGTGCCATTCCTTTGGAAAAGTCAAACAGCAAATCAGAGAATGAGAGGAGCTCACTTGGGACTCAGTCTCTCCTCTGGATGCACACGAGCTCACTTATGCAGTAACTAATTTTACAAGGGGTGTTACACACTGGAGAAGCCTCAAGTAGCTCTTGGATTGCTGCAAACCAATTCTGAATACACTCCTTTGAATTCCAGATTTGGGTTTGGTTATATTCCAGTCCTTTAATCTTTCAATATTCATTAATATTTTCATGAATAATTTTTTGTACATCACTGAGATATGGGTGCTCTTCCTTCATCTGTCTCGACTTCCATGCAAGCGAAGACATTTCCTATTTTTGAGTTATTTTTCTATATTTTCTGTCATAAAACAAAAGCTACCCATGTCACTCAGATGACCAATTCCTCACTGTAATTAGCAAATATTCAATAATTTCAGGAGTCTGCTGCAAACAGCCATGTGCAGGGAGAGGTCCTGCCTGGTAATTAACATCTTATTAACAACTATTAATAATAAATACACCTGCAGCAATCCTGAGCAGATCACAGAAATCAGAAGCAAAAAAAATTGCTCAGTCACTTCAATAATTTATTTCCAAAGATTCAATCCATGAGTTCAGCTCACTGTTTATGATTTAGATAAGAGGAGGGGGAAAAAAGATATTTGGGGTTCGAATGGATCTTGCAAATGGGTGGAAACACCATTTTATTAAAGGATTTCTGTGAATGTGAAAATACTTTAATGTTACCACAGCTTTAATGATTTCAAGTGATTTTGCCTGTGCAGTTGGAACCACTGATTTTTAACATTAAGTCTCGGTTTTGAACTAAAGAAAAACAACTGTTTTTCTATCCCCCCGATATAGAAAAGAAAAATTGCTGTGTAAAGCAGGAGAAATCGAATCTGGAAAAGCAGAAGGCAAATCAAAATAATCACAAATGTATTCTTTTTTCAAAAATGAGATTTATTAGCCAATCTCTGGGTGTTATTAAGCTGGATGGAGAGCAGCAGCATTATTCTGTCGTGCAGCACTATTCAGGAGAGCTGGAAATCTACAGCTATGCAGAAATGGAAAAGCACACGGAGGAATAGCCACTTGAAATAATTCAGGGGTAGGGAAGGGCTGATTGCACGGGGGTTTCACGTCAGCAACAATTTTGGGAAGGATTGGTTTTCCTGCAGGGAGAGCAGGGAAAGGCTTGGGCTGTGTTTATTGTGATTTACAGATGTCCCTCCACGTGCTTTGGGTGGAAGCAGAGACACCAAAGTGTCCAAGGATTGCAGGGGATGGACATGGGCTCTGCTCCTCTGGTGGCACCTGTGGAATTCAACCTGCTGCAACAGGAGTGCCAGCTTACAGGGCTGTAATAAAGATTCAACAAAAAAAATAGTTGAGGGGGAAAATTTCTGCTTCAAGCAGTGGGTGTGGAGAAGTGCTGAGAGGGGCTCCTGAAAATCCCATTGAATTTAAAGAATCCACCTCCAATCCCAGTTTTCTCTGTGCACTAAATCATTCAGCCCTCAGAGTGAGGTAGAAAATCCCAGAGAAGCTCCAAGCAGGTGTTTGGGAAGGAGTTTTCTTCCAGCCCTTGGCAGGTGTGGCCCTTTTGTGCCCCAGTTGTGAGCAGTGGGATTTGCACACCTCTCACAGACATCCTTCATCTCATCCCAATGGTTGTGCATGCAAAACCACAGCATTAAATTGCAAATGGGAAACTTAATTAAAATGTTCCCCTTTCTAAGATCAATAATTGAGGCAAAATAGTTTCACTTTCCATTGATATATCTGTTTTTTCCTTCATTTGAAAAAAACTGTGAATTACACTTTCTAACATATTGCTTGCAAAAATGCTCCAAAAGCAAATTAAACCTTCTGGCAGCCTTTGATTCATTTTATATATTACATAGAATAACTTAACAGATATATTAGAATACAGCACAAAATAACATAATTAGGAACAGTTTCATGTCTAGAGTTTGCAAGTGTGGAAGAAACTTTATAAGCATTTAACTCATTTGGTAAAACTCAAGTGCTGCTGAGCAAATTGTGAATATTTTGATCTATATAGAGTGTGATTCCAAACTCTCAGCTCTCAGTAGAACTCGCTTTATAAAGTGACTTCTAATTTATATTCTGTGTTAATGTCAAGAAACTAAATCAGAAATCTAGAAGCAATTATACATAATAAGGTGGAAACAGTGGAATAAAGTCTGTCAGGTAATTTCAATCAAAATCCATAACACTGGTGCTATCTCAGCACTCTCTGCACAGAGAATTACAGCAGTCTTGCATTTTATTTATTTAAATTTTAATAATACTGGATCTCATGAGAGTTTTTTTAAATCTCTGAATCAGTACAAGACCTTTAATTTAATTTTGTGGTTGTGGGTCTTAACTAGGAATGCTTTAATTTCTGTAGGATTGTGCAAGCCCAGAGCTGGACTAGAACCCCTATGGCACTTCATTCCTATAAAAAAGATCCTGGCTTTAGGAAAGTTCATAGTGAAAATTTGTCAATTTATCTATAATACAGAGATTCAATCTACGAGAATTCTACTGAGAATTTTTCAGTATTTGGAGCATTTCATTGTGAGAAATAAGTATTGCATGCTTAATGCATGAGAGTATTTCTCATTCTGAGGGCAAAGAAAAGAGCTGGGAGTGACATTTATCCTACAGGGCTGCCTCAGTCAGTGTTCCTGCAGTGATTTCTCTCTCTATTTACCTGGAATGTGAAAGGAGAGTTTGGGGGTCTCCAAGATTGGGGAAAGTGTTTCTCCCCTGAGTCCTGCACCAACCAAATCACATTTTTCAAAAGGCAGGAGCCATCCTGAGGTGCTGAAGGGATCCAAAAGTCTTTAAAAAAAAATCCATAATCACGTTTTCCTTCACTACAGAGTGGATGCAGTTTGCCTCTCTTCTCTAAAACTCTGATGCATGAAAAGAAAGAAAAGCAAGGTGAAGAGCAGAACAATCAACCATGGCAAGTCTCCACGTTGTTACTTCAATGATGCACAATCTGTTTGCTATCTGAGCACTGTAAACAGACTAATATTTCCTGAAGTATGGGATAAATCAGCCATTTAGAGGCAGCGAAGAGAAAATGATGAAGCTCCGAGTGAGTTGTGAAGCAGTGAATAAGGATGTATTACACCACGGGAAACCATCAATATTTGTTTATTGTGTCAGTGTGAGGAATAAATCTGTGGGTTAATTTGTATTCTCTTCAGTTAATTCCACTGCTCCTGACGTGGTTTTGGGTTTACCTAAAAACAGAGGCCAGACAGAATTAAGGGAATAAAAAGCTGTTGTATTTATTGAAGGGCCTTCAGGTACATTTAGGGCAAACAAAGCCCCCCAGGGGTTACACTCAAAATGGACAATGGGTTACAGGTCTTTACACTTTTATAAGTTTGGTCCATTTGCATTTTGGGGGTTAATCTCCCAATTACAGCTGCAGGTAATGAAGTCATTTA
>JAOTQP010000619.1:18503278-18517679 GCA_026413545.1 Cichladusa arquata
AGTGGGAGGTGTCCCTGCCATGGATGGGGTTGGAAATAAATGACCTTTAGGGATCCTTCCAACACAAACCATTCTGACTCTGGGATTCCCTGATTCTTCCCACAGCCATTAACACCCGACCTGAAATCCCCAGATGAAGCCCAGCAATGAAGGTTGGCTTTTTTAACTTTACTATTAAATTTTGAAGATTGTTAAATTAAAACCAAATTAATACTCCTGGGAATGATCAGTTCTCTACCTCTGCCACTGTATAAAACCTTGGGTAAGCAAATACAAATTCAGATATAAACTGGCACAGGGTGCCCAGAGCAGCTGTGGCTGCCCCTGGATCCCTGGAATGTCCCAGGCCAGGTTGGACACTGGGGTTGGAGCAGCCTGGGATGGTGGAAGGTGTCTCTGCCATGGCAGGATGGGAATGGATGGATTTAAGGTCTGATTTTGATGATCCTGTGATCCTGTTTGGGTTTGGGGGGTTCAGACCCCTCCCTCACCACGTGCAGTGCCTTCCCCAGCACACAGAGCTCAGCAGCACTTTATTCAATAAAGAAGCTTTTACCATGAAATCTCTCTCCATGTTGGGCTGATTAAACTCACATTTGTTGACCTGCAGTGTTGACCTTGGTTCAAAGCTCAAGCAGATTTTAGCTCTGAGTTAGAGAGTCCTTCATTGTAAAGAGCTGTTGAAACTCCCAGCCTCCTCTGGGGGCTGATTTCTGTCAATTAGTTATCTGAAATATGATGATTTATGAATCCCTCATATTGTGTTGCTGGATGGGGATGTTTAGCAAAGTGCAAGTGAAAACAGTGCAGCCTCAATGGGAGCAAATGGATGGAGAAAACACTGCTCCTCTCATGATCAAAATGGCAGAGAAAATTATCCCTGCTCCTAGATCTGTGTTGTGCAGATATATAAATATATCTCTATATCTCACAGTGCACATCCTGCCTCCCCAAAAACTAGAGAGAAGATTAAATATGGATTTTTAATGGGGGCATATTTACAGTCAAAGCCATTTCTCCCTACCAAAAGCATCAACATGAAAATAGAATTAAAGCAAGTTGTAGAACTCTATTTTTGAGAAGACTTCCATAATATTTTGCATTCCTCAACTTCATGTGTTTTTACAGGAATTCATTTTCTCCCTCAGTTCTGAACATTCAAGCATTCTGTAGTGTTTTGGTTTTTAAATTTATAGTGACAACTTCCAGTAAATTGTCTGAAGAAGAGAATAAAACTGGACCCTTTGGATTGCTGTGTGAGTGGATCAATGTTCTATTTTCCAGCGTTATGATAATGAGTTAATTTTAAAGATGTATTGAGTGATTTGGCGTTAATTCTGCCATTAAAATTTACCTCATGCCTGGACAACAGTGCACTTTGCTACAGTGCTTGAGATAAAAAGTACAGGACTGTAAATGGGATTTCTGGAGTGGAATTTAGCCTAAAAATTGGAAATTTGCAGCTGTTGACTCAGCTCTAATCAGCTGAAAGCAGTTGGTGGTGCCAGGACTGATGTCCCTGAGACAGGGGGACACAGGGACAGGGAGGGGGCTCAGGGTGGCGTCACTCCCAAATCTGCTCTGCTGGCAGCTCCTCTGCTCGAGGTCTGTGAGAGGAAAGAGGAGTTCTATCTCCAGATGATGTCAGGAGAGGAATTCAGGATGGGACAGTGAGGAAATGCTGCTGGGGGACTCTGAGGAGCAGCTGCACCTCCTCCCTGCTGTCCCAGGGGCTGATCTCACTGGGGCTGTGGCACCTCCTCTGCTTCCCCCGGTGTCTGCACCCCACACAGGGGACCCCAAAAACAGAAACCTAAAGCATTTCACTGCAGAAATCTTCCTGTGTGCATAACCAGGGCAGAAATCCCTGTCTGCCCAAGGATGCTTGAATACAATTACAGAAATACGGAAGGTGAATTTCCTTGCGGTGGTTTTTGTATCTCAGATGATTTTTCCAAGGCTGAGTGTTAGGCACAGAGATTTTCAGCAGGTAGAAGGTGAGGGAGCTCTAATTGTTGGCACTGCTGTCACACCACAGTCAGGGAGCCTGGAACTGGGGGAACAGCTTGTCATGAGCTTTCTCACCCCGGCTCCTGCTAATTCCTTTCACACCATTTTGATGTCCTTAAATTGTCTCTTTTCACAGCATTTCAAGGTGCATTTTCCTTTTCCTCTCCTCTTTTTGCAAGAACACTTTGCAATGCACCTCCATCCAGAGCTGCTGCAGACAATTACCTGTGTTACATATTCAGAAGGGGCACATGAATATAGACACCAGGATATGGGAAATATATGTTACACATCCTGTGTAAACACTGGTGATGGCAAGGAACCAAAAGGAGGTATCAGCCAGCTCCATCCTACTCTTCCTAAGTGAAAAAATTGGCTGCTTTCACACAGAAGAGGCACACAGGGGAAAAAAAAAAAAAAAAAAAAAATCAAAGCATCCCTGAAAATATTTGAGTTGTGCCCAGTCCTTTCCTACCCCAAAAATTTGGAGCTGCAGGATGGGAGGGGGTGACAGCAGTCTTGCCACCACTGTCACCGTGTTTTCCCCTCCCTGCCCTCCATACAAAGAGCTGCATGGAATTCCTGATCACTTCTGGGCAGCTGTGGCACTGAGAGAACATTTCAGGGTGAGATGTGAGGAAGTGTTTTAAACCAAACAGCCCAAGAGTGCATCCAAGCACTCCCAGCTCATTTCCCTGCACGTGCCGGCACCAAAGGTCACACAATAAAAATCTTTAAGTTTCCAAACTCAGCCCAGCCACAGCAGGAAATCAGGTGAATTCATCCTGACATATCCATCTGACCCCTCCACCACTCATTTTTTCCCTTATTGGCCCGGGGAGGCGGCGTTGAAAGGAAATGAAAATGTGGATTGAAGTTTGCATGGAGTGTCCTGCCCTGAGCGGCAGGCAGGGATAATTCCCTGGGATAATGCACTGTAAACATTCCCATAAAGTCCTCTCCAGGAACCAAAACCAGCACAGAGCCTGGACTGGTTCATTGCCCCTCTAGATTTTCCCCATGGCCTTGGATCCCAATTCCTAAGGAAATACTGTGCATAAATATTTCCTTTCTTCCCCTATTTTATATTCCCCCCCTGTTTTTTCTGAGATCCTTTTAAAAGCAAGGATTTGACAGTATGTTTAAATCCTCTTCCTCAGTTAGGGTCAACAGAGGCAACAATTATACCTGAGGATCTATTCCAACTTTTGGACAAGCTGTTTTAATGATTATATTCCCATGTTAATACCCAGCTCTTTCAAGGTGTGGAGAAAATAATCATTACATTCTGTGAAATATCAGACATTAGGAAAAGAATCCTTTGATATAATTGGATGTTATTAATGTGGTTTATGATTTATGCTGACATTTCCATTCCACAGTGGCCACACTCCGGTGTGGGGATTATGGACACTGGAGAGATTTTTAGTGCTCTGAGATTGTGCAGGATATTTTTACCCCATTTCCACTTGAACTATTGAAAAGCCAAGATATTGAAATGCCTAATTGGGTGCTGTGATTAGCCCAGGATGGAGTTTGATTTCCTGTTGATACAGACCTGAGGAAGGCCTCCTGATGTCCTCAGGAATAAACCACAGAAGAACAGAGAGCAGAATGAGACCCTTTTTATTCTTATCTGCTGAAATCCAAGAAAAGCAGGAGCATATTGGTTTTCCACTGGCTCCAAGGGCAATCAGGATTCCAACAGGAAAGGGATTTCAGGGGAAGGTATCTCTGTGATTCATGCACTGCCCTCTGCCCAGAGCTCCCCATGGCAGCTCCTCCCACCTGAGTCACTCCTTGCTCATGGTTCCAGCTCACACGGCAGGATTTTGTCCTCAGATTAAGTTCTGCAACTGGCTTCCAATACTAATTGCAAAATGTATTCATTATTAACTAGGTATGAATTTTAAATAACTCTGTTGAACATCCCAATGCATAACACTTGTATTTTTTTTTTCCATTCCTGTACCATCCTGGATGTTTATATCAATTTATTCAGCATTTTTGTGTGATTTTCACCTACGAGAGAAGAGGATAAGATCACATCTTACTTTACATTTTCAGATGTATATGCATGGATAATTAAAAAGTAAAAACCAACTCAGTGTATTACTTCTTGAATTATTTATTGTGATTATTACGATAATATTTTACCGTAACTATTAAACACCAAAATATTTTCTCTAACCATAGTGTCTGGACTTGCTGGAGCAGAAGGAAAACTTTTAATTCCATATATAATTCAGGCTTATCTCTGCCCTTCCTATCAGCATTTCTCTAGAGAGTAGATGGGAATTTAGTGCCAGTTTTAGGGATTTGTTGTGGTTTAACCCCAGCAATCCCCAGCCCCTCACTCACTTATTCCCCACCACTGGGATCAGGGAGAGAATGGGAAGGGGAAAAGCTGGAAAACTCATGGATTGAGGTAAAGAGAGTTTAACAGGGAAACTTTAACAAAAGCTGTGCACCCAAGTAAAGAAAACGAGGAATTAATTCCCTGCTTCCCATGGGCAGGTGTTCAGGTCAGGTGGAACTGTGACTTGGGAAGAAAAACCTCATCCCTCCAAATGTCCTTCCCCCTTCCTCCCAGCAGTTTGCATCCTGAGCATGATGTCACAAGGTATAAATATCCCTTGGGTCAGGTGGGGTCACCTGTCCTGGCTGTGCCTCCTCCCAAAATGCCAGGCATTCCCAACTCCCTCCCCAGCGAGGAGCAGGAAAGGCTTTGGCTCTGACACAACATCTCTGAATTACCCACCCTGTGCCCAGCACAAATCCAAACACAGCCCCTGGGCAGAGAATTGTCTGTGTCCCAGTTAAAACCAGCCCAGTGCCCAACCCTGGGGCACCTGTGGGAGCAAAGGTGGGTCCTGGCAGTACCTGTGGGAACACAGATGGGTCCTGGCAGTTTGCAAACAGCTGCCAGCTCACTGTGGGGGTGCCTGGAGCCAGCCAAAATCCACATTTTGCTTCTCCTGCCCTGGAGAGCCACTGAGGGAACAGCTCCACAGCCAGATGGCTGCAGTCAGCAGCCCCAGGACAGGCTCTGTGTCCCCAGCAGACCTTCCCAGGGAGGGTGGCACTGCCAAAGGACCCTGCTCTGCTGGGTGGCACCAGCAGGGAATGACAAATCTGTGCTGGAAACGAGGATGGGGAGTGCAGAAATGCCAGTTCTGAGCTCTTTGCTGTTTGGAGTGGCACTTCCAGCAGTGTTGGAGCCCATGGAATCTGTGAGCTGAGCAAAACACTGTCTGGGATGGCTGTGGAAATGGGAATGCTTCCAGGCTTCGAGTATGACACTGCATCAAGGCTTTTTTTTTTTTTTTTTTTTTTTAGGTTTTGGTTTTTTGGATTTTTTTGTCTTCCTCACCAAATAAGCAGGAAACATTTAACTGGATCTCAGGGTCTTTTGTGGAGAAGCTGTTTGCTAAAGGTCACTGTGGAAAGCCCTTATTCAGAGCACAGAATCCCAGAACATCCTGAGTTGGAAGGAATCCATCCAGCCCAGCCCCTGTCTCTGCACAGACACCCCAAATCCCACTCTGTGCACCCCTGGGAGGGTTTTCCAAATATTCCTGGAGTTCTGGCACTCTTGGGAATGTTCCCATTCCCTGGGGAGCCTGGGCAGTGCCCAGCATCCTCTGGGAAAAGAACCTTTCCCAAAAATCCAACCTAACCCTTCCTGACACAGATGGAAAAGCTGATGGAGTAAATTCTGTGACCTTAAGCAGCAGCACAACAAAACAGCCACAGGTGGAGGGCAGAAGCTGGAGCATCATTTTGATAAATGAGATTAAATGAGATTATCCAAAAAGATCAATATAATCATCAAAGGAGCAGCAGTGCAGGAACAGCCAGGCAGCCACTCTGCCCATCTTTACCCACAGAGCAGGAAAGTGAGAGCCAGGCACCTTCAGCAGGACTCAGCTGGCAGCTTTGGCTCTGGCCATGGCAAAAATGACCAAAACAGGATTATTATTGCTGCTCTGACCCCCAGCAGTGCATCTCAAAGGGAATCAGCAGATCCCTGCAGGACTCAGAGCTGCTCTGGCTGGAGGGCAGATCTCTCCAGCCACAACTCAGGGCAGGATTTAAGAGTCAAGAACTCCATGAGGAAATCTGGTAAGTCATGAGTAACATCCCTCAAAGTGCTGAAATGGCTTTTTTGGGTGTTTTTTATAACACTTTTTGGCAGAAGTCACAGCAATTAATAATAGTAGAAGCCCACAGTCCACCTCACTCCCTCCCAGGCAGCAGATGCAGCGTGGCCAATGAGCTAATTAAGCAAATAACAGCAAAAAAAAGGAAACCTCAACAAAACCCCAGCATTCCTTAATAGCTTCAGATCAAGTATTAATCACTGTGTTGTCTTAAAACCATAGGGCATGGAGAATTCCAGGCACTCCTCCTCCATGTGCAGGTTTTTAAAGGCTGCACCTGGAATTGTGGAATCATTTAGGCTGGAAAAACCCTCTCAGACCATCGAGTCCAACACTAACCATGGCCCCAAGCACCACAGCTTTTTTTTTTAATATTTCCAGGGATGGTGTTTCCATCACTTCCCAAGGAATCTGTTCCAATTCCTGGCCACCCTTTCAGTGAAGAAATTGGTCCTAATCTTCCCAAAACTTCCAAACTTCCCCTGCTGCAGTGTGAGGCTGTTTCCTCTTGTCCCATTCCTTATCACCAGGGGGAAGCTCCAACCCTCACCTGCTCCCAATCAGGGAGTTGAAGAAAAGTCTGGTATTTCTCAGATATTCATCTGGCAATAAAGTCATTTTAAATGTAGCTTTTACAAAAGGTTTGGAGTGCAGTTTAATTTGGAATTGACATTTACTGAGTGCTTTCTCTTTTTTTTTTTTTTTTTTATCAGCAAAACAGGAATGTGCTTCTGTGAGCCCAGAGTCCAGCTGAGTTCAGGTCCTATCTGCAGAGCCACAGAAAGCAGAGCCTGGGCACAGACACTGAGCAATCACAAATGAGATCATTTCAAATATATTTGCATGTGGAGACTTTCTGCTTTGTTTTGCTCGATCAAAAATCCTAAAGGTTTGTGACTGCAGGTGGTATTTGGTATCAGAAATTTTCTGCTGCAGAGTCACCTCACTTATCTCTGACTTGATTTAATTTTTCCAGTGGAATGGATGAAGTTGTAAATCGTGGAATCATCACAGAATTACACAATGGTTTTGGTGGGGAGAGAGCTTAAAAATCATCTCATTCCACCCCTGCCATGGCAGGGACACCTTCCACCATCCCAGGCTGCACCAGCCCCAGTGTCCAACCTGGGCAGGAATCCCATCCCAGCCCTGCCACCCTGACAGGCAGCAGTTCCTTCCAGGATCCCCCAAACCTGCCATCCTGAGCCATTCCCTGCTGTCCCATCTGCACAGATGTCCAGTGTCCCTCTCCGATACTGGGCTGTGAAACCACAGAGTTCATTTTGCCCCTGAACGTCCCAGGTGAGCCCCAGCAGCGCCAGGTCCCTGTGCTGGCTCCCACACACAGCAAACCCGCCCAAAGCCCAAGGGTATGGAAATACTGGAGCAGGACGTGCTGCAGGGCTGGGTCAGGACATCTGAATTTCGTAGGAGCAGCTGGTGCCAGTCTCTTCCTGTGAAATGCCATTTTATTTCTGTTTTAATCGCTCTGCCTCACCCATCGTTAGAGTTTTCTTTAGTGCCGGTCGTTGCTACCTAATTAGTGCACGTGAATACCTGAAATTATTACCTCATCTTCAGGATCTTTTTGTTTGATCTTTAATGTTTTATTTCTTTTCTCCCTGTGCACACTCTGACAAGTTTTTCTAGTTAGCCCAGGAGAGTTCCCCCAGCACACTTGTGCTTTTTATGCTTTCATCTTTTCTGTTAATCTGGTTTATCTGTATTCCTCTTCCTTTAGCCTTGTTATTTATGTTTCACAGGCTGGATATTTACTTCAGGGATAAGTCATCTCTGGTTGTTTTTTTTTCTTCTTTCTAGAAAATATACTTCTCTTTTATTAAAAAAACCCCATCCTGTCAAAGGTTGCAATACCATAACTCAGAGAAACTAAATTCCTTCCATTTCCTATGAAGCCTACATTTTAATTAGATGATGTTTTCTTATTATATTGTCAGAGAATAAAGTTTAAGACAATATTCTTCAATACTTTATGCTTTCAATAAATAATTTATACCGAGGTATATCCTAAGCTACACTGGCTGCTTACTTTTCAAGGGCAAGGACTCTGCAGAAGGAGAACAGTATCCATAAATATTCTAAAAAAGAGATATTTAAGGGAAACAAATGCAAAGGAAGCTGCTACAAGCAGAACTTTGGAAACCAGACTGCAAAAACTGTATGATAATTTTGATCACTATCAGACTTGAAGCAGATATCTGGGTCATGTTTACAACAGCAGTTTCTCTCTGTAGACTTGAGAGTTTTAGGAAAGAAAAATGTTTTAAAAATGGATTAAAATATTAAAAAAAAAAAAAAAAAGCAGAGGAGTATAAATTTCCTCAGCAGGTTTTCCTTGGAGCTGCAAAGTGCATGGAGTGGCCTTGGTTAAAGAAATAGAGAACCCCAAATTCACCTGCCCTGCTTTGAATATTCTAATTTCCAACTGCTTTGAAAAGGCTTTTCCAAAACCAAACAGATATCCTGAACTTCCTAACCTGAAATGTAAAAGCAAAACTCTTTAAACCCAAAGTCTAGGCTTAGGACCAATGGAAACAGTGATAAAACAATTAGGAAAAAATAATCAGCTGCAACAGAGAGAGATCTCCTGTGTCCATGGATTTACAATTCCCATTCCTATTTAGAGATGCAATGTTTTTAAACAAACATTTTGACCCAGTTTTGGATGCTGTTTATGCAACCTCTGATGTTGAATTAAAATCCTCGTGTTCACTGTTTAGAGAATGAGGCAGCACATCCTCTCCTTTATGAGGTGCATTTAATTTGAGGGAAATTCCCTTTATTTTCCATGCTGCTGTAAAAATCCCATAAGCAATTACACAGCAGAGCCATTCTTAATGCCACCTTCTATTTGCATTAATAAGTGATGTATTTTTTATAAATTAATGCCTGGTTCCAGTATCTATAACCCCCAGCCTTCCTGGAACACCTTCACCCTGCACTGTGCAACTCTTTGTGCATCCTTCTTTATTTTATTTTATTTTATTTTATTTTATTTTATTTTATTTTATTTTATTTTATTTTATTTTTTTGTCTCCAAGATGTTTCTTTGAAGATTGTGCAGATTTTCTGACTTTCCACATTGGGCTTGGAGTGTGCTGGATCCTGGTTTCAATTTCAGATGCAGTAGTTTGTCATAACCAGCTGCAATTAGAATAAATCCTTCAGCCTGGGGAAGGTGACAGAGTTAAGGAGCTGATTGCAGAGGATGGGTGACATTTGCCTCTGGTTTGTACTACAAATTAAAGGGTGACATTAATAATCAGTCATTCAAGAAACAGCATTAAAATGAGAGTTTATCCCAGTCTTTTGCCATCCTGCATCATTAGGAATCTGCATAGTAAAATGATTAGCTCATGTTGCTCGCTGATTTTCATCCAGTCAGGAATTCACAGATAAATATAACACTGTGTGATTTTTGCAAGAGAACGTCTCTTTTTATGGTAAAATATTGTTTTTATTGATGTGTATTTGCTCCCTGACTTCTCTGGGCACAGGTTTGAGGCATCACCTTCTACTAATGACAAAAATTAGGTGCCTTGGAAATTCTATATTCACTTTAATTCCTTGGGTCACCTGGTGGGTGTGAACCTCACCCCTCCAGAAAGGACCCAGAGGAAATCTGTCCTGCTAGGGAGCAGAATCATTGTGTCTGCTCTCACACATCCCTTCCCTAGAGATGCATGAGGTGATGAATGGGAATTTTCTTAGCTAAAACCAAATCTTCTCCAGTGAGGGGATGGTTTGAGTACTGAAATTGTGATATATCCACACTTAGACATCCTGTGAGTCTGCAATCCCATCTCCAGTTAAAATCACTCCCATCTAAAACTCTGCAATTCCAGCCTGAGCAAAATTTACACTACCCTGATTTTTTGACTCATTAAAAAGTAAGCCCAACACAACTTTACATACAGAAAAGTTAGCAGAAATAAATCACTGAAGTTTTGCCCACTGCTGAAAAACCATGGATCCGTTTTACCAGTTCAATCACATGTTGAAATAGATTTGCACTGCAGTTTGTAGCATGTTGTACAAAGTGATGAAGCCCCATAAAGCAGATGCTTGAGACTCAGGACACAAATATCAGAGAGAAGATGTTACATTTTTATTTAAGTGCAGCTATGTGTGGCTAACAGGGGGAAGGCACTGAGTGCAATGTAATGAATGATATGGCAAATGCACTGCAGTGCAAATAAACCATTAGGAGTTACACTTCATTTTCATCAGGCACTCAGCTCATCTTGCCCTGCACTTTGGAGAGACCCAACAAATAAAAGCATGGCAGAGTGCTTTGCATGCAGTTCAGGCAGTGCTCAGCACACAGCTCAGCCCCCGTGGATTTTTATGGGAAGAGCATAAGCAGCCTGAAAACCACAGGATATTTATATTGATTGTCACTTGGAAGGGAGAATTTAAAAGTTGTTGCTCACAGGAGGAGCTGGGGCACTGGGGGTGATGGCTGAACAGGGAGCTCACACAGAGAAGGAACCTGTGGGTCTGTACCCTCACACACTGTGGGTTTTTGGGGCACAGCCTTGTTGGATGCCATCCCACCCCACAGCCCTTGAGGCATTTCCTTGTCCTTCCTGGTCCAAAGGGCTCTGTCACCTGCAGACTCCTCTGAAAAGTGAATTTATGCTGCTTTTCCAGACACCTCCTCTTTGGAAATGCCCCTGCCCATGGCAGGAGGCTGGAACTGGACAAGCTTAACTTAATCCATCCCAAACCATCCCATCACTGTGATTCTCCAGCAACAACACCACATCTCTCACCCACCGAGGTGTGGATGGCTTTAAAATCTTCTTGTGCAGTCAAAACCAGCTTTTTAGGGGGGCAAAATAAAAATTCTTTTGGGGGCAATTACACAACAAACAAAATCAACAGTTTTGGGTGCAGAAGCTTATTTTGCACAAAGGTGAGTCCTGCCTCAAGCAATTGTGGCTCAGTAATTGCCCCCAGTCCCACCAGCCTGGGCCCTGGTTTACATCTCAAGGAATCCCAGGTAGCAGCAGCAAGTATTTAATTTGTGGTAGTGGGATTCTCCTCAGGCTGGGGGTGATGTCCCAGCTCATTCCACGCCCTGTGCTCATTGCACCTCCAGCAGCCACAGCTTTGGGTCTGAGCTGGACTGGAATGAGACACGGAGAGATGCAAAATACCACACACCATTACCAGAGCGTGCATTCCCAGCCAGGTTCATGCAGCTGTGATGTGATATTTCTATTTAACTCTCAGGGATTTTAAATATCTATTGTTAACACATTGCTTGGGAGCCAAGAACCAGGAAGAGCAGGAGGAGCCTCAGAGGCAGCGTTAATGATGGCCCTTGGTGCAGTGGGTGGGAGGTGTTTGTAAGCAGTGAGTTAATCAAGAGATCACAGGGAATTTTTATTTTCCTTTTTGCTCATTTTTCCTTCGCTGAAAGGCTGGGCTGCTGGAAAGAGATCAGATAAATACATTTCCATGGCATTGTTACATATCTGTGTATAATACAGTATACACACACTGTGTAGATATATAGATAAATATAGAGATAATTATACCTACATCTATTTAATTCCATTCCTTCAGGCAACAGCTGTCCTTCACTGTGGCTGTGATTTTCTCAATTTCCACATGATGCACTTTGCTTTGGTAGGGATCCAGAGTGATCCAGGTGATTTGGGTCCCCTCAATGCTGCTGTGGAAGGACAGTGGAACAGCCAGGGGAGAGGCTGGACCAGAGAGCTCCACACTTTTCCTCTCTTCTTTCTAAACCCAAACCTACCAAGGGATAAACTCTGATTAATCAAGTATTTCACCTTTCACTGTGGGCCACAGTTTTTAACTTAAGTTACAGGAGCAGGGAAGATGTGCAGGAATTAGATGTCCAAGGAGAAGTCAAGAATGATTTCTTCTCTTCTCCCAGGGCAATGAAAAGAACTAATCAGTTGGTCAAAGCAAAGAACCTCCAGCAAATCAAAGAGCCAAGAACTGGAACCAGTGAATTTCGATCTACTCTCAATGGAAAAACAAAGCTGCTCCCTTCTTGGTCAATCAGGTGTCCAGAACTCAAACTACTTAATTCTCTTGATGCTTTCTATCTCACTTCCCTGTCCCTTTAGAGTCTTCTGCTTTCTCTACTTGTGATTCTACCAGTTTTCCTCAATTTATTTATTTATAAGAAGTCTGATTTTTCCAAATCTAGGGGTCAATAGCACCCTTCAGCAGTGAAAAAACATTGCTGTTTTAATCAGTGTTGGTTGTTGCCTGCCAATATTGCTGCAGGGGTGGGAGTGGTTTCAGACTCTTTAGCCTGTTAATAAAACTTGATAAGAAGTAAATCAGAGAAACAAATTTGGTCTTGTAACAGCTTTATGGACATTTGTGTTTTATGCTGCTTAACACTTGCAAAAAGCCGCTTTTGTAATTTGGTCCACGCTGTTGTTTTCAGCTGATAAAACCACAACAGAGCCCTTTTATCACAGTAGGAAACTTCCCTTTCCCCTCAGATTTGGAGCAATAACAGTTCTAGGGGGTAATAATTATTTCAGATGCACTGTACCATGTAAATGAATCTGTTGCTTTGCTGGTGCTGATGGAGTATGCTCAGAATGAGCAAATTAATTAGGCAAACTGCGAAATCAAATAAATCTCACAGCAGTGACCTCTGTGTCACCGAACAAAGGAAGACATTAGGTTGATGTGTAGTTGCTTTTGTGGAAGTAAAACAGAACTTAAGAGCTAAAATGTTCTCATTACTCTGGCTTCAGAGGCGTTGAGGCTGGCAGTGGGGAGGGATATTTGGTGTCCATTTAGCTTTTTGGCCGGGTTTGTGCAAACAGCAAATGCCACATCCCAGGATGTTTCCCCGGGAAGCTGCACCAGGTGTAAAAATCAAACCTTTTAGATATCCTCAGCCCTGGGCAATATCCGTGCCCTACAGAGCTCACAGCATCCTGCAGCTCGTTTGGCTTTGGGAGCACTTGGATTCTCAGCTGCTGAACCTGGAAACACCCTCCAGGCTTTATCTCACCCTCCCCAGGGGGGTGAGGGCTTCCAGAAGTCTTGAGGAGCATCCATGACTTGGGATAACAGCAGTACCCTGCTCTGCTCCCCCTTTGTGTAACCTGGAAAACAAAAGCTGATATTTGCAGCTCCTTTGGTGGCACCGAAAGGAAATTGGAGTGGAGCATCAGGCTCGTACAGCAGCACAGGCTCTGCAGGGCTGCAGATGTTATCAGCCTCGGTGTTATCAATATATGCTGATGGGACAGGAATTTAGTGATGTTTTGCAAGGAAATGATTGCAGATAACTCAGTCCTGTGAGGGTTTGTGCTGTCATCTATCACCGAGGTACTGCGAGGTGAAGAAGTGTTTTTCACCCAAGGGAAAAAAGAATGTGGTTTTTCCTGTGTTTATTTAGAAAAGGTCAGAGTGATGTGTAGGAAAGTTCACGAGGATATTCAAAATGTGATGTTTAGCAGTCAGCAAGTGTGTGATTTAATGCCGGGGGTGTATGGAAGGGGTAAAGGAGTTTTTGAGTGGTGCACTGGGAGGAGAAGTGAGAAATTTGTGGGAAATTTGTCTTGGGAAAGGAGGTTTTGTGGGATTCAGTGCCACTGATCACCAAGCCAGCAACACCCATCAGAGCCAATTGCTTTGTAATGCTTCAGTCTGCAAAATCACTGAGTTATTGGAGGGTTTTTTTCGCCTTTCTTGTGGAAACTTTCCATGTCCTAATAGTGACCCAAATCATGTGTGCTGGGAGGTTTCTGCCCTACAAACTGGGGAGCTGCTAATTCTCCATCCACTAATCCTTGGCGGGGCTGCAGCAATAATCCCAGATCCCCCAAAGGCACTTGGACACCTCTGACTCCCACCATGCAGAATGGGATCACCGGTAGGAATTCATCCCCTAAAATTTGGGATGATCAAAACCGTCTCAGGAATGTTTCATTCAGCTCTGGATGTGCTGGATCTGGGGGGTGACAGGATCAGGAGCCACTGCAGTGTCACCAAGGCACAATGCACGTGTCTGGGTGATGCTGACAGGTACAAAACAGACCTGCACCGTGTGGGAATTGCAGGATCCCTGTCCAGGGCATTCAGGGATAATTCCTTTGATCAGGAACTATCACAAGCTCAAATTTCCAAATCAGTGATTACAATGCTCAAGTCTGTGCCTACAGATTGGTGAGGATGTATGTAGTACCTAGACTGGC
>JAOTQP010000619.1:18517779-18550101 GCA_026413545.1 Cichladusa arquata
ATCCCTGTCCAGGGCATTCAGGGATAATTCCTTTGATCAGGAACTATCACAAGCTCAACTCCCCCCCGGGCTGGTATCTGCAGTATTGATGGTGAATGTATCTGTCAGTTAATTCTGTCTGCAAAACACGTGGATTTTTCTGAGGTGAGATGTGAAATCTCTACACCTGTGTATCCCTAAGCCAGCAGGAAAGTGATTCCTAAAGATAGTCAGTAATAGTTTCTATCTTTTTTGGCATTAGGAGGGAATGTTTTTTGGATATTTTTCATTTTACAGCAGGTGATTAACACTGGAAGTGCCCAAGGTCAGGTTGAGCAGGGCTTGGAGCAGCCTGGGACAGTGGAAATGTCCCTGCCATGGCAGGGGTGACACTGGATGGGATTTAATGTCCCTCCAACCCAAACCATCCTGGGATTAGGAGTAAGATTTTAAATATTATAAAATTTTAGGGTCTTTCCAGAGTGAAGCCCCAGTACCTCCTGAAGAGGTGCCTTTGCTGTGGCTGCAGGGTGGGGTCAGTTATGCTGAGAATGGAACAAATATCCAATATTTGTTTGGTAAAGCCAATGTGCAGTTGTTTCCTACAGCTCTGCACTTTCATCCTTTAATTCCTCTTTCAAACCACTTCCCCGATTTTTGGTTTCAAATCTACCCACAAGACTCTTCACAAGAAGACAGCTTTGGGATTTTCCCTTCAGATAAATCTTGGGAGAGGAATTTATTGCAGCTAATAAATTATATTTCAGTAGGGTACATTTGATCCAACTCTTTTAATCAGGTTGATGTAACTTCATGGAACAATTCCTGACGTATCAACATCACTGAAAGGAAAATCTGGAAGGGTTCATCTGAAATGTGTCTGATGGGAGCAGAGTGGAATAAACTGGTTGGAAACTTGCACAGAAAACTGATGTGGAAAATATGTGAGGAAATCCCTCAAAAATAATTCAGCCAATTATTTTATTTCATTTATACCAAACCTGGTATTATTGGGTGTCATTTTCATAAATCTTAGTCTTTTTGTGTTTGATTTATGTAATATTGTACGTACTAATGCATTATCCAAACCAATATTTTAATGTAAGTGAAACACAATAAATCAAAACAACAAAAAAATTATGCTAAGTATATATTTGGACAATGCTAAACAAAATCAGGAAATTGTGCATTTTTTCCTTGAAAGCCTTCTTTAAAATTCTCTTCTGCCACTGCTGCTAAGCTGAGTTTCAATTAAAAATTCCTGAAAAACCTGTGGACCAATTGCAAATTTACTATTTCCTGTTCAGAATTAAAATATTTTCGAGTAGCACTCTCAGATTAGATAAATATACTATTGTTTACAGTTATGATAACCTTAAGATCCTGAAAACGCCTTTTAAAAAAAAGCTAATTACATGCTTTTATTTGCTGCTAGTAAAAACAGGATAATAACAGCCCAACTCATTTAATCCCTACTGTGATTTCCTCTGGGCTAATTAAAGTGTACTCAACTGGTGTCTGAACTGCACAGCTCCAGGCAAGCAAAATGCTTAAAGGGACCAGTGCTGTGCTGCTCGAGAGACTGGGGGTGAAATGATGGATTTGGGGGTGACAACGGTCCCAAGGAATTGTCCTTTAATTCCCTTTCCAATCCAAACAGCTCTGGAATTCTATGAAAATGAAAAAGCCAAGTACAGCTTCTCTCAGCACCAAATCTGACCAAAGTAAAACACTAGCAAATTTTTTTTTTTTTTTTTTTTTTTGGGTACTTAAGAGACCCATGGATGGATGTGGGACTGGATGGGCTTTAAGGTCTCTTCCACCCCAAACCATTCTCTGACTCTTTGCTGCACAATTTTCCCTGACAGAACATGCCTTGTGCTATCTCTAAAAGAACCTTAGAAACACCTGTATTCCGAGATCCAAGTAGGTTTTACACACAAACATCCCAGCACACAGAAAAAAAAAAAAAAATGGAAAAGGAGGTCACTGATGTCAAAAATCGCTCTTTTATTCAAAAATTCCTGGTCTGTGCCTGGGTGCAAGCAGATTTTCATGGCTTGGTGAAGGCTCTGGAATGCGTGGCTAATGCTCTGTGGTGCTGATGGAAGGATGAGCTCTTAAGAAAAGCTTTTTCTTTCCGAGCAGCTGCCGCTGACTTTTCCGCTGACTTTTCCGGCGCTGGTATTTGCATTTCTTAGCGGCGTGAACGGCCCATTCTTCACCTTTAAATGCGCACGATCTGCCTGCCCTGCCTGCTCCGTCCATCCCTGCCTGCTCAATCCATCCCTGCTCCATCCATCCCTGCCTGCTCCATCCATCCCTGCTCCATTCTGCCCCATCCCTGCTCCATCCCTGCCCCATCCCTGCTACTCCATCCATCCCTGCTGCTCCATCCATCCATCCATCCATCCATCCATCCATCCATCCATCCATCCATCCATCCATCCATCCATCCCTGCCTGCTCCATCCCTGCTCCATCCCTGCCCCATCCCTGCTACTCCATCCATCCCTGCTGCTCCATCCATCCCTGCTGCTCCATCCATCCCTGCTGCTCCATCCATCCCTGCTCCATCCCTGGTGCTCCATCCCTGGCTGCTCCATCTTGCAGATGACTCTTTAATGCCACAATTCTGCCTGTATTAATTTTTACAGCTGTTAGAGAGATGCTAGGAGCGTTCAGCCCTTCCCTATCAGATTAACCATGGAGCTCTGAGGCAATAAATAACAGTGATTCACCCAGACAATCTAAACCTCTCCATTAAAGCACTCAGTAGGGTAAGGGGGCCATCACTGCTCTCCCGTGGTTTTTGTTTTCTTGAGATGTTAATATTTAGCTCATCCTGTTTTCCATCCACCCTAAGCAGCCCTGATCTCCTGAGGTAGGAATGGGGATGTCTCACTTTTTTGGGCATTCAGCCCACAGGGGATGCCTGGAGCCATTAGCAGGAATGGGTTTGTTTGCTTTTATGACATGAATACTGATTATGGGCCTCACTTCTGCTCTGCCTTTTTCTAATTCTTTAGAATCGAATCTTTCTCCTTCAGTGTGGGTTTGTTTCCACTATTTTTCTTCAAGATTTCTGTCCCTTCCAGTAATATTGTAGCATAGAATATGAATTCCCAAGAGAGCTTTTTGTATCTCTTCCAGTTCCTTGTAATCCTATGGATTAGCTATTTTTCCTTCTATGTCTTTAAAACCATTGCATTATTCTTGTTAGGCCAAACAAGAATTGGAAAGACTTCTTAAAACTCTCCTTGTTTTGTTTCAGGCTCTGACCTGAAACTGCTGGGGAAAGCAAATGGTCCCATTTTCAGAGTGAAGCTTTCTGTACTAATGTGATTTACGTAGTGTATATACAAGATGTGATCCAACATTTAAGTGCTTAACCTGAAACAGTTCAATTTCATCATCACCCAAAGCATGTACAACAGCTTTATTCAACCATTAAGTGAAAATAATTCCTCCAGTTTTCACCAGAAGCCCCACTCAGTGCTCAGAATCTCACTCAAGGTCTGGCTGTGACGGGACCAAGAGCAGAGTGAGGAGTCCCAGGGCTGTGGAGGGAAGTGAAATCCCTCCTGGAAGGGCACTTCTCCCTTTGAAACCCTAATTGTGGAGGATTGTGGCTGTTATTTCCTGCACTGAATAGAAGAATTCATACCCACTGTAGCTGACAGCTGCCAGAACTCCATCAAACATCAGCAGCTGTATCAGAATTGGCCTCGGAGCTGACTTGTGTTTCACAAGTTTGTATTTGAAGAGCTCAGAATTTCTGCTGCGGTTTGCCTCCTCCTTGAACCCTCCACGTCCTTGAACTCTCCACGTTTAGGGAGAGAAGGAGAAAAGCTGCTAATGGGGGAAATGCTCAGCCCCATCTCCCTTCCTGTGCCGTGATAGGAGTGTCCAAGGTAACCTGGCATTCCCAAGGGAACCAGCAGGTGTTTAACAGAATCATGAGATCCATAACAAAGGATGGCTGGGAGGGGAAAATCCTGTCCTTGGCACGAGTGTTGTGTCTGCTGTGCTCCCTCCAGCTTTAAACCAGCCCTAGGAGTTGGAGGGATGCATTTTCAAGGGCAACATTCTTAGAATAGCAGGCACAGGGCTGACCCAGAAAGAGAATTGAGGATTTAAAATCCTAGAACTTAAAATTTGCCAGGAGACTGGGCAAAAAAAAAAAAATAGTGACAATGCTGATAAGGGATTATACAGGATGAAAAAAATGATCATATTTTGGCAGAGCAGAGTAATTTTGCTAGAATGTCAGGGCAGCTGAGGTACAAGTGAGTTTTGTTTTCCTGTGTTTCACTTTGGATAAAAATGTTTAACCCAAAACACTCAAGAAAAACCCACAAAACCAGCTTTATGATCAATCTCTATGATTAAATACATTTGTAGAAAGTAACTTTTTAGGGCTAACCAGGCATTCAGAGACACAAGGTGAAATCCATGCCCTCCTTACTCTGGGGAAGATTTCCTTGACACAGAAAGGACAAATCTTCTCAGCATCCTCCTGAACCTGAGCTGAAATTGTGCTCAACATATTTATGAGCAATTCAGCTCCTCATTTATAAAACTAAAAGCATATTCATGCATGCAACACTCAGTTTTCACAGCAGAGCTTTTCTTTTCAAGGCTGATATTAAGACTGTTCAGATTCTGCAAGCCAAGAGAAAACATAACAAAAAATAGAAGAACCATCCCCTTAGGTCCATATCCAGCCAACTTGTTTAGAATATTTCAGCTATAAACAAGTCACAACAATAAAAATCTCTGCAGAAATGTGGGGAGGGGTTTTTTTTTATACCACAACTGACATTTTTTAATCACTGTGCAAGTGTTGGATGGGTCAGTGGATGGGTGTGAGTTGAAGTCCTGGGTTCATTGAGAAGTCAAACCAAGAATGATGAAGCTGTCAGCAAAACCATGTAAAATTCTGGGAGTTAATGGAGCTGCACTGGTTTTTACTGGGCTGGAGAAAAGGTCACAAATGCCTCCAGCTCCTGAGTGATCAAGGGCTGTGTTTGCATTCCAACACCTGCTGCAAACCCAAGGATGCAGGCACAGATTTGCAATTTTAGTACTGAGAGAGGAGGAAACCCAGCCTGAGCCAAAGCAGAGCCAAGGCCAGCAGCATCTCCTGGCAATGGTCAGCAGTGGATGCTCTGAAAAATCCCTTCAGCCCCCAGCAAACCCTGAAGGGATGGCAATGTCCAGCTGAGGTTTGACAGAAATGGACTAAAATTAGGAAATAAGTATAAACTGTAGATTATTTACATTCTAAAACAGGTTCTGAGGCATCAATGCCAGTAAAATTCACAACCATTTATAAAACAACTGCTGAAGGTTCTTCTGTCCCACAGCCCTGCTGGAGGGCAAAAACCAGATTAATTTGTGCTGCCATCATCAGATCTTCTCTTTGGCTCTGTTTTCCATGATAAAGGGCAAAAATAACATTCCAGGAGTGTGGTCCCAGCACCAAGCCCTGGGATGGCTCTGCAGGAGTTCCCCTCCTGTGCAATGGAATCGTTCCCATCTCCTTTTTGCCTTTTGGCTTTTAAACAGATCCATCTTCTCCAAGAACATGATAAACTGAGCCACTCTCAGAAGGTTTTTGAAGGCATCAGGAATTATGCCTTTATTGAAACTAAATATGAGTGATTTGTCCCTGCTGAATCCTGGATACAACCTGCTACAGCATTTCTAGGAGCTTATAATTATTATTATTTCCATTCTGTATGGATCTTAATTGTAAATCTGCCAATGAATTTACTTTAGCATTGCACTTGCCCGCCTGGATGAGTTTGGAATTTATTATTTCAATTTTATTCCCTCAATTCTTTTTTTTTTTTTGGTCGGAAATATTTGGTGTTCTTTAGTGAAAGAGCTCATGCTGAATTTACAGCTCTTCCTTCATCAATAAATTCAGAAAAATCAAATTATTGTTAGGCATAAAATCCCAAAATACTATATTATTAAAGTACATTTTGAGACAGGGCATCATCTTGGTTTATGAGGAGCAGTTCAGTGCTAGACTGGTGTTAGAGCCTTGTCTGAGACACTTGGAGTGATTATTTTTACTCAAAAGATTGAGAAGGGACAAAAGTAATTACTGGGGAATATTTTTACTACAATAACTTGGCACTGCATGTGTTCTTTTCATGTTTAAATGTGGAGTCGCTCTGAAATTACCAAAATTGAGGCATTTTAGATAAAACCTTATAATCTCTGTATGATCAAATGAACAGCAGGATGGAAATGCAGGGTAGGCTCAACAATCATCCTTTGCTTTGGAACTTGTGGTCTGTCAGATCCATCCTAAAGCCCCCCAAAAATAAACCTGTGCCTTAAAATGCAGCTGAATTTTAGGCACAGACTAAAAATAATGGAATGGAAAAGGTTTTCAGAGGGCATTGGGAAGGTCTGCATTTATCCATTTAATCATGATGAGAACCATTGTGGCGGTTCCTAAAAGACTCCCCAAAAGCTCAGTGAACTTAAAATTGTCAATAATCAAGAAGGAATCCAAATTTGAGGTTTAAAAATGATTTTTAAATGGTTTGGAAAACAAAGGAATGATTTGTTAATTTGAGCCCTTCTGAATTTCCATCTATTCAGGAAACTCTGCAAAAGACTGGAGTCCAATATCAATCCTAAGGAGATTAAATACTTAAGCATTATACTGTCCTCTAAATTAAGGAAGTTGTATAAGCTTAATTTCCAGAGGATTCTAAATGTGATTAAACAGGATATGCCATGATTAAATATCTTGCTGCTATCCATTTCTGGGTGGATTAACTCTGTTAAAATGAACTCTTCCACAATATTTGTTTCTGATAGCTCCCTGGGTGATTTGTGTGTGTGTGTTTTTCAGAAGCTTGTCTATATTTTGGTAGTTTTGCATAGAAAATAAGAGTCTAAAAGAACAGATATGGCAGGAATTTGCTGGGAGCTCAGGAGTTGTCCTCAGATTTGTGTTCCAGCCCTCTGGAAGCTGCATTAGGTAAAGGGGGAATCTGAATTTTCCAAAACTTACCCAATACCTGTTAAAAAAAAAAAAAAAATCCAAAACCCTTCACCTGTCACTCCCACAACTCTCACAAAACTGATTTCCTTCCTTTGTGTCTGACTCTGATATCCCTTAATGGGCAAAATAATATTTTTGTAAGAATTAAGAGGTAATTTCAGCTTGCACTGAGGGCCAAAAGATTTCTTGGTGATTTCTTTGAGTGTTTCCCAACACTCTACAAAGGTATTGAACCTTAATTTACTCTGGGAACTGGTAAATATTGGAAATGTTAATTTCATGTAATTAATTGTCAGGAGATTGTGAGGGATTAACTGAGTTCTCCAGTTCCTAATATTCCTTAAATAAGTGCATTTCATGGAAGTTTTCATTCTTCATTTCACAATAATGATTTCAAGAGCACTGCATCCTTTCAAAACTGCAAGAGGTTGCAGAGTGGAAAAAAAATCCCCTTTAAATAAGATTTTAAATAATATTTTTCATTTTTAACTGTTGCCCAAAAGAGGCTCAAGGAGTCCAGCCCTTGTGGGATTGGAACTTCCCACTCCAGCCCTGATCCAGGCTGATCTGAGCATTAAATTTCACATCTGTGAACTCTTTCTTCAGCTGCAGCTTTTTCCCCTGGCAAACCTCCCTTTTTCTTCCTCTCACATTAGATCTGGGATTTTCTGGATGTAAGAGGGAGGTGAAAGTTCCTTAACCTGCAGCTGGCAGCAGTTAGGAGGAGACTTTGCAGGAGGATGGAGGGAAACCTGGAATAAACCACACGGAGGCTTACAAAACCCCCCTCAAATCTGCATTTTGAGAGGGAGCAGCATCCCCCCCAAGGATGGAGCATCAAACTCATGTCTAATTTAGCACAAAACTTCAGCAAGACTCCTGCTGAACATCAATAAGGGATGGAGTTTGCTTTTTGTCTACCTACCCTGTCCCACTGCTCCAGATCTGAGACTTGCAGGAACCAAGGAACCATTTACCAGTTTCTTTAACCTGCAAATATATTAATGCCTGCCATTTTTATACCCTCATTATCCATTTATTGCGAGGTGAACCACTCCGAGTTCATTAGGATAAGCTGTCTAAACTCTTTCTGAGCTTCTGCTGATGCTTTAATGGCTTTGGTTGAGTTCATCCATTATCCTTTGTGCTTTATAAACATGAGTTCTCTCTGTGAAACTCCCTCCTGCTCTCCCTGCCCTGATGTCTGTGTGTGTGTATTTGGCTGATTTGCCAGCTCTGCTTTCAGCTGGCCTAATGGCTAAATCAGACACAGAACCAAGGGGTGGAAGCCACAGTTCTGTTCTTCCATTTAAAGCCAGTTCAATTCGAATGAACATCAAATCTACCTGACTGCATCTGCTTGTCAAGTAGGTGGATGTCTAAAATCCATGCAGGAACTCCTGAGACTCAAAATCAGCACTTTGGGCAAGACAGCCTTTAAAAATCTCCCCTGGCACGAGGACTGTGCAACAGAACTGTGGAAAACACAGGGAAAAAATAGCAATTGGAAGGAATGAGATGGTATCACTCTGTAGTGCCCTGCACTCCCCCAGTCCTGCAGCAGCAGACTGCTCACAGAAATGCCATCTCATCAGAGTGAGAGCAAACGATGCTCTCTCCTCCCAGCTCCTCAGCCCAAACGCCAGTGACCAGGCCAGCAGCACAGAGAGCCCCAGCAGCTGCTGGCAGTGGGTGAAAGCTCTGCCAGCACCCGAGCCAGCAGCACTGCTGATCTGATCTGATCTGAGCCCCAGCAGCACCCAGGTGAGTGTCACCACTGCAGCCCAGCCCACTCTCACCAGCTCCTCAGTGCAGTGCACACCAGGCCCTGCAGAAAGGCAGTGGCAGCAGCAATCTGTCAGCTGGTTACTGAGCCTTTCCCTAATTCCCTCCCTCGCTGCTGTCCCCAGCATCTGTCCCTGGATGTGGAGCTGGGCTCTGCTCTAGCCACTTACAGCGTTTCCTTTTTTATCCTATAGAAAGAGATTTTCTCAGCTCCCAGGCTTCCTCTGCATGCTGAGCACCCCCTGATCTCTAAAAGAAATATTGAGATCAAGCTGGGGAAAATAAAATAAATCACTAAACTGTGTTTATTTCTGTTTCTGTGTACAAAAAGCTGCTTTTCTGAGCTTGGATGTGCAATCTGGCTCACCTGAGCACCTCATTGCTCATACCTTCAATGGCAGGATCAGGAAGCACATCCTCAAAATGGACATTTCATGGTGATTCAATTGAAGTTAGGAGCTGCAAGTGTTGTTTTAATGTGGAATATGCAGAGTCCTAAATAACCAAAAGGGAGATCGGGCTGATCTGAGTAAACATGATTTTTCAGCCCTTACCTGAGACAGCTGTCAAGTGGCAAAAGGATCTATTGGCAATATGGCCGCTGTTGAGTTAGCTACAATATTCCTCTCTCCCTATAATTTTCCTTTTCACCTGCCAAACCTCCCCATTTATATGCTTATATCCTGTTATTATAGAAAATCCGGATGACAAATTGTGTGTCTGCAGCCCTCTTTGTTCCCATTCTCCAGCCCAGTGAACATTCCTGGTGTACATCAGTTTTATGTGAATGTAGGATGTTTGGGGTTTGTGAAAAATGTTGCTCTGCATGATTCATTTTACTGCAGCTAATGCCAGGGAAAAAAATAAAAATAAAAATACACACAACACCTCTATTGAAAATAATGGCCTGCTGCTTGGACTTTGCTCATATATTTCTTTTGTCTGCTTGTTCTTTTGTTTAAGCCACTATCCAGGTGGAATAATCAGGTCTCTGCAAGCAGGAACCATCAGCTCTGGTGTTATAGATCACAATTCCCAAATACCAGTCACTCATGCCAGGGCAGGGTTTGGTTTAATTTCAGGTTTCCAAAGCTGTGCCCGTCCAGGGGCAGCTTTGGGGTGGAGAGGGGGATCAGAGCAGGATCCTGCCACTCCCAGAGCCAAGGGAGGAGCTGAGCCTGAGCTGCCAGGCAGGAGAAGCTGTAAAACAGCAGAGATGAAACCTTGGCTCCACTCACATCAGGTGTAAAACTCTCATCGACTCCTGGGATTTTATTCCTGATATGAATTTTCTCTGTCAGACAATTTGAAGATGCTTTTACGAGGAGAGGAATCTCGCCATCTAAAATAGCATGTTTGCAATTCTGGAAATGTCTGACATATGTTTTAAGAGTGTGTCATATTTCCTACCAGGAGACTTTATGATCCCATAGCTTTGTTGGGAGATACCTTCACAGGGGCTGTGATAAAGCAGCTGAGATATTCTGTGATGCTGCTGGAGGTCATTTTAAAGTTACAACTAGTTTCTTTTTTAACTAAATTCCGATACCTTACTGGGGTGTTAAAGTACAAAACAAAAATATAAAAAATTAAAAAAAAAAAAAAAAAGCTTTACTTTGGGCCCCTTTCAGTCAGATTTGGTGCTGAGAGAAGCTGTCCTTGGCTTTTTTATTTTCATAGAATTCTAGAATTGTTTGGGTTGGAAAGGGAATTAAGGTCTTGTTCTACCCCTTTGCCATAAGCAGGACATTTTCCACTGTCCCAGACTGCTCCAGCCTGGCCTTGGACAATTCCAGGGATCCAGGAACAGCCACAGCTTCTCTGGAAATCTATGCCAGGACCTCTCCACCCTCACAGGGAACAATTCCTTCCCAAAAATCCCATCTAAACCTACTTTCATTCAGTTTGAAGCCATTTTCCCTTGTCCTGCCACTACAATGAATGATGATTTTTGTGAATTTCTTTATTCTCCTTTATTATTTCAGTAACACACCAAAGACCTGATCCAAAACCCTTGCACAGCAACACATGGATTTCCCTTTGATTCCAGAGGAGCCTGAACCATTGACATGAAGAATAAATGCCTTTTTATTTTTGTTTTCAAGTGCCACAAACATCCACGTGCTTCTACATCTTTGCCTATAATTGAAAAGAAGCCACTTTACTGGGAGGGAAATCAGCTTTGTTTCTTTGCTGAGGTTCCCCTGTTGTATTGCAAGTGTGCAGTTATCAGCAGAATCCCATGCAGGATTTGGTGCCTATCTCATGTCACTGCTCTCAGTGAGTTTAGCACAAAATATAACCCTATTAAAATTACAATGCATTTATCACCTCGCTCAGTTCAAAGAACTCACGAGCTGCAAAGAATTTAATTAAAACATGATGATTTAATAGGCAGGCTCCATCCATTGTTTACTCAGGAGGTTAAGATTCTGTTTAAAAATTAGGTCCCAAATTTAATTTAGGTTTCCACCAAGCTTGTGATAGAAATGAGACTCCTGGAGAATGAAGTGAGTGCAGATAGGGAGAGCATTGCACAGAAGAGTTTGGAAACTTGAAGATGATGGGGTTTGTATTTCTTTCCTATGAGGATCATGAGGAAAAAAGAAGGCACTGAGGAACAAAGTGCTTTTTTATAGGATCATGGAATGGTTTGTGTAGGAAGGGACATGAAATCTCATTTGATTCCACCCCCTGCCACTTTCCACTATCCCAGGCTGCTCCAAGCCCCATCCAACCCATCCCTCTTGCACCCAAACATCCACAAAGAGATTTTCTCACCTGCTCATCACCACCACTGAGGTTGGTATAACCCTGCCCACAGTCACATCTCCCTAATTTCATTTATTTTATCTCATGAAAGCAGCCAGCACTGGGCAGCCAGGCCTGCAGGAGCTTGGCATGGCCCAGGGTTTGGGGCCAGCACATTTCCCTCTCCTCTTTTCAAGGCAAATCTCCTGATCCAGATGGATTTTGGTGTGACTCAGGCAAGATCTTGTACAAGACTTCTATAAAGAGGAAAAAAAAAATACAAACCCTGCCACAAAATGCATGATTTAATGTATAGATAAGGAAAGGCACCGTGCCAGATTCTCAGTTTCTGTCACAGTTTTAATGAAAAGTGATTTCAGCATTTGAAAAACCTCAAAAGCTGTCCCAGCCAAATGCCATGTTTCTATATATTCTGAGCAATACATCTGAATTTGAGTAGGATACTCCTTCCATCAATTGACAAAAGACAGCATTTAATAACTCCTCACTACAAAATTAATTCTTATTTATTACAGCCATAGCTATGTAACAAAACATTTCAGGGAAATCTCTACATAGCAAAATGATCCACACTCCCAGTCTGTGCCCATTTGGGGCTAGCTTTGGGGGGGAAGACTTTTTTTTTTTTACTTTCAAAAAGCACCACTCCCATTTTTTACCCATGAGCTTGGCTGGTGACCCCACAGCCACCAAGCAGCACCAAATCCTTCAGGTACCTTCAACAGCTGCAGGCTCAGATCTAAAATCTCCTGTCACCAATGGGTTTCCACCTCTGTCTGTAGGGTTTAATTGGGATTTTAGCCTTGCTGGGCCCAGCTCTGCTGAGAACTGCAGCCTGTTCCTGCTGAGCAGAGCCATAAATTATTGACAGTGCCTTCATATAGCAACTTATTGACTACAGCACTGTAAAGTACCCTATTAATGTTTGAAGCATTTCACTTTATTTTAATACAAGTAAATTATTTAGGAAATGTTAAAATGCTTTATGCTTTGACTAATGAGAGTGAAAAGTGTACACAGCATCTTATTTTAATTGGATGTTTACCCTATCCTGTAGAAATCAGGCATTTATTATTTCATCCTTAATTAACTGTGGGTGCAATCCCTGATGGATACACGTTCAGGTTTTTCTTCCACATGATTGAAAAATTAAGAGGCATAAATGTGCAGATTGTTTTTATTAGGAAATATGAAATAATTCTGGTTTTCAGTTTCCTTGGTTGCCCTGTAAGGAACCAGCTACTCCACATGTGTTGGTTGCCTAAATTAATGCAGTGCAGTACATGAAATTTGGGAAATGTAAATTGATTTGAGAGATGCAAAACCCAGCCAGCCTGAAATGAGGGATGTCTTTGAGCCTCTCTTTTATCTTTGCTAGCACTGCAATAGTCTGCAAGATCATCTCTGTTATGTCATAGTGCATTAGAGGCACTTCTAGGAATATTGCAGAGTTGTGTGTGGACTCAGGAAAGTTTGTGGTATTTCTAAATTCTCCTGATTGCCTTTTGGATGAGGATGTGGAGCACCCACTGTTGTTCTAAACTGAGTCCTTGCATGACAGACAGGACATACAGAGATGGGATGAAGAGCCTGGCAGTAAACTCAATTTTGTTTTATCCCCCACCTCACCACTGGAGCTTTTCTATAGAGAAATCAGACTTAAATTTGTGAAAAAACAGCAGCATCACTAAAAAAATCACCCCTACCCTTTCTGAGGATGAGGCAGCACCTGGCTTGAGGCAAAAATCACTTTTAGTTTGATTTTGTTGTTATTTCTCCTCCCCTATTTTTTTATCATAGCTCTGAAAAGTCCTGATTAGCAGAGATTTCAGCTGATGCCTGATCCTGAGCCAGTTTGGGAGGGAGGAGCAGCTGAGTGCTGGGAGTGTTTGAGGGCAGCCCTCTGACAGACAAGCCCTGTAATGTGCTGTAATGTTGTACCAGAGCAAAGGAGCCCTGGCTGATGACTCCAGGAGAAACAGAGCTCTCAAAGAGCAGGCAGCAGATTCCTCCTTATGTATATTTGATCAGCCAGCTGTTGTGGCTGAGCTTTCACAGCGGTCATGTTTTCTTCTGAAATAAAGCACTTCAGCCTTCAGTTAGAGCAGGGGCAGATCAGCAGGAGCACGGTCCCAGCCAAGGAGGAGGCAAAGAAAGGAAAGGAAGAGTGCAGAGGTGATGGGAAGGTGTCAGTGGGGCAGAACTGCTGAGGAAGCATCCACAGACTGTGAGGATGAGGATGGCAGAAAACTTCCACAGCAAACCAGGGATGGGCCATGTCACGAGGGTGGAGTGGATTTGTGTTTGAATAGAATTTTAATGGATTTCCAGACTGGTTTGGGTTGAAAGTGATCTTAAAGCTCATCCCATCCCACCCTGCCACGGCAGGGACACCTTCCACTGTCCCAGGCTGCTCCAGCCTGGCCTTGGGCACTGCCAGGGATCCAGGGATCCACAGCTGCTCTGGGCACCTGTGCCAGGGCTGCCCACCCTGCCAGGGAACAATTCCTGCCCAAAATCCCATCCAAACCTACTCTTTTCCAGTGGGAGCCATTCCCTGCGTCCTGTCCCTCCATCCCTTGTCTCTCCAGCTCTCCTGGAGCCCCTTCAGGTCCTGGCAGGGGCTCTGAGCTCTCCCTGGATCCTTCTCCTCTCCAGGTGAGCACCCCCAGCCCTCCCAGCCTGGCTCCAGAGCAGCTCCTGTCTGACCATCAAAACCAGCAGGGACGAAGAAAAGTGCTCTGATTTTCCAGCCATTAAGCACCACCCCATCAGATCACTCCTGATCCTGATCCTGATCCTGATCCTGATCCTGATCCTGATCCGATCCTGATCCTGATCCTGATCCTGATCCTGATCTGATCCTGATCCTGATCTGATCCTGATCCTGATCCTGATCCTCATCAGATGAACTGGAGGTCAAGGCAGTAACAGGAATTCCACAATGGTGGCTTACAGAAATTAAAACAAAAAGAGTTTTTCCCAGCCTGCAATATCACAGCAATCTTTTAAAAAGTTGTCACACAGGCTCCATCAAATAATTGTAGAGTGCAAACAAACCCCATCACTGGTGAGCTAATTCCCCCGCAGGCTCCTGATTTTTTGGGTTGTCTTTGTGGTGCAAAACTGAGGCTTGGCAGTGATTACTGATGCATTTTTACTTGTGTGCACATTGTAAATGCACCACTTCTTGTCTGCAACCAATTCTGTCCCTGTGGTAGCTGAGTTTTAGAAGTTTCCCAGATATTTCCAAATATTCTACTTTTTCTTTTCTGTGGAAAAACACATTTCTTCTTATGAGTAGTTATGAAATATGCTATTAGCCCAGATAGCATTGTTGGCAATAAGGCCTCCTGCTGAGCTTCCAGCACGAGTTTGATGGGAAGAAATGCATCCCTGTGATAAAGACTAAAATAAAAAGCTACATGGAGCATTTAGCTCAGACAGACAGCACAGATATTTCAGTGCTAGCGACCTGTTTATTCCAGAGCTAATGCTGGAAAGATCCTGCACTAAGCACTGGTGCTGTGGGATAAACCTGGCTGCTCATTCCAAGCCTTTCAGCAGGAGAAAAGGGAGGTTTCATGAGAAAGGGTTGAATTAAGAATGTTTTCAACTAAATACTAGACTGAAAGGGGGGAGATTTAGGATGTTTGGAAGGAATTGTTCCCTGTGAGGGTGGAGAGATGGAATTCCCAGAGGAGCTGTGGCTGCCCCTGCATCCCTGGAAGTGTCCAAGGCCAGGTTTGGAGCTCTCTGGAAGGAGTCCCTGTCCCTGGTAGAAGATTATCTTTAGGATCCAACCCACATCAGTCTGAGAATCTGTAGCATTTCTCCTTATTTCTTTTGCATTCCAGGACTTTTGATCCCTCTGGTGCCTCTGGATTCATTGCTTCCCTGCCTCTGCACATGCCATGGGTGAATTAGCCTGAAAATGCATTAATTGTGCATGAACCCTTCCTGTGGCCCTCTCCCACCCCACTGCTCTCCTGTTGTGCAAGAGGCAGGGAGACATCCAGCTTTCAGTATTGTTCCTAACTCATTTTTACACCCTTGTAAACTGCTGCAGGATAAAGAATCACAGCTCTGCTCTGCTGTATTAGCCCTTTGCAGGCAGCTCCTCCAAGCAGCATTCCAAGCTATAGATATCATGGAAAAGGTGCCAAGATGAAAACTGTTCCCTCTTTACAGATGGAAATAAAAGTCCTGCTCAGCTGGGATGAGCTCATCTCTCCTGTTCTGTTTTGTTGGGGTTTTTCCCCCCAAAATGTAGGTTTGTTGTTTGAAGTCTGTTCCAGACCTGAGCTCCTTTTTTTCCTAACCCACAAAATAACATCCAGGAGTTCTGTGTGGCCAAAACTTTTCCTGATCTCACCCAGGCAACTTCTCGAAGAGCTTTCCTGTTTGTTTTCAGAAATATCAAAAAATGGAGACATAAAGAAAAGAACATATTAGCTATTTTTATCACTTAAGCCATTTCAGTCCAAACTGACTTTTTGGAGATGAAAACCCAGCAATCGAGATACAGATGGATAAGGAAGAAAAACTATCCCCCAGCAATTCTTTATGTATTGAGATGTCAACAGGCTTATCGTCCCTGCTGGGGATGAAGTGCCCTGAAAAAAGAAGGGAAAAGGGTTCCTCCAAAAAGTCACAGAATTATGGCTGAGATGCTTCATCAAGGTCACTGCAGCTGCAGCAAATGCAGATAGAGGGGGTCTCAAAAATCCATTTATTTCATATGCCAGAGATGGGATTAACCACATCATCCCTGTCCTTAGAAATTTCCAGTGGTAGAGACACTACAGCTTGAGAATGGAAATGTTGGATTGCTTAATGGGTATTCCTGTTAAAATATCTTTTCTTTTCCTTGTGTTCATCCTTCATCTTTCTCCCAGATATTTCTGTGGCAGAGTGAGGAAGAAGTTGTCTTTGAAGTCTGCCAGTGCCTTAAGTCTGTTCTTCCTTATTTACACCACAACAAGACTAGGTCTCTAGTCAGAAATGTCATGTGAGATTGATAAAATTGGTAAAATCCTCCATTGTGGATTGCATTTTTTTTTCCTGTTTTCTTATAGGTGCTTTTATACATAAACAAAAAAAGAAAGAAAGAAAGAAAGAAGGGGACATGCACATATATTCATAGCAACATATATACACAAAGGTTTAATTATTTATAATGGTGAAGACACCCAATTCTGTTCATTATAATGTCATTTTCAGGAGCTATTTTTTACATCAGCCATATGGAGCTGTGAGGGATGGCTGAGCTGGCTGCGTTGTTCACAGTTTACCATGGAAGGGCTGCAGATTCTGCATTTTACTGAAAAAGGATCCCTCTGGGGGGAGGCAGGGCAGAGCTTTGGGCAGGACACAGAGGGGAGGAAAATCCATGGATGTGCCATTGGGAAAAACCCCTGGGAAGAGCTCTGGGCGTGCTGGCAGGAGGGAGGAGGTTGGTGCAGATGTGCCAGAAGCGGTTTGGGTTTTGCAGGGCCTGGGATGGATTCTGGGGGCTGGCTGGAGCCAGAAGCTGTGGAGCTGCTGGATGGCAAGGCAGGGATGCAGTCTCAAGCTGTGTCAAGGGAAATGCAGGTTGGATATTACAAAGAAGTTTTTCACTGAAAGAATAGTAAAGTATTGGAATGCTTTGCCTGGGGAGGTGGTGGAGTCACCATCCCTGGATGTGTTTAAAAAAAGACTGGATATGTCACTCAGTGCCGTGGTTTAGTTGAGGTGTTAGGGCTGGGTTGGACTTGATGATCTGGGAGAACTTTTCCAACCTGTGATTCTGTGATTCTGTGAATCAGCAGGATCTCCCTCAGCTCTCTGGATTTCCCCCAGTTCAAGAACTCCTCACTGCTCTCTGCACAATAAGCGATTTCCTGTGCCCCTCAACACCCAGAGCATTCATCAGGAGTCTCTCAGGAGCTGTTCCCCCCTGGAGCACCTGATAAATGCCACCAGTGTCCCCTCCCTGTGCCCCCCACAAATCACAGTGCCACGAGCGAGGCCCTGCTCACCCCGGGGCTCACCAGCTCGGGGATGAGGGATTTGGGTGATCACATGCAAGGAAAACCCTAATCCAGCATCTCCCAAATTCCTGGGGGTGATGGATGGGCGTTTGTGAGAGCTGGGAGGGAAATGCTGCCTGTTGTGTCCTCTGAGCTGTTTGCTGCTCTCCCTCCTGACACAGCCCAGGAAGAACACAAAAGGGACAACCCTTTGGCTTTGGAAAATGGAGCAGCAAGGAATGTTCCCAGGCAGTGTTTAGGGGTGGGATTTGCAGCATCTCCTTTCTCTCTCAGCTGCCCTGCCCAGGAGCATGTCAAGACCATTTGTTGTGATAAAAAAGGGGTTTTTGCCTTTCTTTTGGAACACAGCATTTCACATAAACCTAAAGACTCTGTAACTGTATCATTGTATAAGATTTCGTGGTTAAATCACAGAATCAACAGAATATCCTGAGTTAGAAGGGACCCACAAGGATCAGAGTACCTGCACAGACACCCCAAATCCCACCCTGGGCATCCCTGGGAGGGTTTTCCAAACCCTCCTGGAGCTCTGGCAGCCTTGGGAATGTTCCCTCTGGGGGAAGAACCTTTCCCAAAAATCCACCTAACCCTCCCTGGCACAGCTCCAGCCCTTCCCTTGTCCTGTCCTTGTCCCAGACAGAAATCAGTGTCAGTCCCTCCTGCTCCCATCACAGAAGCTGTGACTGCAGTGAATGTCCCCTCCAGTCTCCTTTCCTCCAGCTGGACACACCAAGTGCCCTCAGACCACACCACGGAGGTTTTTCCACAGGCAGGAGCTTTTTCCACCTCCCAAGGTTTTCCCAGGAGCAAAGATCACTCCTGAGCCCCCTCACCTCACCCAACCCTTGCTGTTTTAATGTGGAAAGGTGGTTCTGGCTGGCCAGGTGAGATGAGACAAATCCCAGCAGGATCCTTACAAACCACAGACCTTGGAAGGTCCCTCCTTCCCATTTTCCTTGCCCTTGGCTCTCGTGGGGTTGCCCCATGGCTGGAGCTGATGCCCAGGGTGGATAAACCATGGCCAAGCCTTGCTTAGGGCTGCCACCCCACACCCTCCCCTCAGAGCACCCTTTGGGAACCCTAAACTGATTTTAACACTGTCTGTGCATCCCCTTTGAAGGAGAAAACGCCTCAGAGCATGTTTTACACAGCGAGCACAGACACAGCTCCAGACGAAGGAAATGAGTGCTTTGTTTATGACAGATTTCTGTTTTTATTCCCAAGGTTCAGAAGTAAATTACTCCAAAAACTGAGACAGAACCTGCAATGCTTGGCTCGGCATTATTCATCCAGCAATCTGGGAGCTGCAGATCAGTGTGTGAGAGACAGCAGCTAAAATATGGGGCTGCTCCAGCCTCTTCTGCACTGGTGTAAATCAAGAGTAACTCTCAGCAAAACCAATGGAGCGTAAAATTGGTGTAAGTGAGAATCAGTACTATCTCCTGTACCTACACGTCAGGGAAACTATTTGTTTAAAGTGTTTATAGACCCTGCGAGCATAAATAGCTGATTTTCTTACACATTAAAAAGATCAAAGGTAGCCAGAGTCATTTTCTAGCCCGAGTAAAACAAACATGTATATTTATTGCCTCACAACTTGCAGGAGTCACACTCTGGTTGAGTCTGAAGCCCAAAATAGTGATTGATTTATATTTTTTTTTCCCCTGGGTTTAATAAAAGGCATCGTGGCGCTCTATGAAAACACGCATTCATTTGGTTTGATTGGCACCTTCAATTTCAGATGTATATCCCAACTAATGGAATGAATATTGCAATGCACGAATCAATTATATTTGTTCAGTTGTCAGGTTTGCAAAGTGAGAGCTGTTTCAATTATATATCATCCAGCTGTCTATACATTAGCTTTTCTTTACAGACAATACTATCATCAATACATTTGTTTTAATGAGGAGCTTATCAGCATCCCCAGCTCATCTCTCATCCTCTGCTATTTAGGGAAGTGATGGAGTTTTAGCCTCAAAATAAAACATTCCTCACTTCAACACCAGCAGAATACAGCTGATGAAGAAAGATTTGCTGCTGTAATTAACATCACTTATCATTATTGAAATCACTGGTTTACAGCCCTTACTATTTATAATATTTTCACAGAGTATTTCACCCTAGATTTTAGGCAATATTCTCAAAAAACTCAAGTCTTAATGCTGGATAATCTCTAAAATTATTTCAGTACGGACTTAAAGCACCCAAGCAAACATTTTGAGATTGTAATTCAGCAAAGGAATGGCCCTTTGAGGAATCAGGACTAGGAACAATATTGCAAACTTCTATTTGCTATAATTTTCCCCTTCCTTGACCTTTCCTATAATGTAGTAATCTGATATTTATTAAGTTTTTAGAAATAATTATCTGGGGAAGCAAGAATTGGCTGCAAAACTCATTAGACAAACAAAGAATCCATGTTTCCTTATAAAAGGGGAAGGGATGTATCAAGTGGGACTTGTAGGAGTAGTATTCAATATTTTTATTAATTATCTAAATGGTTGAATATAAAACTTCCAAATTTGTGAATTTGGAAGAATTGGGAGTACTTTGAAGGATAAAAGTTCAATTTCAGGTTACCTTGATTTCATATTTGCTAGTGCAGCCTTAATATTCCGAAACTGTATTTTTTTTTTCAGAATACATTAACCATTTGTATTATGCAAATAATGAAAATGAAAAACATTAAGAATCAGACCAACAAGTTTTTTCAGGAAGCTGAGTAAGTTCTCAGTTTTGTAATTAGAGCTATTTCAGATTTGCAGAGGATTTAAAGGACTGAATTTGGTAGAAAAAGGGTGACTTTTTGTTCGACCAGTAAGTTTGGAAAGAGTTTGAAAAGTCAGCTGGAAGTTGGAACTGGATGGTCTTTAAGGTCCCTTCCACCTTTATCACACAGCACTTATAATTTACAGATCACAGAGCACTTATTGCTCCTAAAAGATCTGGAAACAAGAAATTAATATTCTCTTAGTGCTCAGGCTGGAGCTGTGTGCACTTTTTCAGTCCCTGTCACCATCCCTCTGTCCCTGTCACTAAATCCATCCTGCGCAATCATTCAAGGTTCTAACAGTGAGGCTGGAATGGGAGAATTCCTAGAGATAGATAATTCCTAATTATAGACAGATAATAGATAATTCCTAGTTCCTTAACTTTCCTGCTCCTGGCTGCTCGCCAGTCCCTAATTTCCAGCAGAAAGGAGGGATGCTCCCATGGGAATATCCCATGTTCTCCTGGCAGTTCTCCATGTTCTCCAGGAGAACCTGGCAGTGCATTTGCCCAGTTTTGTTCTGGTCTCTGCCCCAGAGTGAACAGGACATGGGGAAGATTTCCCACTGGGCAATTCCTGTGCTCTGAGCTGGCCCCAGAGCTGCTTTTCCAGCTGCAGAAGGGCAGCACTGTGAGCTCAGGGCAGGATGCAGGATGCTCACAGGGAAGGGCACAGCGTGGGGACCGAGCCCTGCCTCCTGACCCTGCTGGGTTCATTCAGCACCTCAGGAACACAGCATCAAATGGGCCCTGTGCTCTCTATTCCCTGAGCACCAGCAATTTTCCAGGGAGTCCAGGGCAGGAGTGTCCGTGCTGCTGTGCCACCAGCCACTCGTTTCAACTCTGCTGGAAGTGGGAGGAAATGTTCTTTTCTGAGGCACGGGCTGGTGTCTGAACTCAGCCTGCTCCGTGGCCAGGAATGTTAATTCACACACGAGAGGGACTTCAGTGACTGATTCAAAGCCTTTCCTAAACCTGCAGGTGCCCAGGAGAACTGAAGTGATGTTTGTGGAGGAGAAAATATGCAGGAATTATGCTGGAAATGCCTTTTTTTTGTAACACTGACATTTTTTCACATTGGGAACTCACAAATGGAAGAGGAATATTCATCTGTCTTGAGGTTGAGGGGTTTTTTCACTCCTGTGATGTTCTTGACAGTATTCTCAGGGTACTAATTTGTTACTTTTAATGATAATTCTCTGTCCACATGAGAACAGGCATAGATCACACCCAGACACACACACACCCCGCACTCGCCTGCATCAAATATTTATGCATCATTATTGGCATTAGGGATATCTGAAACCCAAATTTGTAGGAGGCAATTTTGTAGAAAATGAAATTATGGAATATTTATTCACCCAGTAAGCTGCCCTGAGCCTGTGTCTCTTGCAGAATTAGGGAGTTATTTATTTATGAGCTGCTCTCCTGCTCTCTCCCTCCGAGAGAGCCCAGGTTGAACAGGATGTTTGTTTACAAATTGGCCAGAGAGAGCATTGTTCTCGGCTTGATTTGCAATGACTAATGAGCAACATCATTTTTGATCATCGCTTTTCCAGCCTGCCACGCTGACAGGCACGTCCTGCCCGTGCTCCACTCCTCGTGGCACAGCACAGGCAGCTGGGGATGCTAACGAGGGAACAAAAAGCAGTGGGAGAATGATCAATGTGCCAGCAGAGAAAAGGGCTTTTCCAGAGAGAGGGTTTTTCATCCCAGCGTTTTCAGGGATCGTGTTTTTAGCGCGTGCGGCAAACGCGATGTCGGGGTCGGGCTGGGGAAGGGAATCAGTTTGTCTGTGCTGATGAATCAGAGCCTGGCAGTCACCAGGGGTAAATAGAGCATGAGATCTCAGCGTGGGGAGCTGTGCAGGGCAGCTCTGGAGACACCCCTGCCCCTGCAGCGGGCAAGGCTGGAAGCAAATTGACGTTGACAAAGCTTTGAAGGTTCCTCTCCACGGCCCCGTGTCTCGACACGACAGATGCTCGTTCATTCTGCCACCTTCTGCACAGAGAGCCTGGCCATGGCCCCTTCCCCTGCACCCCAGGGCAGCCCAGGGGCTCCCCTGCCCAAGGCTGGCATGGATCCCACAGCATTCCCAACCCAGCCACCTCAAGGAGCTTGGAAACCTCCTGGGATTTGGAAAGAGCAAAACTGGCTTCAGCTGCCGAGCCCAGAAATGGATTTTTGGAGATGAAAAATGGACGGGGCAGAACAAGGGTGCCAAAACACATCCTCCAACAGGCCTGAGTGCCATGCTTGTCCCCTGCCTGTGAGAGTCCCCTGTGCTCAGAGGTCCCCTAATGTGACCCTCAAAACATTTTTATTCCCTTAATAACAACATCCAGGTATGAACACACCATTATTCCATTAAAAACCCGTGTTTGAGTGATCTTTAAGGTGGTTTCTCTAACACCCAGATAACAAAGCCCTTCCAAACGAGCTGTTTGGGCTTGAAAGTGCTTTTTATCCACTTTTTCCTAGTAACAAAGAGCCTCTTTAAAGTGGAGATGACTCTGATAGCACCGGAGATATTAACACATGTTGTTGCCGCAACCCCTTTAACACTTCCAGGAATTTAATTTTAATTAATTACTTTGTAGTGAGAAGGGAGAGAAGTGAGAAACTGATCACCTGCTTTTCTGGGGAAGAAAAGCAAAGTTCGAGACTTCACGAAAGACTTAGTGAAAGGGAAAACAAGACTGCTACATTTTCTGCTTCTGATTTAAGGCTGGAAGATACTTTGCATCACATTATCAGCTCATTTTTGCATTTTAATCTCCTTAAATCCCAGCGGCATGTGCCAAGTGCTACCAGGAACGTGCTCCTCTGCTGCCACTTCTCTGACCATGGATTACAGGAAAGACTCCCTGTTATGGCAGCAAACCAGGAATATGGAATAATGGCATGGGATTTAGCCAGGAGCCCTCATAAGACAAAATTAAAGGTGTGCCGGGCTAAAAACATGGAGTTTAGGGGTGTCCTCGTTTTGGAAGTGCTTGGGCAGCTTTAATGGAGGAGGACTGTAATGGTTTTTGACACGTGTTAATGGTGTGTGTCACGTTCTTCATCTTTTCCTAAGGACATGGCTAATTTCTGATGGCATGTGTCACATTGCATATGTTGGTGAAATATAGGTCACAAGCTAAAAACATGCACGATATTAACAAAATCTCGGTGATAACAATTGCATTGATGTCCCTTATCGCAGCAGCCACGACTGATCAGAAACGTGACTCTGGGAAAATGTCTTTTCAAGCCCTGTCTCAGAAGATGGTGGTGAAAAGCGAGGCTTTGGCAGAGCTGTTGCTGAGGAGAAGGAGGGATTTTGTCTCTCTGGAGACATTCCTAGAGATGGTGCCTCTTCCCTGGAAGAGAGCTGAGAAATGCTGATCTGTTCATGTGGCAGTCCTGATTGATGTGGTCTGGCAAAGGCTGGGATCAGCTCCTGGGGGAGGGTGGTGGGAGAGCCCTGTTTGAAAATCCTTGGGAAAAGGCTGCTGGGCACTATCCTGCCCTGCTGCCACCCCAAGGGCTCAGTGACACCATTCCTGCTCCCCAGGGAGCAGCACCAGGGATAAGGACCCCCTCTCCAGGTCCTGCAGCTCTGTGACACAGCCAGAGCTGCTGGAGAGGCAGCAGGTCACTGTCCCTGGGCTTGTTGTCCCCTTACCAATGAATTATTGCTCTCCTGACAGTGGCCAAGTACCTTCAAGTGGGTCTTACAGTGCCCAGTCCAGATTCTTCCAACATTCCAATTTCATGCTTTGCCTCAATAGCCCAATCTGACAGCACATCTTGATCTCAAGGCTTTTTCCTCTAAAAAAAAAAAAATTGACAGAAGCAATAAATGCATCTTAAATAGTCATCAGACAGAAGTAAATTAAGTTATGGGCAGGATGATGGCCACATATCTTTTAATAAGACATTATCCTATATTCTCCTTAGAGAAAGCTCATGTTTTCTTTTCTTTTGCCAGCTAGAAAACAAGGTGGTGATGCTTTTCTAGCATTTGAATGCTACTCTGGTCTTCCACAACTGCTTTTATTGTAATCAAATAAAACTTCTCCAGCAGCTGCCAGGTCAAGCTGTGGGGCTGGTGTGAGCTGAGGGATGCTGTCAGTGTGTGTGGGATGGAAATGGGAGCACAGCTTGCTTTTCCTGGCTAAGGAGAATTGGATACCCTAATGGACTCACGAGTGTTACCGAGAAATGAATATGAAAAATAGATAAAGTCAGCTCTAAGAGCCAGGTGATTGAGATCTGGAGATGGAGAGAGACAGAGTGTGTGCATGTCCAGCACAGCCAAGCTTTGAGTGAAGGAAACATGAGAAGAGATTGGATGGAAAACCATTTCATCCCAGTCAGAGCCCATCTAATCCCACTTTAATTTGATGGTCAACAACTGGAAATTAAATGAGAGCCTTGCAAACAGCTGAGCTTTCAAAGGGCTTCTACAATTTCACCTTGATTCCATCAGAAATGAGGCGTCAGGGAAGAAAAGTTGATCTCAGCCAAGACACTTCCTGAACTTGGTTATTTTACCCCAAAATAATTTTTAAGTCATAAATCCCTGAAATTACATCCTTCCTCATGTCTGAGCTGCTTCTGCCTATGCCTGCACCACCTCAGCCCTGGCCAGCACCCCCTGGTTTGCTCCTGCTGATCATTTTTCTGGGTGTTCTGGGGATTAGGCTTTGCTCTCCCACCCACCAGAGATGCTCCAGCATTCCCNNNCCTCCCTCCCTCTCCTTCTTCCCATTTTTCCACAAGTGTTTGCCAGCCTTTGAGGGGAATTTGCTGGCCAAGGATTGCTGCACCAAAGGCAATTAAAATCTGCAGCATTTGCAGGAAATGGATTCCATAATCCCACCTGAAATGAAGATGTCCCTAAGAGCAGCCCATGAGGATGCTCAGCCACAGGCAGCATGACAATGGATAATTTCAAATCCAGCCAAGCTTGAAGGAGGGATGTTCTCCACCTTCCCTGAAGTTCAGAAAAAAAGAGCTGTAAAATCTCCTCTCCTGAACAAACAACCCTCACTTTATTCTGTCCTAGCCTTAGTTTTACACCACTTATGAGAGAACATTTTGTTCAGCTTGGGAGACAACAATTATTAACCAGCTAATAAAAAATACCTGCACTATGGACAAACACAAAGTGTCCTCCTCAGTTCAATTTCCACAGGAATAATGTCCCAGTGCCACCATGGGAGGAAAAACAATAAATCACTGCTGAGAAATCATCACATCTGAATTAATTCACTGATACCATGGAATTCTATTTTAGCTGGAGATATTGACAGCTTTTCCCCTTAAAGGCCAGATGATTTCAAGAGGAAAATACTGAAGACACAGGGTTTCAATATTTTCTTGGCTTTTGTAAGGTTTGGATGAGTGATATGAAGGATGTTTTGTTTCTACTACATAAAGTTATCCACAAGCAAGGCAAAGATGAAGAATTCAGGAGTTTGTTTCCCATTCCTCTGCAATATTTTGGGCATGATTGATGCACATTTTGCATCAATCCCACAAATCATATTTTGCCTGTAAAGCAGAAAGAAGGAAAGGAGATTCCTGTGTGGATGTTGCTGTGGGGTTTATTTGTGTAAGGAGCTCTCCTCATGTTCTGGAATATTGTGCAGGTTTTATGTCAGATAAGCTCTGCTTTATGTCAATAATGTTGAAACAGAGAGCATTGCCTTAAGGAGGAAAAAAAAATCCAACCCCACAACAATAAGAAAAAAAAAAATATGATACAGACTATAAAAAGCCTGGAAAACCTGAGGTTTTATTTTACTACAGAGCCATCAACACAAACAAAAGAAACAAATTATTTCTAAAGTTCAGCTATCGAGCTCAGGAAGCAAATCAAAACTGCTTTCCCTGCTGTTCTTCTCAACATCCACTTCATGTTTGATTTGGAAGTTAGATCCATCTCCCCTGTAAGATGTGGATATTTTATCTTGAGCATTGCTATTTCCAGAGGAACAGAGACTGTCCGGCTGCACTTCCTAATGCGTTTGATTTCCAGCTCTTAACCTGGATCCACAATCACTTTGTGGTTTCCCAGACCCCACAGCTTTAGAGAAGTGCATGGACATGGTTATAAAGATGATGGCTTTGTTTTGTACTCAGCAGTGTTTGCCAATATTCTCTTGGCTCTGCTGGAGCCCACCAGGATGAGGGAGTCAAAGCCCTTCTGGCTCTGCTTGCATCTCTGTTTGTGCTCAGCGAGCCCCTCAAAACTCAGTTTGGGTTATTTTAAAGCAGAAATACCCCTCTGGTGTCCTCACACCAACAGAGATAGTCACAAAGAGTCATTAAAACATTCTGGTGAGTACAAAATCATAAAATCATTAAGGTTGAAAAGAGCTGTAGGATCACTGAGTCCAAGTCTGAGCACCTATTATTGCAAATAATCTCCAGAATTCACTCAAATCCTTCTAAAAACTAATTTAGAAGTAAAAGCTCTCCTTGAAGATTCTCCTGCCATGCCTGAAAACTGCTGGAATTAGTGGTGAGTGGAGTCAGAGCCCAAGCAAACACCCTCAGGAAAGAAAATTGGGTTGTAAGAAGAGCTGGATTTGGGGACCATAAATCCTGGAGCCAGCCCCGAGCCCCAGCTCCCCCTGCCCTCCACAGCACCCCCAGTGCTTCTGCAAACTTCACTTGAGACCAGAGTATTTCAAGTAAAAGTTGGTAAGGGCTGCTTTTCCATCACAGGTTAATTCACACCTCAATTCAAATCATTTGCAAAGTTTATCATGAACTTTCAAATCACATTGCAGGGCTTTCTTTGAACTGGCAAATCACCAGTTTAACACAATGGTGTTCCTTTGCTTTATTCAACCCTCAACTCAAATATCCCTGAACTAAAGAAACTTTGTGTCATAAAAGGTTTTTATCTATTAACACACTGGCAGATCAAACACATTTCTGCTTTGAGGGAATCTCTATTTTTTAGTACATGAGTTCAGATTAAATTTTTGATTGTTTCCCCCAAAAATATCTTTACAATCGTTTAGTAAACCCTGGCAAATAATTCAGTAAACTTTAGAATCTTAAAATTGGGCAACAAGTACCCCCAGCCTCACTTTGGAGCACATCTATTGAAACTGGCACAATTCCAATTAGCTTATTAGTTTTATAGATTTGAATTCTCCAGGTACAATATCAGAAATAAAGCAAAGTTCCACACCTAGCAGCATTTCTGCCTAGATATAGTCAATCAAATCATCATTTGCATTTAAAACTGGCATAAAATTTCACATTTTCTTCTTCCAAATCCCTGCCTCTGTGCATTAGTGCCTTTATGCATAACTTGCATGAACTCTCAGTGCACAGTCATGTGCAGATTATGTTTAAATCAATGAGAAAAATATGTGAAACATCTGGAAGCATTCACATTCCCACAAAACTCCTTTATCTGCACAGCCCATTATGTTGAAACCACGGGAAAAGTAATTTACCTCTCCAGCTATAAAGTCTGTACAGTTCTAAAATCTTATCAAAAGAAAAAGTCCATTGTTTTACCTACAGAAATCCTGTAAGCAGCCCATAATTATTTACCATGATTTGCTGTTATTACCATTTGCAATAGAAAAATAAAGAATATTCTGGGTTAATTACATTATGTCTAATTTTCTGTGGTTAAATACAGGCTGGTCTACAATGAATGCTGGAGTGTGGGAAGCTGAGATGAAGAAAGGAGAATTCTTTCAGCACATCTGATTTCTGCTGTTCTTGGCACCCTGGGGGGATGCACACACCTTGTCCTCAGGTTTGTAGCCTGAAGGGGAAAAAGAAACTTCCCTCTGCCCATTCCCTGACACCTGCTGGGTTTCTCTCTCCTGGACTGTGGGGTGTGGGGTTTTGTGGCTATTGGGGAAAATTTCTTCATGGAAAGGGGTTTGTGACTATTGGGATAAACTTCATGGAAAGGGGGGTCAGGCACTGGCAGAGCTGCCCAGGGCAGTGGGGCATCCCCACCCCTGCAGTGTCCAGAGGGTGTGGATTTGGCTCTGGGATATGGGATGGCCATTAAAGGCTGGACTCAGTCCCAGAGCTCTTTTCCAGCCTTGATGGCTCCATGGCTCTGGAGCACTTCAGGAGCAGCTCAGCAGGTCCAGCTCTGAAAACTGCTCTCAGAGGCTTTGTCCCCCTTCTGCACTCACAGATTTGGGGCAAACCCCCCTGTTTTGCTTCACTGATGGGAATTAATATCCCATTAAGCCCCCACGTGGCTCAGTCCTTCACTAATTATTGCTTTTCTTTCCCAGGGGCAGTGGCATGTGAAGAATTCCCCATGCTGGGAGCTGTGCAAGAGGCACCCAGCTACAGGAAACTGCACCTGTGACCAAAAATCTCCTCTCTAGTCATAAACCCCTGGCCCACAGGCAGATCCTGACTGGAATCACAGGGAAGGGCACAGGTAAGCTGATCAGCAGCACAGCACACAGGATGCCTGGTCTGGAGCCTGCTTCTGTCTGTTTTTCTGGAGTGCAGAAAAAACAAACTGGAGATGCTCAGCAGCACTAAATAAAGCACCTTAACCCACAGCAAAGCACTCAGTTAATCCTGCCCTCCCCAGGGGGTTCTGAGAGAGCTTTTCTCCCTCTGTTTGGTGCCTTTCTCTTATATTTTTATTCTGTGTGTTTGCTTTTTTTCCAGGTGTGTGGTTTCTCACTGCAATTCCATTCACACACAAAATCCCTTTCCTGCCAGCGTAGGAGCATTAGCAGGAGCGAACTGAAAACTCAAGTTTGTGCTTGTGCTCGACTCCTGAGAGGAGACACACTTGAAGTGAGGCCAAAATTTGTTCCCCAACATTTCCAGGCAGGAAGAAATCTGCTTTCACCTGTTGGCACAGAAAAATCCCCCCAAATCCTCCTGGCTGGCTCTTGTGCCTGGTTGGGAACAACTTCAGCAGCTGCACTGCTGCAGAGGCTCTCAGTGTGCTGCTGGAAGATTAGTGGCCACTTCAGCCAGCCTGTGAACTCCAGATAAATCCCAGAACAGCAGCAGGGAGAAAGCAACATAAGCTGCAGCAGAAGGTCTCCATTTATTGGAAATCCTTGCTGTGTGCCTGCTCCAGGGTAACAAAGTGCTCTGCCTGCCCCTGCAAACACTCAGGATCACCAAAGCAGCTGCTGCCCTCACCTCTCCCCACTGCATTTTATTTTTTATTTTTTTATTATTTTTATTTTGTGCTGCTCTGCTGATTTGCAGTCAGTTGTGCCCCAATTATATTGCTGCATTGGTTATACCTGGTTAATCCCACTGCTGATTTTAGATGTGTTGTGGAAAGGCTGGATGTGGTGTAATGTGGTTCTGTCATTTCTCAGGGTTTTCAGTTCATGGATTCCCATTATAGGAGGGTGAAATTTTTGGTTTTAGCAACTCTGCAGTTCCTGTCGCCCATCTGGGACCTGCTGCTGGTGTCACTGATCTCCACATGCAGCCCAAGGGCAGCCCCAACACCTCTGGAATTTTTGGCACAGCCTGGGCATGAAGGCATGAACTGAGCTGGCAAACCTTTCCCCAGAAAGGGATTCCAGGAGCTGGACTTTGGGGATCCCCATGCATCCAGCTCAGGATATTTGAAAACTTGGTCTGGCTGAGGTCCCTGATGTCCTGGCCAAAAATTCCCCACCTCTGCCCTGCTGCTGTCCATGAGTGCCATGAGGAGTGTGCTCTGTCCACCTCCTAAATCTTAAAATTCCGTGGACTCCTAAATACTAAAATTGCATGATTTAACACAATCCAGCTCCACTACCATGAGAACACATATTCTTTACACAAAGAGGTTTTTCTTTAAATATTTATGTGCATTTCTGCAATTTACTTCATTAGAAACACAACATGTTTTGAATATTTTTTATTTTTCTTAGCTGCTCCTGGTGGCAATTCTGGTTTTAAAGATTGTTTCTTAGGGAGATGAATGATATCTGTGAAGACACTGACTACTCCATTCATTAGGATTTCTTATTTTAAAGTCAACTTGAAAACAAAATGCTTTAAGCACCCAGTGGCAGAAAACTGCATTTTTTTTACTGGTTTAGAATAACTTCCTTTATTAAAAATTGCTGTAAAAAAGAATTTCACTCTTTGTATAAATGATACAGCTGCTGACACGAGAGACCTGTGCACAGTCTAAAATTAAATCTGTAAAACTGAAGTAATCAAAATAAGACATCAATCACATTAAGATGTTAATTAGCAGACCTTGGTATTTTCAACCTTCCATTTTGATGGCTCACAGAGGGTAAAAGGATCAGCTAACACATATTAAATAATACAGTGCCTGAAACGTGGATTCCAGGTGATTTATATTTTTGTCACATTTAAGAAACTTCAGGAATGATCCATCCATTGCAAGCACTGCAAGTGTGGCTCAATTTAAAGGGAACAAGTTCAGAGATATCTAAAAGTGGCTCCTTGTTCTCAAAAATCTTGTTTGGAAAGGATTTTTACCAATCCTTTCCAAAACCACACATTAATGTGGGTCTGTCCTATTTGTCTCTGCTACCTGGGCTTTTCTTTTTCCTTTTGGCTTATCAGCTTCCACAGGCTTGTTTTAGATTTCTGATTTTGCAAGACAGCTGATGTAAGAGATAAACATCTCCTGTGTTTTTTACCTAACATATAATTAGACCAGCAAGGGTCTGAGTCTTACAACAAAGCCTTAAAAATGATAACTTGCTTCCCAGTATGTGAGGGAGAGATTTAAATCTTCTCTTGAGGGAGAGTGGAAAGTACCAGTCCAGATATTTGAAGATGAACAGCATGAAAAGACATCAAATTCACTCAGGTAAGGCCCAGGGATTGTGCTGTTATTAATTTTCAAACCTGCAATGGGACTTCTATATTGATAAATTCAGGACAAAAGAGGCCAGCTATCAAACTTCCACAGGTTAGCAAAGCTCTTTTTGGGAGGCAGTGGGAGGATTAGAGATGTGTCTGGAAAAAAATACAAAGAGCTGAAGGCTCTGAAGGCTTGGAAACATAATTTTATTTTTATTATTTTCCCCTTGCTATTCTTTTTCCTGTTACTTTTCCATATTAATATTTATTGATAAGCTCAGATTCTTGTGCAAAAGAATTGAGGAATTTTTTTTTTTCTCAGTCCTTCTAAAACTTTCTTGTCCAGATAGGAGGAAGGCAAATCCTATAGAGAATGTATGAATTCACAATGAGAGCAGAGAAAAGAGTGGGATGGATCCTGAGCCCCCTCCTGGGATTGCATTGGGAAGGAATTGATTTGTGCCATTGAAAAGGAATTGATTTGTGCCATTGAAAAGGAATTGATTTGTGCCATTGAAAAGGTGGATCCCACATCTGTGAGCACATCAGGGATCAAATGATGCAGTTGGGATCCTGCCCTGGCACTCCAGGGCTGGCTCTTGCCCCATTTGTTTGTAGGGTTACAAATTCCACTTGGACTGAGGCAGAAATCTGCAGTAACTTCCAGACACACCAATAAATATCCCCTGCTGCTATTTTAGAAGTCAGGGAATTTTCTGAGCACAGTCAAAAACGATTCCATAAAATTGGTTAATGATGGATTTGCTGCTATTGAACCAGGCCACTCCCCAGGAGCTGCAAGCTCACTCATTTCCACTCCAGTTTTGTTACAATTGGTTTTTGGGTGCTGTTGAATGAGTTTGATGATTTTGGGTCTCAATTTTAGCCCCATGCAGGTTTCAGAGACAGCCCCAGAACCCAGAGCTGGCCAGCTCAGGCAGAGCAGAGTGAAAAATCACACATGAGGAGCCCATTCTGCACTTTCCTCTGCTTTTTGTTGGCACAGAAAGTTCCTGAATTGTGTGTCATGCCAGGCTTTTCATCCTGGCCAAAACAACCTTTGCTTTTCCACTTGACTCAGTTTTTTTCTCCCAATCATTTCATTATTCAGCCCCCAAAATCTGACACACCAGAGATGTGCTTC
>JAOTQP010000619.1:18588233-18608573 GCA_026413545.1 Cichladusa arquata
GGAAGGAAGGAAGGAAGGAAGGAAGGAAGGAAGGAAGGAAGGAAGGAAGGAAGGAAGGACGGAAGGAAGGAAGGAAGATGCTTCCAGGGGAGCAACCTCTGTGCCTCCTCCTAGACACAGTCACACAGAACAAAGAGAAGGAAGAGCTTGATAATAATAAGCAATTATAATTATAATTAGCACATATTTAGTGCTTTTCATTTCCAAGGCACTGTACAAATATTAGCTAATGAATATTTGGTAGGCAAACATTTTGAGCTTCTGGAAGGATTATTATAAACCATGAAGAAAATACTTTACAATATTTGGCTGACTTTTTTCTCCCTGTTACATTTGCAAGGTTATTATTTGCTACACCTGTAACTTAATCATGGCAAGACATTTTGTATTTCTTATTTTTATAGTATTCAAATACTGGTGTCTTTGATTAGACTTTGAGGATTTGGAGGGTATAGAAATAAGCTCTTTAACGCATTTTTACAAGAAACTAGTGTGAGCAATGTGGACAAACATTGATTTTGTGGGGGCAAATATTTTTGCCACACTTTTCCCACTTGTTTTAGTGGGAATATGAGCAGGTTTGGGTCTGGAGTGATCCTCCCATGTTGTGCTTGTGCTCCCATGTGCAATGACCCAATATCACCAATATCCTGATGTTCTGCCTCAGGCTGAGACGAGGCTCTCCAATCAATTTGGCAATTTTGGGGATGCTGAGCAGCCATTTAGGACAACTGCTCTGGTGGGAAAGCCCAACCCATGGTTGGATTTCTGGAATTCCCACTGGGAGGCTGCAAAAGGTGGAATGGGCACATTCAAAGCAGATCTTTATAGAGATGTCCCAAATCTTGGGGCAGAGACTTCTCTTTTATCATGGATGGAATTGTTTGTGCTTCATGGTGTTGGTGATGAGGAGATGCACAGACACAGTGACTGCACCCAAGAAGATCCAAAAACTCCTTGAAGTTCAACCACAAGTGTTCTCTGAACCAACCCCCCCAGATTTAAATATTCTGCTGTGCACAGCCAGTGAGCTTTTCTTGATGTCTGTAATTGGAGCCATCTTTCCTTGTCTTTCTCTTTGACTTTGAAGTTTGCAAATTCCCTTTTGCAGCACAATTCCATACCAGTGATTCCTGTTTATTTGTACCCACATTGCCACACACCCTTATCTCTTAATAATCAATTCCCTGCTTCCCAAATCTCCCCACTTTTGGCACCTGCATGAAAAGATTTCCTCACATGAAGTGATTTGAGTGTGATTTGAGTACTCAGCTCTCTCTCTCTCTTCCCTCACCTTGTCTGCTCCAGTTTGTGCTTTCAGCTGGCCACTGCATGTACCTTGCTCCTTAAATTCTGCAGATCCTGTGTGATCTCTGTATTACTTTCCCTTCCAATTGCTTCTCCTTGCACAATATGCACTCAGCAGCTGCTTCTGCCACTGCCTCTGAAGGCAGAAGTGATTTCTCCTGCCAATTTTCCACTTTCCTCTCCTCTCAAGGCTTGATCTTGTTGTGTGCTTTAAAGTCAGTAATAATACAGTGCATGTGACATGATACTGAACTGGGGATGGAACGAGCAACACGGAGAGAGCAGCCAAAATATTTAATAACAAACTGGGGTATGCACCAGGCTTGGCAGCCCAGGGGAATCCACAGGGCTGGAAACAACTCCCAGCTCTGCCAAGGGGCAGCCCAGAGCCCAGGAATCAACCAGACAAAAAGGGATTGCATGTGGAACCAGGCACAGAGGTGCATCTGGTTTTGTGACTTTTTCTTTTCATAATTATTTCTGGTTGACCAGAAGTTCAGTTGTTGGCAATTATCACTGCACAGAAAAGTAATTCTCCACATCTTTTTAAGAGGAAACCTGGTCTAATTTGCAGGGATATTTGATATTTTAGAAAAATCAATGTCTTGGGTCTTTGCTTCCTGTCTCAAAGGAGTTTAACACACTTGGAGGGTACAGTCTAAATATTTTACCTCCTGTTTAGGATGTAAAGTTTCAGGCTGGGACAGCTTCTATTCCCCATGGGGAAAATCAAGAATACATTGGAATTTATGTTATTTGGTAGCAATAAGTAGGTTTAGAGTAAATTTTAGAGAAATTCTTCCCTGTGAGGGTGGGCAGTCCTGGCACAAGGTGCCCAGAGCAGCTGTGGCTGCCCCTGGATTTCTGGAAGTGCCCAAGGCCAGGCTGGACACCCTGGGACAGTGGCAGAATGGAATGAATTTTAAGGTCCTTCCCAGCCCAAACCATTCTGGAATTTTATGTTGTGTAAAAACAAGAACACACATGGGATGGAAACTGATTTTTTCTCTGACTTTACATATAAAAATTAGTTTATTCAGTGAATCCCCAGATTGATATAAAAGCTTTCAGGCTCTACACTCCTACAAATAATCTGTCACAAACAACTGAACACTTTATTTTCTATAGGGATAGAACTGAATGCAAACAAAAAAAAAATGTAGCTAACCAAAAAAGTCAAGTGAAAAATCAAACCTAAGTGGTGTGTGCGTGGCTTTTGTGGCTGTTTTAACACATGGATTAATATTTCCCAATATTGTCATTTCTGTGGATGTCACCAATGCCCATATAACGCAAAAAGATCAACCAGAATTAAGGCAGGGATCATCCTTGCAGCATTTCCAGTTCATGGGGAGCACAAAGCACTGTGAGTGCTTAATCAAAAGTGAATTTTCTGAGTGACTTTTGGAGGTCTTGAGGAGCTTTTTGAGTTCCCAGCTCCTGAGATCTCAGTGTCTGCATCTTCACTCCCCACCCACCAGCAGCAGCTCTGGGTGCTGCAGGATCCCCAGACAGGCAGAGAAGGGTTTGTGCTCCAAGGCTGGGGAGTGCAAATCCAGGGAGAGTCACACATGGCAAGCAGATTCCATTCCTCCTGCCAGGAGCCAGGGTCAGGAGCAGCCTGCAGCTTTTCAAAACCTGACAAAAAGGCAAACTTGATTCTTGAACCTGCTGAAAAAGTCCTAAACTGTTTAGATGGTGGGGATCATCAGGCTGCTGCTCAGCAGGGAGCTCTGATTCATCAGCATCAGGGTTTCCCCTCAGCTTTCTGCCTACATCTTCTACTCAGCTTGGCAGGGACATTGTCAGAGAATAAAAGGCTTCTTGCTCGTGTCAAAGGGCTGGCATTCATCAAAATGATAATACTTTTTACCCAGAGCACCTTTTAGATGAGGTTCATGAAGCCTGTAAAGATGATGATAAAGAGAAAAATGTTGCAGGATTTTTTATTATATTTTTGGCACTAAAACTGTTGCTACATGAAATGGGAGATTTTTCTTTTCTAAGTTTCCTTTGGCTTTAACTTTATAAATATTCCTTGGTTAAGTCAGTGGACTGCTTTTCACACAAAGCCTAATCCAAAGCTTGCTAAGGTCAACAGAAAGCTGCTTATTAATTTCAACAGACTTTTGAATCAAGCTCTGAGTGCAAAACTTGCTCCCTGAATCAAACAAAAAGTTTTTGGAACACAAAAGAAAAATTCACACCTTCTAGGATCAAGCACTTCATTAGGAAGACAGTTTAAATTCCAGTAAATCTTCCAGGAATTTTTCTATTGATTTTGGAAAGGTGGTGTGTCCACTTTGAAATATTGAAGGTGTTCTCTGACCAATGATGGGCATTAAAAAGGGGAATTCCCAACCCCCCATGCTGGAGTGATTAATTGTAGGAAGAACAGAGAGTGAAGTTTGGGCACAGTTTGGGCACAGCTGAACTTGTTCCACTGTCTGGGAGCAGCCACCAGAGAGGGCAGAAGAAATTTTGGATTTGGGCTCAGTTATTCATATTTTTGAGTGGCAAGCATGCTCCAGAAAAGTCCAGTCTAAAAAAATTATAGATGTATAGGAAAGCTTTGAGAAAGGGGGAAAAGTGACGTGCAGAAAAGATGAATTATTCCAGTATTTTTTACTGCTAGAGGTGCTCATTTCTCAGCATCAGGGAGAAAGCTCATGGAATGTCTCTGCCTCTTGCTTAGCACCAAACTGGACAGGGTTGAGTCCTCCCCATTGGCCAAGAGCAGCAACAGAAAGAGAAATTAGGGGCTTTTGGGGATTTCTCCCCCACCTGTGCTCCCAGATCAGCTGCTCCTGGTGCAATCCAACACATCCCACACTTCCATCCACTCTTCCTCCAAGATAATGAGACCTTGGACCTTCTAAAGGAGCTGAGATTTCAGTGAGGGTTTAGAGGGCAGCAAAACCTTTCATGGGCAAATGTCTCATTTGCATTTCCTAAGTTCACCTCCAACCTCGGATATCTGCTCTCTGCAGGCCAAAGCCACAGAGGAGAACAGGGGCCACTGGAAGCCAAAACTCACAGAATTGGCAATTATCCAACTGTGACTCACACTTCTGGTGTCCATACAAGCCCATGAATCACACTCCCTTACTGTAAATATAATTCCCCATAGAGCTGGTGGTTAATTTTGTGAGCCCCAGGGAGCTTGGAATGAGATCTTTGGGGTCCTTTCCAACCCAAACCATTCTCTGATCCTGCAATCTCCTCTGTAACTGGGATTCAGTCCTGGCCCACTCCATTCCAAATGGCACAACCTTGCAGGGACAATATTAGGAAACCTGATTTAAACACCCATTAGCTTAAACTTCCTTAAATACAGAGCTGTTTGCTTTTAATTAGCTCTCTATATGCCTGCCCACATTTGCAAAGGCACAGAGGGCAGTGTCTGCTGAGGTCCTGAAAAATGGCATGAAAATAAAAAATAAAAGACACAATTAGTCTCATTAAAGATGGACCTCTACCCCCAGCTCCTGCCTCTGAGCTTCCCAAGCTCTCCCAGGCTGTCTGGGGAAGGGAAGTGCTCTGAAGTGAGGATTTCCAGGGAATATGTCCTTACCAGCAGAAGGAACAAGTTCATCCTTCCCAAAGACAGAGGAATTGCTTCTCAGCATGCTCAAGGATGATGGAGGACTCCAAAGGAACACTAATAAATAACACCAAAGGAACCACAACTGGAATGTGAAAAACCCCTGGGGAATCCAGGAGCTGGTGAGCATAAAGCTGGTCTGAATTTATCCTGTAGTTTATCCCCCAAACCTTGTCCTCCAGAGGGAAAAACCTGTGACAGAATTACCTGAATGAGCTCCTTGATCTTTCTTGGCTTCCTCCAGCACAGCCTTGCAAACCTTGGCTGGGATTGCCAAGGGAACAGCATAAGAGAGGGCTCAGCTTCTCAGAGGGGATGGATATCTGCATTTCCCTCGCTAATAAATCACTCAGCCAATCCGAATTATCTGTTCTGTCACATATCTCCCAGCCTCCACGAGGAGATATTCACACAAAAATATTTTAAAATACAATTTTTCAGTCACTTTCTTTATTACAGCTTAGAACTACAAATATTTATTGCTTCGCTCACTCCACTCTGCATCTGACATTTCTCCTGCAGTTTTGTTTTTCTGACTTTCCTGCTTCTCCCAACCCAGCCTCTCACTGGGCAGCCTTTGGAAATCATGGGATAAAGTGAAATAAAGTGAAATAAAGTGAAATGCAGCGCTGCTGTTTGGGGAAGGAAGCCTAAAAGCTTTCCAAAGCCAGCAGCCTGGTGCCTCAGTGGATGAACACTGGCATTTGGCACTTTGTAATGGGTTAGGAGCCTCGAAATTTATTGTAAACTTAACGCAGCTTTACAGCCTATCTTCAAAACATTTACACAGCCAGTAAAAGATGATGGATATTTTCAGAGCACTCCTCTTCCCCAGCAGTTCCTGTTGCTGTAACCCTGCACAAGCAGCAGTGATTTGAAATATATTATTGATGTATCTTTGAAGATTTGTTATCTGATCCCTCATGTTTATTGCTGTTATGCAACTGGCTCCTGAGTGTCCTCTTCTGTGAGGCAGGGGTGAGGAGATAGCATCAGGGTGATTGTTATTTGTGTTATTGGTGGGAGAGGCAGCAGCCCAGCAGGGCTCCATTGATTTAGATCCCAGACAAAGGCTCGGGATAACAGAGCAGCTGCTCTTTACATTTAACTTTTTAAATAAAACAGGGGAACAAGAGCAGAAAGAAAGCGATACAGGAGATAAACAAGCAGCAGAGAATGAAGTGCAGGGGAGAGGGATGTGTGTCTGCACCTTACAGATAATGAGAGCCATACTTTGCATTTAATGGCAGCCTCTCAATTGACTCCTCGTGATGGAAGGCTGGAGAGGTGAGTGAAGAGCAACATAATGAGATTCCAGTGCAGAAATCCAGCTTGGGAAGGTGGGCACTTACAGGAAGGTTGGCTCTTTTATGACTATTGGATCCTGGATGTTTTGCTACTCCACACCTTCAATCTGATTTCACCCAAAATGTGTTTATGGATTACATGGCTCAGGCATTGCTCTCTTTGCCTTATTTATTCCCTCTAAAGCCAAGAGCTGGGTCAAACTTCCAGTGCAAAGCACAATGGATTTGCTGTTAGTGCTGATTTTAGCAGAGGCTCAGGATGTTCCCCAGCTGAGGTGAGCAGAGTTACCTCTGCAGGAACATCCTGCTGGAGCACAGCAGCTCCTAAAGGATAACTGAGTGTGAATGGAGCAGGATCTTCTCATCCCAGAATGAGCTGGCAAGAGCAGGGAGAAGGAGAATCACCAAATGTTCAGAGAGAGCAGCCAGAGCAGAGGCTGGGTGGGAGAAACACTAAATTCTCCTTTAGCAGGGAACTCCACGGGAGAGCAGCAGTGGCTTTACAAAGCCTGACCCAGCTGAGCTGTCCTGATTTCCTTACTCATTCTGGAGAGTCCTTCACGCCTCCATACCCTAACTGGGCTTTCAGCTCCTGACAATTTGCTCAGTGGTTCTCAATTCAGGTTATTTCCAACACTTAGTGCAGATGCAATTGCAGCTTTCAGCACCCTGAACTGTTGGAGATGCTCACTCCAGCACTGCTCCAACCCATCAACAACCCAGTGCTGGAAATTAAACAAATTCCAGACACAATAAAAGCAGTTCTGTGCCTTGTCTGCACCTGCACTGCTGCAAACGTGAGCAGAGGACATGCTCAGCTTTCATGGGAGCTTTGCTCAGCAGGGAAAGAAATGTTTTAACCCCTTAGATCCCTGGAAGTGTCCAAGGCCAGGCTGGACAGGGCTTGGAGCAGCCTGGGGTAGTGGAAGGTGTCCCTGCCCATGGCAGGGGTGGCACAAAATTGTCAATTGTCAATTATTTGTCAATGTTCCTTCTAACCCAAACCATTTTATGATTCTAAGATCCTCTTCTATTTGGAATATCTGTTGTATTTATGTGTAGGAATGCACTGTCATGTTTCCCAACACTGTGCAGTGCAGTCCACAGTAAGCCCTTGGAGCTCTCCCTCAGGCTTTCCACAGAATGCACCCCTTCTCTTTGCTGTAGGTTTCTATTTTTATTATCATTTCAAAGCATGGGCATGAAAAATCTCAGATATCCCAAAATGCTGCTGTAGCCTTTAGGTTCCCAGGCATAGATTAATCATACCTATAAATAACCTGAATTATATCTGGGCAGGATATATATATTTATACATATATAGGTATGTCTGACAATGCTCTGTGTTAAAAATAAAAAGCTCTTCATTTTGTGATTCCTTAGAATCACAGAATCTTAGAAGAGTTTGGGTTGGGAGGGACCTTAAATCCCACCCAGTGCCACCCCTGCCATGGCAGGGACACCTCCCACTGTCCCAGGTGCTCCAGCCCCAATGTCCAACCTGGCCTGGGACACTGCCAGGGATCCAGGGGCAGCCACAGCTGTTCTGGGAGCCTGTGCCAGGGCTGCCCATCCTCACAGGAACAATTCCTTCCCAATTTTCTATCTGAACCCACTCTCTGTCAATTTGAACCCCTTCTCCCTTGTTCTATCACTCCAGTTCTTAATGAAGATTCTTCTTCCTCACAGCTCCCTTCGAATGCTGGAATGCTGCTATTCCTTCCTTTATTGCATTCTGTCGTTCCTTCTTTTATCCATTCACATCTTTAGGACCAATACCAAACATCCCCAACCTCTGGGTATTTTTATTCTATTTACCCCCAACAGGTGACATTTGAATTTTGGCTTTAATTGTGGCTGATTCTCCTCTCAGAGCTGCCAGGGTTCATGGCTGAGCTGCACAGGACACCATGCTCCACCAACAGCCCAGAGCTGTCAGGACACACTTGGATTTTACAGAAAATCACTTTTCAGGCAGAGCAATCACATCCTCAAGATTTGGGATACTCAGAATTTAATTCACAAACGCGTGCCCAATAAATATATTTATGCTGGAGACTATTACCACAAAGTGATACATTAAAATAATCATCACACAAGAAATTAAAGTTCAGTCTGGTTCTATACATTTGCAGGGTGGAATCTCTAAGCTTGTATGCAGATCTGCGTGTGCATAAATTCTGTCCCAAATTAGATCTGATTTTCAGCACGTCTTTACCATTCCTGTGCTATTTTTAGTTCTCTGGGTGTTGTAGTAATAGGGATGCATTTAAAATATGATGTTAAAAACAGAAATGATGCCTTAGCCACCATCTAAGTTCATAATTTTTTTTCTAATTGCTTTGAATTTTAGAAAAATATTTAATGTTCAGTGGTGGAGCAGATGGAGCTGTGAACACTTTGCTTCACAATAATACACTTTGGTTCTGGCTGATGCTGGTGCTTTGTTTCTTTGTTAGCTCATTAAATAAACCTCAGGCTGGAGAAACAAGAACTTTACTATTTTCCAAGAATTTCAGGTTCTGAGGCAGACTAAGCACTATTCAGGGACATGTGTAGAGAAATTATTGACAATCTGGGATTATGCTGCAGTGCTGCTTTAAGGAATAAAACCTGACATGAGCAATCGACTTGAAATTCAAAGTCACCTAAAAAGTAGATTTTCTGTTTAGTCCCATTTCTCCTGCTGGTCAGTATAGAGAGATTTGCTAATTTTGTATTAAATCTGGAAAATTTTACCAAGAAAAGACAGTTCAATTCACCTAACTTGATTTTTATTTCAAATAACAATTGCTGTGGTTACCTTAATGTGATGACCTGGGCAATTTTTAGCCTCTTTGGAAATTCTGGTAATTCCTAAGGTATCTACTGGGCCTCTACATGTTTGAATACATGAAATTAAAAAAAAAATATTCATAGATTCCATAAAATACTCCAGAACACTGCTGATCACAAGCCGCTGATCTGTGGCAGAGAACTTTGTGTGTTTATTTAAAACTCCTCAACAGTTATGAACTTCTGCCACAAATTCCTGCCAGGAGCTCTGTGGAGACATCAGATTGAGCTTTTCATCCACCAGCTGGATGAGTTTCTTCATCCCATTACTGAAATCCCATGGATTTCAGAAATAAGGGGAACATTTCCAAGTGTGAGGTCCATTTTAGGGATAAAAACATTGATTACCCAGCAGATGGGTGCTGCTTTGGTTTTACATTGGAAAGAAAACCTGTGGATCAATTTGCTTTTTGTTTCTCCCAGTAGAAACTTTGGGCTGTTTAATTAAAGGCCTCATTGCCCCATCATTAAATTCAAAGAAGCAGATCTAATGCAAGCACTTAAATGTAATGTCACTTATTAGTCTTTAATGACGAGAAACATCCTTTCTCCAAAGAGCAGCTGTAGGAATAGTGCCCATGTCACCCACAAAATTATAGATTATGGAGAGCATTAATGTGCATTTAATGACTGTGAAAATATTCCTTTCTGCAAAGGGCTGTGCTCTTCCTTGTTCAGCTTCACTCGTGAGGGAGGTTAATTAAAGCCAGAACATCACAAATTCTGTAGCACTTCAGGTCATTCATCTGTACCAAAGTGGAACAGAATTCTGCAAAATCTCCCTGACAGGGTTGACATAAAACTGTCTGCTCCAGTGCCTGGGAGAGATCCCTGGGCTGGGAACTCTGCTCAGGATCCAACATCCCCCAAATCTGACATTAAACACGAGATTTATCAAACCTTCCACGGATTATTCTTTGTAAATATATCTATATTTGTAGACAGAGATATAGAAAGTGTTTCTCTGGTGCTGGGGGTGAAAAAGAACCATGAGATGGCCAAGAAACCACAACCTGGAGATTTTTTGGGACCCTCCAGGTGGGTGGTAAAACACCTAAAGGTCAGAGAACCAAGGAAGAGCTGGGCTGGCCAAGGGATGGGGGAAGGCAAGGCAAGTGCAGCAACTTCCATTTCTGGGTTATTTTTTCAATCAAAGATGGCCACAAATTCAAAGCAATTTGTCACTCACGGTGCCTTGTGAAGAGCTTTGAGGTTTATGAATGGAAAATATTAAATAAAGCTAAATAATACATATTTTAATATGGATATATGCTTAGACAATATGGAAATGAGGTGGGAGAGTAGAAAATGTGACAGCTGAGTAGATAAACACGGACTTGTGTTTTCATTTACAAAGACCTCTGGTATATAAATGCTAATTTTTGCCTGCATTATAAGGCTGTGAATTCCAAAGAGAGATTCCAGCAGTCTGATGGATTATCCAAGTGTGTGTTGCTGAACCCAGTCCTCCATGGGCTGTGCCAAGCGTTTCCAAAGGCAGCTGCACATCCCAGAGCTGCCCAGCTCTCCTGAGATGCCACAGGGCATCAATCAGGGCATTCCCAGTCCCTGGGCACAGTCCACCACGGCTTGAGCAGCCAGGATTTTTTCATTACAGCTGAGCAAATCTGTTTCCTCTATGACACCTCCATCAAAATCCAGGATTGAAACCATTCTTGTTTTATTTCCCTCCATAAAAGCTTGCCTGAAGTGGACTTGCAGCCACCCTGTAAAGGCTGAAGTGTTTCCTAAAGCTGTACTCTACTAAAGAAGCACATCAAGGTGTTTCCAGCTCCTTGTAGCTCATTCCTGTTTACTCTTTTCTTACCTGCAGCTTTTCTTAAGTCACTGCTGGGCAAGAAAGGGCCTGAGACAAAAGTTTTAGGGGTAGATGGATGGAGCAGGGGTGTAACATTTCCTCTTCCCTTTGGATTGTGGGAGAGGGTTGTGATTATGATTATGACAATGATGAGATTATGAGAGCTGGGAACCTGCTCTCCTCATCCTCACCCTGCTCAGGAACAACCTCACACACAGGGACAGAGTGCAGGACACTCAGAGGGGACATTTCTGCCTCACATCAAACATGACAGAAGCATTGCAGCTCTTTGTCAATGGAAGATCCTATTTTCCCTTTTTTCCCCTCACTAATTTCCCCCATCTCTTTTATTGAAATTCAGTTTTATTTACATCTTTGTGTGCCTCGTATCTTAAGTGAGCAATGAAAGCACAAAGTTGTCAGGCAGAATATGAGACACTGAAATAAATGGTTTTCTTAGGGAAAAAGCCCACAGTGCAAAGCCAGCCCCCCTGGAATTCCTCTTTGGGAAGGAAGCAGAGGAATGTGTGTAGATCATTATGAGCCTGTTGAATGTTTCACTAAAGTGGAGCAGGAAAGCAGGGCCTTGCTCCTGAATGAAGGAAATCACTTTTCTGGAGGTTTTGTTACAATTTGTGCAGCTGCCCCAGTCCTGCAGAGCTGGTGCTCGGCTCTTCCCAGGGATCCATCCCAGGAGGTGATTTGAACTGGGACCAATCCAGGTGTCCAAAATGGATTTGGCTGTTCCAAACCCCCTCTCAGTGATGCTGTTCAGGCCCAAAACTCCCCCTGCTCTGCCCTGCAGACTCAGCCCCTGGGCTCTGGGGAACCTCAGTGGCTGCAGTAATGCCGCTGATCACCTTTCCCTTTCCAGGGCTTTCAGTTCCGTGCTGTAAAATTAAAAGGAGCTTTTCAAGATCTGCACATAAAAAGCCCACTGGGTCTGTTCTGCCTTCTGAAGGAGTGTGACTGAAGGCTTATTTTCCCACTCTGTTATATCTCTCCCTCTCTAAAACCTCTTCCCCCCAATTTCTCATTTTTGTCTCATCCTTACTCTGCTTTACTCATCTTTAAAATTAATTTTGTGTAAGCCTTTCTGCCAGTCCCCACTCTGGATTTTTGCCTTGTGCCTGATCCCTCAATAACTTCTTGGGTTATGAGAGTTTTCTTTGCTCATCTGTTGGCTTTTAATTGTGGATTCAGAGAGACTAATAATGAGGTGCTGCCTCTGAACTACCCAGGGTGAGTTCATCAGCTGCTTGCCTGATGTCCTGGAGGGTGTTTGCATTCAGCATTTTCCACGTTGTAAAACTCAGCCCTGGTTAATGGGAAAATTGTGTCTTGAGTTGTAGAGATGCTAATGGAAATGGCATCGCTTGCCACGAGATATTCTAATTTATGACTCTCTTTAAAGAACATACTTGCCAATTAGTGTCTTTATTAGAATACTTACTTTTATCATTTGAAAATATGGCTCTTAATTGGGACCAGCTTTGCCTAAGGGAGAAACAATTGTTAATAAATAAATGAATAAACCAAGGCTCTCCATCAGTACCCGTGGAGGGAAGCAGCTCATCCCATATAGACACCCTTATAGATCATACTACTGATTATTCTTAAACTCCTTCAATTATTGAGAAAGACAATTTCATCCAACTTTATATTGTCTTCCTGGGAAAAATATAGGCAGGATATTGGAATCTGCTTGTTTATTAAAGCAAGTAGCTCATTAGGCATAATTAAGACCTAAGAAACAAGAGCATTAAATTTTTATACCTCACCATCAGCCCAATAGCTCTAGGAAAGGCAAAAGCACCAGAGCTGTTCCATTAGTAAATTGATCAGGTCAGTGTGATTAAGGTGCCAATTTTGTTAGAATATGAACAGAAGATGAGGACTGTTTAGTTGGTTTTCACTTCAAAAGTGTGGTAAAGAAACTGTTTAAGAAGAAGAATTTAATAGGACTGAAAACCCAGTGAAGGGACAGGTCTGAAGCAGAATGTGGCTCAGGATGGCAAAGTGGGGACATCACAGTGTCCTGTGCTTGTCACATCTCTGTCATTGGGACTCCTTCTCCAGTGGGTGGTGACAAGTCAGAGCAGGGGAGTTACAGCAAAATAAAGATAATAAAGTGAGGGATTGTCCTGATCTGCACTGGGACAGCCTCACCCCAAGTCCTGGGAGCAGCTCTGGGCACAATAAAAAATCTAAAGCTGAGGGAGAGTGTCCAGAGGAGGGACACAGTGTTTGATCACAAACACCTGCTTGCCTGACACCCAAAGCATGTCCAGTTTGAAATAAATAAAGAAATAAAAGCAGGCAAATGAGGTTAGCAGTCAAAGACATCAAACCAGCAGCGCTGTTCTCCCATTTCCACACGGCATTGTGCCTCAAATTATCTCCCAATCCCACCTGCTCCCAGATCTTTACAGCCTGCCCATCCTCTCTCCCATGACTGCTCCATGGAAAAGGAACAGATGGGGCTGAGAACAATCCAAACCAATAAATGGGGTAGAAAGTGCCTCCAGCCTTTCTGAGCAGCGTTTCTCTTTGCAAGGATTTTCCTTTTCCCCCTCGTTTGCAAAAACAAACCTGCAGGAACACGAGCTGTGAGGGGCTTCAATTCCCAGCTCCACCAAAGCACAGGCACACACACACACACAAAAACCTGCTTTAGATGTTTTTGGGCAGAGGCTCAGCTCCCTTCCACGGGCTTTGCTGCTGCTTTTAATCTGCTAATTGCCTGATCAATATCGCTATTTGAAACTCCTATGAAAATATAAGTTTCTACACGTAGGGAATGTATGGATCCTCTGGCTGTGCTGCAGGACTCCAGCAGCAGTAATTTCTGTAATTAGGCTGCTTTTCAAATAAAGGCCAGTGCCATGGATACAGGACTAAGATAAATTATGCCCAGGATAAGCTTATATTTTGCTGCATGCACTTGCCCTTTCTGTGCTCCTGTAAGGAAAGCCTGAATAAACATCTTTTCTCCTCCTCCTCCCAGCCCATGGCACATCTGCGTCCTCTCTAAAGCTCTTCCCTTTCCTTAGCACTCCATACCCTCCATCAGAGGTGACCTTACTCTTGTCCTTTAGAAATTATTCTTTTCTTCTCAATGCTTTTTTTTTTTCATTTGCGGATTAGTTTACAGAATGAAATTAGGCAAAAAAGCAAAGGAAAAAATCATGATTTTCCAGTGAATGTAATCCCCCAAAAAGCAAGATATGAATAAAAGCATGCAATATCAAGAAAAGGATGCCCTTGAATTTATTTTTTAGCCTTTTCAGTTATTTTAGATCATCTTATTAGAGCTTATTCTAATAATTTCTTGTCAGTGTCAAGAAAGAGAATATAGAAAAATGAAGGATTTATTTATGATATAATTACACGGCTATCTCAAAAAAGCATCATCACTGCCAGAGATATGCAGCTCATCAGCAGGAATTTGAGCAGAGAAATCGAGTATTTTTATATTTTTTGTGGACTTGGGTGCCAGCAGAGCCCCACCCCATTGACTTTAGGCTTGCCAGTGAACTCGGGCTACAAAATCTGGGTCGCTCCAAGCATGGAATTTGTCCCAGGATCAGCTCTGTGAGGGGCACAAGGGGCAGGCAGGAGTTTTCCCACTGGAATCTGCCCCTGCTCTGGCTGCTGGGGGGTCAGCAATGTGACAGGGAGAAAATCACAGAGATTAGCCAGAGCTAAGGCAGCTGAACTTTGCAGTTCAATTTGTTTCAATCTTCACGTGCTTTGTTTTTCATGGTAAATATGATTTAGCACAAACCACAAAAATCCTTGATAGAGACACTTGTGGACCTTGTTTTAAAAATCTGTTTCCCATACATGTTTATAATCCTTATTGCTTTATATTTTCCATAAAATATCAAACTTCAGTGAGAGAAAACAGTGGTCATGACCACTGTGTGGCCAGAGATTCAGTACAGGTGAATGCACAAGGGTCTCAGTCTAATGAGCCACAATTCCCAAAGTCCCACTAATTTCAAAATATGCCAAATATTTCCTTTTATTGAAGATCTTTACATCTGAATTTTTTTGTTTGTTTGTTTTCTGTTTTAACCACATGACTTTATGGAATGAGTCTGTTCAAAACAGACCCCAGGAAAATGAGTAAAAGCTAAAAGTGACAAATGATGTTGATCCCTTTCAACTTTAAAGCATTTGAATCAGAAGCTGCCACACAGCTCTGTTCAAGGTCCAGCTGTATTTTTGATAGGAAACGTGTTTTGATTCAGGAATTATTTGTAGGCTTCATTAAAATGTAAATTGCTCCATGAAGAAATCTAAAGGAGATTGAGTCCAAAGATATGTAAATATTCAAATGTAATTGGGGTTCAAGCCCTACATCTCTATTTCTGCCTGAACAGTTCAAACAGAGAAGAAGGTTTTCCATCCTTCTCCTTGAAATCCAACAAAATTTCTCACAGAATCCTTGAATGGTTTAGATTGGAAGGGACCTTAAAGATCACCCAGTTCCAGTCCCCCTGGGTTTACCTCCAAAAACAGACCTGAGGCATGAAATTCAATAAATAATCATAAATTGGCAGACCTGGAGGATTGGAAGAGGAGGGATAAATTCAGTGAAATCAAGATGTAAATCAAGATGTACTTTGGGTAACCCATCCCCAGTGCCTGCTGCAGTTAAAGGAATATTTGTGAGGTTCATTCTCTTTCTCTGTGCCAGGACTGTCACCCTGGGCTGGCCCCAGCACCCCCCCTTCCATCCCTGCAGCTCAGATCCCCTCCAGCAGCAGAGAATGGAAAATTTGGGAGCCAGGATCCCTTCCTGCCTCCCTCCCCCATCTGCCAGCTGAATCTTTACAAATTATTTCAAATACTTACATTCAATTCCCCATCTGTAAACTGGGCAGGAATACTCCTTGCAGGGATGGATGAAAGGAAAAGAGTCTATTCATGACTGGGGTGTATTTGGACACATTCATGCCAGCAGAGATGGCTTGGTGGAAGATGTATTTATCCTCCTAAATGACTTCTCTGACTTCTGGACATGAAATCCCAGGCACAGCCCCTGACCCTGTGCCTGCAGGTGCTCACAGGGCCAGCCCAGCGAGGATGGACACAGAAAAACCCACTGTCATCCTTGGAAATCTGCTCCAGATTTCTGTAACAGTGACAAATCCTTTTGCTTAGTACTTTCTGAATTATTTTCAGCTGTTTCCAGTCTTGTGTATCAGTAATTTCCTGTTATTAACATGTGATGAATCCAGTGCTGGAAGGTGAAATCCACACGATCCAAACATGAGCTGCTTCATCCTGCACAGTGCTGACACTTTTATAGTATCAAAAATATCTGAGTAATTACAAAACATACATGAATATAATGAAAACATACATTAATATAATGGCAGGTCTTGCTTATAGCCAGGGTACTGTTGAAGAACAGACTTTCAATAATCACTTTTTTACACAGTGCTTCCCCCAGAAATATTTTACGAGCTTAATCAGGGCAGGCAGTGAAAAGATCACCTTCAACTCATTGTAGAAATATGAAAGATCAATAGAAGAGGTTGTTGTTTGAACTCCCCCATCACCTGAGCCCTCCAGATGAGCATCTCCCTCCCCAGGTGCACAAACACAAATCAACACTTCAGGGGGAGGCTGAGAGCAAGCAGAGCTGTGCTGGGAGAACAGCCTGCCCTCTGTGAGCAGGGAGCTGCTGCTCAGATAAAAAAGGCAGAGCTGTAACACTCCTTGCAGTGCCTGGAGAGTGGGGAATGAGCTGTCCAGGTGAAGTGGTGGCAGGTGCTGTCAGGTGCTGCTGCTCTGATGGAGACATTGCAGTGCCTGTGATGCTCCAACCCCCCAGCCAAGGTCACTCAGCCCTTTGGTTATTTGCTGAGGAAGTGCTGGTCAAGCAAACAAAAGGGGTTTGGAGCAGATTCACCAGATGCACCCCATTTATCTTGGAGTTCTGCACCTTCCCTGCCTGGGTGCTGCACTTCTGGGGACACCTTGGAGCAGGAAGAATTCCCAGCGAGGCAGGGGCATGGGAGGGATGCTGGAGGGGGAGGAAGGACCCTGGGAGAGGAAACTCAGGGAGAAAACTGTGCTTGGAAAACTGAAAAAAGGCTGGACACACACAGGTGGGAGGTGGGGCTGCTTTCCCTCAACACCCCAGAGCAAGGAGGTTCTCCAGCCAGAGAATTACCTGGGTCTGGGTTTGTCAGCAAGGAAATCAGGCTGGGAAAAAATCCCAAGATTTAAATGTGAAACAATAAAACAACCCAGAAAATCACCCCATTCATAAACCTATGGAGGTTTTCAAAGCCACTGACAGATACCTGATGATGGAGCTGCTGTGAAGCCTACTACATTCAACACCTTTTTACCTGCCTTTTTTCACTAGGGATTGAAAACCTGCACGAAGAGAACAATTTCAGCACAGATTAAGAAAAGGAGGTCATTCTTTTGGAAAAGTCAAACATTGACTTTTCCAAAGTCAATTGCTCACCTCAGCTTTGTAGGAATGAGGTTCTGGGACAGTCAGGGGGGAGGCACAAGGAGACCCAGCAGGGCTGATGTATTTGGTGTATTTGGTGACAGAAGGGAACAGGATTTTGATGGTCCTGCTGGAGAGGAAAAGCAAAGGCTGATGTGGAAAATGGTAACAGGGAAAATTTAATAGTCCACTTGCCTTCCTGGAGCTGTTGCACAGGCTGCAAAGAGTCCCTGTAGGATGAAAAAAAGGCAAAATACCCTCCCTAAGTGCCTTCATAGAGGCTTGGACCATCCAGGCCTTTTTAAACTTGTCTCCATTTTTCAGAAAGCTCTCCCTAATTCCATTACTAGTTATTCACAGGGGCATTAAAAATGGATATCACTCCATGAGAAGGAGATTCCTCAAGTGAGGTCTGTCTCAGCCTACAGGGTTCATTCTTTATGAAAACACCTGCACCACACCCAGCCCTCAGGACAGGAAACAATTTCAGCCCTTGGGGCTGCATGAGGACATCCAAAGGAAAAAAGGATAAAGAAGTCTGAAACAAAGTGCTGGCAGCTCCTTGTTAATGGCAGCTAATTTTAGGGGCATTGTTTGCATGGTGATCCCAGGCTGTAACTCTGTGTTGTTAACTGATGTGTCAGCCCTCCAGAGCTGCACCTTGCCATTATTTTATTAATCACCACCAATAAACCAAATTTCTGTGGGATTTAATTACTGGAGCCATTTGTTTTCTTTACTTGTGTTTGGGGGACAAGGCTTTTGAGGAGGATGAGAGTTATCCCTTACTCATAGCATATGTTTTTCTTTAAAATCTGAATTGGGCAAATTTCATTAGAGTATTGTTGCAGTATTCACATCAATCAAGTTTCCACTTAGACTGAATTAAATTGTCATTGTGTGGGTCTTTGGGTTTTATAAAGAAATCGGGTGAAATTCACTAATTTGATGGAATATTTTAAGGAGACAGTGGGGACAGGAGCAAGAAATTCCACAGAAAATGCAAGGGAGAATCAAAACAAAAGCTTAGCTATGTGTCTTTGATATGTTGACAATTCCCAAAGCTCAAGGTAACCTTTCTCTGCAACACTCCAGGGTTTCCCTTTATTACTGTCTTTTTTACTACAAGACCAGTTTTATGCTTCAAGTGCCTTTTCTGGTGAGCAAAACCACAAAGAGCAAAAGAAGCGAAGGAATATAATGAGCTGGGGAAAGACAAGCAGCAAAAAGCAGATCCCCCCACCACAGTGGAGACCCAGGAAAGGTGACAGTGGCACTGAAGTCCTGCCTGGGCTGATTCAGGGTGGGACTCTGAGGTGGGTCATGGGCAGGAAGGGATCTGCTCTCTGGCTGTGTCAAGGTTTCTATGGAGATACTTAGGCTGCCATTTTGATGTTTTAGTCTCTGCATTCCCATTGCTTGGGAAAACCAAATTTGTATTTTAAAAAACCAAATCTGTATTTTAAACCCAAAAACGTCCTTGTTAATCCATTCTTGATGCACCAAACAAATCAGTTGGAAGGCCTAGAGGATTTAATTTGATGGCTGCCCATATCTCAAAATAAATATCTCAAAATAAGTACTGTTCAGATTTAGTTGGGAAGTGTCCAAGGAGGGGTTGGACAGGGCTTGGAGCAGCCTGGGACAGTGGAAGGTGTCCCTGCCATGGCAGGGGTGGCACTGGGTGGGTTTAATGTCCCTCCCAACCCAAACCATTCCATGATTCTCTAAAGAGCAAACAGAACCACCAAGAGGAGGTTCAAAGGCTTGGAGCAATGCACTGAGCTCTGTTTTCCAGCTTTCTGGACTCCTTGCACTCCATGGAGTGCTTGATGGTTCTGATTTTTAGCTGATTTATTTTTACAGCCCAAACTTCACCCATATTTTTAGGAGGCATTTTGCAGACAGACCGAGGAACCTGCACATGCTCTAAGCACAATAAACTGTTCCCAGAAACTCTCAACACAATCGACTTCTGACAAAGACAGATTGGTTTCTTGGATTTTAGGAGGCAGGGGGATTTTTGTTCCAGTGCAGAGCAAAACCAGGTCTTGAAAGGTTTGCCAGGCAGAAGCATTGCCAGCTGAACACCAAAAGAGGTTTTGTTTTAGCTGCAGTGGCTTTGTGAGGCTTGGCCATACAAACAGCTCCAGGTGATGGGCAGGTGAGCATGAGAGCAGTGCCTGCCTGACCTTTGAGTTTTGTTTTTGTGCTATCTCTGGGTTGTTGCCTTTTAATAAAGTAAAAAAAACCAAACCAGTAGATGTTACCAATATAAACAGCAGCAGTGGAAAGGAGAAATATCCTCGCTCGAGTTTTGAGCTCTGACTTTTTCACAGTCCCCATGCCAATCCAGGCAAAGTGCATTTTGGAAGTGTTCCCAGAGTGCCTGGGTGTGCTGGCACCCTGTGTCACAGGTACAGATCACCCCAAACTCAGCAGCCTCACCTGCAGCAAGGGCAGAGTTTGCTGTGCTCACTGACCCTCACCATCTCCTGCCTCTGCCTGATGCTGTGACAGTGGGAAGAGGGTAGAGAAGCTGGAAATGTGCTAATTCAGGACCCTAAAAGGTGTCCTAGAAAATGTAAAATAAACAGAAAATCATTCCCAAAGGAATGCAGCCCTCCTGTTTTGCTTCTATCTCTTCCTTTTACTGCTGTATGTTCTGCTCCAAGCATAAAGCAGAGCAAACATATGTTGAGAGATGCTGCCTATTTATAAAGTAAACACTGACAAGAAGCAGAAAACAAAAGATAAATGAAGAACATGTTTTGCACACTAATCAAGTTGTCTTAGTTGAGAAGGTGGCGAATATACAACAGCACAGAGTTTTTAAAGGTCCAGCCGAGGTGTTGGAAGGGGATTGTGCCCCCGTGCCCAGGTGAGACCCCACCTGCAGAGCTGTCCCTGCACAGGAGGGACCTGGAGCTGCTGCAGAGAGCCCAGAGGAGGCTCCAGGATGAGCAGAGGATGGAGCAGCTCTGCT
>JAOTQP010000619.1:18630044-18642494 GCA_026413545.1 Cichladusa arquata
GAACACCCTGCTCCATCACCTGGGATAGGGCAGAGCTCAGGGAACACCCTGCTCCATCACCTGGGATAGGGCAGAGCCAGGAGAACACCCTGCTCCATCACCTGGGATAGGGCAGAGCCAGGAGAACACCCTGCTCCATCACCTGGGATAGGACAGAGCTCAGGGAACACCCTGCTCCATCACCTGGGATAGGGCAGAGCCAGGGGAACACCCTGCTCCATCACCTGGGAACCAGGGGAACACCCTGCTCCATCACCTGGGATAGGGCAGAGCTCAGGGAACACCCTGCTCCATCTCCTGGGAACCAGGGGAACACCCTGCTTTGTGGTTTGGGACAAGGCAGGACAATTCTTTAGCTGGGTAGGGGATTTAACACCTATAACCCAAGTTGCTGCACTATAATTTTCTCAGCATCCCTAATTCTCAGGAATTGACACAAAAATGCATCAGATTTCTCTGTGGAATATCGTGTCACTGTCAGGATCCTGTGCCCAGTGTCCCCCCTGCTTTCCCTGCTGCTCCACCCGTTCTTTTCCCTGTTTCCTCGCCCAGCCCGGTGCAGCAGCTCCTCCCACGTTTTGGCTGACAGGTGCAGGGTTTGTGGCTGGCTCAGCATCACCCTCTGCCTGCTCCTCCCCAGCTCCCTTGGCTCCCTCATAGAATCATCAGGAGAACCAGAGGATTCCTGTGCTGCATCCAGCACATTCCCAGTCCCTGACAGAAAGTGCTGATTATCCGTGAGGAATGATTTTAACCCTTGCAGGGATGTGTCCCTGAGCAGTGCACACACAGCCTGCCCAGGGCCAAAAGGGGCTCCAGGAGAGCTGGAGAGGACAAGGGATGGAGGGACAGGACACAGGGAATGGCTTTCCACTGCCAGAGGGCAGGATTAGATGGGATATTGGGAATAAATTCCTTCCTGTGAGGGTAGGGAGGGGCTGGAATTCCCAGAGCAGCTGTGGCTGCCCCTGGATCTCCGGAAGTGTCCAAGGCCAGGTTTGGAGCAGCCTGGGACAGTGGGAGGTGTCCCTGCCCATGGCAGGGGTGGATTGGGATGAGTTTTAATGCTCCTTTCAACCCAAACAATTCCATGATTCTTTGATGATCTCTGCTGCCACAACATTTTCATATCCCAACCCTTCCCATGGAATATGAAATTATCACATCCCACATTGTTCCCCCTTGGCAAAAGCAGGTGTGGAGCAGCACCAAGAGTGAGGCTGAGCCAGAGAACTCCTCAGGTTAATTCAGTGTTTAATGGGTCTCTTCTAATTGCAGATTTAAGGAAGAATCACTGGTCAAATACATCTGAGAAAAGGCAGTGCAGAACATGGCTTGACTCAATATTTTCTCTAGTCAAGTGGAAAAAAGGAAGCCTCATATGAAAAAAGCTGGAAAGGTCAAACTAATTTGTACTTGTGTGATAATGGGTAATACCTCTATTGTTTATGAAGCCTGCAGACTCCTTCCTGTGCTAAGCACTGTCATCTATCTGATGGTGATTTGGAGAAATTAAAAATGAAGTAGCAATTGTTCCACCCTCTGTGTGCCTTAAGCTGCTTTGGGTGAGGATTCCTTTGAACAGTCCCATGCTCTTTATAAATGAGTTGAGGTGAAATTTGCTCACTTCTCTTGACTGCTGTGGCTGAAGGAAGGAGGTGGTTTTAAACAAAAAGAAAAGATTAATACTGAGGTTGAGAAGAGCCAGGCTGAAACCTTGTCTCTGTCTTGCTGCTTAAGCATTCTGCCTGTGTCCCCCTGGTTCTTTATTTTGCTGCAGTCCTTTCTGTTTATTTACTAGGCTAAGTGAGAATTTTATATGCATGTCCAGCTCCTGCCATTAAAACTGGGATTGCTGAGCTCCTAATGCCCCACAGTGCTGCCTCACTTTATCCAGGTGGATTTGCAGCTCCTTTTAGCAGCCACTGGAGGCTGTGTGGTGAATTTTCCCGGGGTTCTGGTTCCTTTCCAGGGAGCCACACTGCACAGTTTCCCACAGAACAGTAGGGAACTGTGTGGGGAGCTCCAGAGGAATTCATTTGCCAGGCTTATTGCTGAGACATTTAATATCTGGAATGATTTAGGAGATCGAGTTCTGGAGTTCTGGGCTGGCTGTAGCTGCATCTGTCATTGTTGCAGAACCTTGACAGTGAACAAAAGGTGCTGCAGGGAACCATAACTCACCCAGCAAATTAATGGGTTCCCAGCCTTGCTTGCTCAGCTAAATGGAGCCTGGGAGCTGTGGGGTCTCACTGGCCAAGGGTTTTCCACAGAAATGGGGTGGGTTTGGAGTGGGCATTCCCAGAGGGATGGAGAGAGCTGGCTGGGACTGCTGCTTTCCACTCCTGGTGAAATGGGGGTAAAACCCCTCCAGCCTGTGAGCTCTTCTGGGAACATGATGCTGTTGTTTTAAAGGAATTTTTTAGTGGGGGTCCACAGTAAAAAAGAAAAGGCTTTGATTGAGAAAGTTCCATCAGTTTTGGTGATGTCACTGTGAGCACAGGAGGCCCAGGGACACTCACAGGTCACCAGCCACCACTGGTCATTTTTGTCACTGGGAGGAGATGCTTGATCACCCTCCCACTAGCAGGAAGTGCTGGAACATCCCTGGAGGGATTTAAAAGCTGTGTGGATGTGGCACTTGGGGACATGGGCGAGTGGTGGCCTTGGCAGTGCTGGGAAGTGGTTGGACTTTGGTTTTAGAGGGTTTTTCCCACTGCAATTCCGTGGCAGCTCATCTCCCTGGCTATGATTTTGCTCCTACTCTTTTTTCCTGATTCTGCCTCTCTTGCTGATGGATGATCCCAGTTCCTGGGAAGGTTCCAGTCCTCTCTGAGTTGCCCAATTCCTTGGCATGGCAGGGTGAGATGATGCTCTGGCCTCACCCTTGGGTGTGTTCTGTGTCACTGTGACCTTGTCTGCAGCCACCAGCAGCTCCTGGAACCTGGATTTTGGGCATCACCAATCCTTTCATGGTGGAGAGAACTGCCTGTACATTGGTAATTGGCTTAATCACCCTGCAGGGCTTGGAAGTTCCAGGCAGATCCAGGCCCAGAGAAAGTTCAGAGGTTTCTGGTGTCAATCTGTATTTTTGTGGCCCAGCCAGTGCTCCCAGTCGTTCCCAGTTTGTCCCTAGAGTGCAGCACTGCTCCCATAGCCAGCCTGCCATCAGCACTCACTGCATCTCAGAGCCATTTTATTATTAGGATTATTATTGTATTTTCAAACCATTACCTAGAATATGGAAACGCTGCCCCTAGAAAAGTGGATTATCCTTTCCTCGACAACTAATTTTATTTCACTCAGGAAAATTTGATTCAGATTTCTGAAGCATTGCCACTAAGCAGCTTTCTAAGCAGAGCTGCAGTGCACGACCAAATTAAATCCGTGTAGGGAAAAGGGAAATGTTGTTGTTGCAAGTGTCCAAAGGGGTTGGAATGAAAATAATCTTATAGATCAAACTTAAATTGAGTTCAGATATTATGGAGGGAGCTCAGCTCTGTACCTGGAAAATCCCATCTGTCAGAAATAAACTCAGGGGTCGCATTTTAAAATGGCATTTCTAGTCCTGGACCATCCAGCTGGGATGTCAGCCCTGTGTGTGGCAAAAGAGTTTAAGCTGTGTGAATCTGCTCAATAAAAACAACCAAAAAATATAATAAAGAAGGTGGTGGAATGCTCTTTGAAGATTTATAAAACCCCTCCCAAGCTGCACCAGCCTGAGGTGGCAGATTCTGTCTCTGAGTGACTTTTGAGTTAAGTTTGGCCTAAATTTTGTCCAAACCCAGCACCTCCAGGAGAAAATACCTTGTGAATTCTGCAGTTTGAGGTAGCAGCAGTTGGAACCAAACTGGAGCACTGGTCTGACCCTTCTTACTGTGGGCTCTGAATGGAATTCAGATTCCAGGTCTGTATGATCCTTGTGGAATTCTCCTGAGCTGGTCCTGTGCTGTTTTACTGGAGAGGAACAGCTGAGATGCACAAGTTGCTCAGAGATACTGAGATATTTAAGTACTGGAATTTCTAGCAAGTTCTACCCAAATTCTTTGAATTTTAGGGTACTGAGCAATTGGAAGAAATAAGTTTATGGCAGAGGAGGAATTTCAGCACTGACTTCTTTCCTTCTCCCCTGTGGATTGCATCATAACTCTGTCTGATGCTTAAAAGATTTAATTATTTTTGCACCTGTGGTTTTGCTTTAGATCATTCTTTCCCAGCTCATGGGATTCAGGGTCTCAATGAATTCTTGCTTTCAAATAACAAATATCTGGGAATGAAAATGTTTTTTTTTAAATGCAATCAAATATGATTTAGCTGACTAAAACATTCTGAATAGATCCAAGCATTCCCTCAGAAATACTTGACAATATCTATATGAAGGTAATGTCCTCCATTAGCATTGTGTGAAATATAAAACATCATCCAGTATTTAAATCCAACTGCAGTGAATCCTCTGTAACTTTACTGACAGAACCTAAATTTAGGAACTAATTAAATTCCATGGAACAGAAGAATGCATTTCTCCCCTTCTTGTAAGGACAGAGATTTGGAGTGTTAGCTATACTTCTATTTTTATATCATTGAGTAGACTTTTACACAGATAGAATTATATACCTGTTTGTTTGTTGGTGGTTTTTTTTTAATTTCTACATCTGTATTTAGGATCTCTGCCCAAAGTCCAGCTCAGACCCCTCTGTGATGGAGGTGGTTGAGCTCAGGGAGTGGAAGGGATAATTCCCTGCCCAGCCAGGTCTGGATCCAGCCCCACCATCTGCTCATAGGATCCAAAATAACTCGTTGCACCCCCAAAGTCAATTCAGGCATTTTTTTTCCCCAGCCATTTCCCTGCCCCAGCCTCTGGAAGATTCCAGCTTCAAGGCTGTGGTGAAATGAAGTGTGGACCCAGGATCAGGGCCAAACACTTTAAATAATTGATGGACAGCTCGATTTCTTTAGCCTTGCTAAAGTAAACAGATTTTCAGATGAACAGGAGCTGAGTTAGGTGTTTAGTTGGGGGGAAAAAAGCCCTTTGAATTCCACTGATTTCCCCCAGGATTAACTCAGCACTAGGAAAAACAGCTTGAGAGGAATGGTTTGGGTTGGAAGGGACCTTAAAGATCATCTGATTTCAGGGACAGGGACAGGGCAGGGACACCTCCCACTGCCCCAGGTGGATCCAAGCCCCAGTGCCCAGCCTGGCCTTGGGCACTGCCAGGGATCCAGGGCAGCCACAGCTGCTCTGGGAATTCCATCCCAGCCCCTCCCCACCCCCACAGGGAAGGATTTCATCCCAAAATCCCACCTAACCCTGCCCTCCAGCAGTGTGAAACCATTCCCCCTTGTCCTGCCAATACAAGCCCTTTTTATTCTGTTCAGGCTCTTTGGATTCTTTTGTAGGCAAAAAAAAAAAAAAAGAGGAATCCCTCTTAAATGAAATACGTAATCTGCAAAGGAGAAAGCAGGAAAGTTGTCATTGCTATTTTTGAGCTGAAGTTGGCCAAGTACCCCAAGGCTGTTTTGACTTTTGTGTAATTTTTTGTAAATTTTTATAAATAAATTAAACAACTGGAATAGCTGCATTTCCCCTAACACCTGCCAGGGTGTGCAAGTGTGAGGCAATGCAAGAGGCAAAGAATTCGAAGTTCCAAATATTGTGTAAGTTGAGAAGAAAAGGCAAACAGAGACCAAGCAAGCAAACAGCAGGAGGAGAAGCAGCTAATGAGCATCCATGGTTTGATTGCTTAATGGAGCTGTGGTCTTGAGGCTGGTCTGGAGGAAGGATGTCCTCTGGACAGGCAGGATGTGCAGGGAAGTGGGATTAGCTCCCTGCAGAAGGAGCAGGAAATGTGTCTGTGTTGGAGCTGCTCAGATTGCAAATGGCTCCATCTATTAGCTGGAAATAGCAGCCAGGGCAGAGTTAGGCTGGGCTTAGCAGGAGGAGCCTGAGGAGAGGAGGGATGTGCTGGAGCTCAGAGGAACTTTCTGCTTTCTGCAAACTTCCCCTGGAGTTCCTTTCGTTGGTGGAATATCACTGAAACAGGGCACTCCTGAGAATTCATTTATGGCACTGTTTGTTTTCATTAATGACACAAGATACCGAATTCTTAAAAATTCTCAGAGCTACAAAAGTGGTCAGAGCAGCAAATATGCTTGGATCCCAAAGGCCTTTTCCCCCTTCTCTGTATTTTTTATAATCCTTTTGCTCTTTGGGTCATATTGCAAGTTTAAACACTTCCTTATCCTTTTCTGAATCGGAATTTGCTTAGAAATCATAAAACTTGTTTAGAAATCATAAAACTTGTTTAGAAATCACAAAAACCTGCCTCTGAGGTGGCTCTGATGGCTTTGGGAAGGCTTTGGGAGTGATGCTGTGCTGGTGGGATGGCTGGGCTGGTCCAGGGGAGCATTTCCAGCCCCCAAACCTGATGGGAAATTGGGAGAATCCCGTGCTCAGAACGCTGCTAAACACAAACACAAAGCACTGCCAGGGTTTTGTAAGCCCAATATTCCTGGCTGGAAATGAATTCCTGCTGTTGTCACCTCATTCATTATCCTCTTCATGAAGGAATAGGTGATGCAGCCTTCTGCTGTGAAGGTCCCCACGACTGTTCATCTCCTTAGCCACTGTCACTCATCCCTTCATTCCTGAGCCTTATCATTCTGTGTTCCAGGTGTTGGATTTGATCCATCCATCATCTGTCAGCGACTTGTCAGAGACCCTGGACACTTCCAGATGCATTTTCTGTGCAGGTCCTGCAAAGGAGAGGAATATTAAGCAGGGAGGGTTGGGCAAATCACACACTTGCTGTGTTTTTGCTGTACTTCATCTTCAGATTAGCCTTTTTCAGCACTTTTCCCTCAAAAGAGAAGCTGAGAATTTGTAATGAATAATTTTGGATTTGTGAGGAGTTTGTGGGTTTATTCCTATGGATTGACAACCACGCCTGTCTCACACTTTTAAAAAACATGTCAGGGACAACTCTGCCCCCCATTATCCAAATGAAAGGAGGGTGAAACTTTGCCCACTTTACTTCTTCCTTGAACTTGATGATCAAGCTCAGGGAGAGGTTTCCATGGTGCACAATTTCCTTCTTCCAAGGAAAACTGTTTCCCTTTGTGTATTTGCTGCTGTTGTGCTTAATGGTCACTGTTCTGCAGGTTTAGCAGTCGCTCTCCACACCTTGGAGCTTGAGAATAAATTTGCATATTTTAAATCAACATTAGCAGGGAAAAATCCATTCTTTGCCTAGGGCTGCTATGATTTTTTTTTTTTAATATTTTTTTAATACTGAAATGCAGGTTATGCTGCAGGATCTGGTCTATTCTAGCAGTCAGCTGTGTTATTTGATAACTCAGGTATTGATTCCTTACATCACCTGCTCCTTACTCACTGATTATATTTCATTTCTGTTCTTTCTTCTTTTGTAGAAGTACAAAATGAAAACCTGGTAGCAGTTTCTGGCTTTATTCATTTTCCTTTTCCCTGGTGGAGCCTCATGGATTACATTCCTTGTCTGTTTACTTAGCACTTTTTCTCTGCCTTTTTTTTTTTTGAACAAGAAGATTCTGACTTGGAAATACTGAAGTTTTAATAGAGATTACATTAATAATTTAATAATATGGGGCCATACTTGTAGCTAAGCTTTGTCCAGAGGATGTTCCATCCCTGGAAGTGCCCAAGGCCAGGCTTGGAGCACCCTGGGATGGTGAGAGATGTTCCCTGCTGAAATGCTTCTCTCTTCTTCCATCTGAAGTAATTAATTAGTCCAATTTCCATTTTTAAATTTAAATTTGCCAGCCCCTGCCAAAGTGCTGACATGTGCTTTACCAGAGATTTGTTAGGGAAGTCTTTAAAAATAATTCCCAGATAAAAGTCAAGTGCAGCGAACAAAATGCTCAAAAAAATCTGAAGTGGCCCTGAATATTTAGTTTGTGTCAATGAATGTGTTCTGGAGGGAAACAGGATGCAAGATTATTATTATTATTAATAATTTCCCTTAAACCTCCTGGGTTTGGCCTTGCTGCAGGAGATGCTTGGCTTCTCTCAAAGCAGTGAGGTCTGGAGGTGAGATTCTGTGGAACACCCTCAAACACCTCAGCTCCTGGGTGACCTCACACCTTTGCTGAGCTGGCACCTGGGGGGATGTCACCCCCGGGGTGGGCACAGGTCACTGACCACACGTGTAACTTTTATCCAGTTCCATCACCACTTGCTGTGGCTGAACAAGGAAAAAGTGTGAAAAATCAGGAAGGACATGATATTCCCAAGCTGTGTGTTTGGTCTCCAGGTGGTTCCATGCAGAGTGTTCTCTGCCCTCGTTAGAGCTGTCCCTGTCAATGACTGTCACCGTGCCCTGCCAACACTTAAACCATTACCTCGTTAAATATTGCCTGCTTAAAACACATCTCGGGGTGATTTGACAAATGGCTTTCTTCACTCTAATGTGGAAGAGGAGCTAAATGAGTTAGTAAATGTTAATGTGGCCATGTTCTTCCCAGATAACCAGTTGCCCTTGGGACAGTATCAATAAGTGGCATTTATATGATATTATGAATGTGTTAATTATGCGTAGACAAAATAACGAGTAAGCAAAGGTCAAGGACAAGCGCAGTTCCCCCAGAAACAGCATCAAAGAGCTCCTAATACTGAAGTCATTACCATTATTGAATATTCAGTGTCATTTAAATTATGTGCATCTTTTTCATTGCTTATTTTTCAGGCCGCAAACTGAGCAACTTCAAGGGCTGTGCAAATGTTTAGTGCCAAAACTCAGCACAGCTCCAGCAGTAGCTGGGCTGGTTTCCTCCACACCCTGGTGAACTGCCAGGTGGAATTTGGGATTGATTTCCTCCTGGAGATGTAACCTTGTGATGCTTTTTTGCTCGAAATTGGAAAAGAAGGAAATGAGAACGTGGCAGTGCTGGCTGTTAAACTGCTGAACCTTGAAACTCGATGCAAATCAAAACAAAATGCTCTGGAGACCGTAAATACCCAGCTCTGCCCCAGCTCCCTGCTCTGCTCCTTATCCATGTGCTTTGAAAAAGAACGAGCTGCAGAGTTCAGCCTTTGCTTTTTACTCCCAGCCATGAGGATAAAGCCCTTTTTGGCAGGGAATCTTGTGAAATCCAGCGGGTTTTGTGACGTGAGGCAAGGCAGAACTTAGCTGATCAATACAGCCATTAATTAGAATTAAAGGCTCAGCCATGATTTTTACTTTCACGTATTGACATCTGGCAAAACAGTTAAAAAGTCAATAAGGGTCTAAAAGTTTCTCTCAGGTGACTCAGTGAGGAGCAGCAGTGAGGCCTCCTCCATCTCCCACAGGTGTCTGGAAAAATCTCCCTCCCAAACAAGATGCTGTTCATGTATGAAATATTCATGTTATGGCATCAAACCACGCTGTACATTATTTCGGTGCAGTAGGCCAAAATTAGATTCACATTTTATTTTGCTTATAAATGCCTGTCAGAGCTGCTAAATCAGTTTGTCTTTGCTGTCTTGAAATGGTGTCAGTTTGAATTTCCTTCACGCTGCATATTGTTTTGGGCAAAGGCACATTCCTTCTCCATCCTAGATGGAGTGCCTTGAAATAAAGCTCTTAAAATAAAGCTGGAAAAGCCCAATAATTAAGATTATTTTAAAAAACCATCTCTGGAGTGGCAGCTTGGCCTTTTTTAAGATGATAGATGCATTGTGATATTTGATTTTCCCCATGTGCAAGTGGGGAATGTCTGGATTATTTAATGGTTGTAGGGCGTGTAACATGGCATCCTGGACTCCTGTGCTGATGGAAGTAGAGATGAGCTCTGAGCAGCAGATTCTGAGGAGGAATCAGATGATTCAGTGGTTGAAACTCCCCTGGTCCAGGGGGGATCTGCATCCTTCAGGCTGGCCCAGTGGGGCTGAGGAGGAATTGGGGCAGGAAGGAGGAATTAGGGGTTTGTCTGAGCTGCCTTAAGGCAGAATCCCCTCTGAGCAGCCCTCAGCTGGGACCTCATCCTTTAACTGGGGGTGCAGGGGAATTCTTTCACTCTTAGCTTTTTTGGTGCTCTGATATCTCATTAATGCATAAACAATCTCATTTTAGTTATCCTGATGCCAAAATATTTTTTTAAAAAGCTGCAGTCCCCCGTCTGCCAGACATTTACATGGGAAATATCCCACCAGAGGAGCTGTGCATGCAGGAAAACATCCATTATTTCCTGCCCTCCCCCCGGGTTCCCATCTCCAGCCTGTGCCTGCGGCTCCATCCCTGCAGGCATCACTCCAGCCCCAGGGTCTGCCCTGGAGACACCACAGATCTCCTCACAGCCACTGGGGTGGATATTTACACATCTTTTATCATTTAAAACCAGCTTTTGAAACTTCACCCTTCCTCCTTTCCCTCTTTACCCTAGGTCTGCTGCTGAAGGTTTCCATGCAAATGCGCCACTGCCTTGTAATTTTTTTTTTTTTTTCTTTGCCTGGATTTCTCTGGGTCTTTCAGCATAATTCCTTTGAGTTAATACCAGCAGATTTTGTGAAGTGGGGGTAAATAATCTGTGTAAAATAAAAGTGTGTAGTTTGTGTAAAGAAGGATACATGGTTTGCTGATGTTGCTGTTTTCATACATTGGATAACATCAGTGTGTAATTCATTGTATGTAAGAGTATAATTAATTTCATGGAATATGATCCAAACAAATGTAGCATGGGGTATAAATCCTTGGGGGTTTCAGCTCAAATCCCCTCTGCAAAGCCCCTCAGCCCTGTCCATTCCCCCGTGTGGCTCTTCCCAAAAAACGAGGTCCCCATGATGATCTCCTGCATTTTCCATCAGGAAAAACATTCCAAAAAGATTTCTTTTTCCCCTGAATGATTTCCTGATAGCTGGCAATCTCCTGAATCATTTCTCATACAGAAATTGTTGTTGGAGGTGTTTTGCTCTGGTAACCAGCCCTGGAGCAGCTTTGTCACTATTTCCAGCCTGAGGGCTGGTGTTGGATTTCTTGCTCAGGTCACCTCATTTTTTGTGTGTCTCTGTATTTTCTTGCCTGCCTTTGTGAGTTTTTTTGGTCTATTCCTTTGGGGTCCCGGAGTCTTTGAGCTTGAACAATGTGACTGATCTGAGCTGTGTTTTAATCCAATGATAAATAGTTAATTTTGGAGGTTTGAGTTGACAGCAAAGCCACCTTGGAGTGTCAGGCTGAGACTTTGGTTTCCTTCTCTGATCAGATAAGGAGCAGATATTTCCTGTAAATCCTCCCCCAGTGTTCCAGTCCCACCATTAGAGCATTAAGTCAGATACCTGACACCCAATTTCACAGTAATTCCTGAGGAAAAAAAAAAAGCACATTATATTTTTTTAATGGGCTTCCCAGGACTTACTTTGTTTCTTCCTGATGAATATGAATTCCAGCGAGTTCATCTGAATTCTGACCTTCAGCTTCACAAAAGTCTGGGGGTTCTGAAGGCTCCAAAATTATGTGTTCTCCACATGAATGCTGTCTCCTGTTCCCATGAAATCCCCATGGAGTGCAGGAATAAAACTGCTTTAAGTGCTCCAAAATTCATCCGTGTGTCTCTTACGAACCACTTACATCTCGCAGAAATATTTTTTTTTGTGTCAACACGACCTGTGCCAACCTTTTCCTCTCCAAATGGCTTTGTTTGGATTGTGTGCTGCCTGTGGGATCCTCGCTTCTCTTGATCTCCTTTTCTTCTGGCTGCCAAGTAAGGCCAGGCAGGTCCCAGAAACTTCTCCTGATGTGCTGTAGCAGCTTTCCCAAGCAACCTGGCTGAATAAATGCCCATTGAATAACTGCAGAATGCATCCGGATTCTTTGTATTTTGATTTATGTTCTATCTTCCTACCTGTGCATCTCCCAGAGTAATTGCCAGTTTTCACCTCCCACAGAGAGATATAATAGAGCTGAAGAATAAGTAAAATGTGCTCTGTTTCTCTCTCTCCCTCTCCCTTTTGTAAGGGAGCCTTTCTGTTCTCATGCTCATCATTTGCAAACTGAAAATCAGCCCCTCATTCCCAGCTGGCCTTGCTGGAAGGAGTTTGGATGTTTCTGTGTGCCCTGTCCTTGTGCCACTGCCAGCACGGGGACACCTGGGCAAGCAGCCCTGTCCCCTGTGTGACATCAGGGTGTCCCAAATGAGCTGGGAGCCAGGTGTCCTCTGTCCTAGAATTGGTGTCCCCTGTCCCAGAGCTGGTATCCCCTGTCCCAGAGCTCTGTCCCTGTCCCAGAGCTCTCTGTCCCCTCTCAGAGCTCTGTCCCTGTCCCAGAGCTCTGTCCCTGTCCCAGAGCTCTCTGTCCCCTCTCAGAGCTCTGTCCCTATCCCAGGGCTCTGTCCCCTCCCAGAGCTCTGTCCCTGTCCCAGAGCTCTGTCCCCTCCCAGAGCTCTGTCCCTGTCCCAGAGCTCTGTCCCTGTCCCAGAGCTCTCTGTCCCTGTCCCAGAGCC